>JADLZN010009371.1:0-31058 GCA_018155175.1 Sinocyclocheilus anophthalmus | reverse complement strand
ATTTTACAACAGCTCAATAAACAAGAAGTTCATATTGTAATACATTTTAGACACAATCTTGTCTGTTTTTGCTCAGTATCTCAAATGAAAATAGTTCCAATCAAAGTCAGAACTGCAGAACTGTTGAGCGTCTCTGATCAACACACAGCAGTGATTCGTTACCGGACGAGTCATGCACTTGAACGAATCAGTTGAGTGAACGATTCAGTGACTCACTCATTCAGACATCGACTGGCCACCACCTTCTGGCACTTTTAGTCTGATATTCAAAATATCATTTCACTTCTTTAAAATCATTTCAGATTTCAATATTCGTTAAAAAAATACCCATTTATTTTCATTCTCTCTACAATGCTGAACTGAAATATTTCTTTATAAAGCTATTCTTTCCTGAAGTCTATTAAACGCTTTTCTCATTCTGCACAATAATGACATTAAATTATCGTTTGGGGGGAAATTTCTCATTGATGTGGGATTCATTTGTAACTAATCAATCAGCACATCATGCAATTAAAAAAAATGATTACGTGACATCCCTAATTAAATGAGCTACAAACGTCTAACTGGAAAGCATCTGAAAGGCATTGACAGGAGCGAAGGTTTCTCACCGCGGCGCAGAGGCAGGAGCTTGTTCTCCAGAACGTCTCGTGCGTCTGTTCCTTCATCCATCAGGTCGAGTTTAGTGATCACACCGATGGTCCTCTGGCCTGTAACACAAGTGCTCTTCAGCATACACAAAACACCACTGGGAGAACCTGCCGGTCATATGAACAACCAGTACTCGAACCTGCCTCGTGTCTTACCACGAAACCACGGCTCAAAAGCCACGCAATAAAACCTTCATCTTATCCGTGATGAACTGCTCGTGTCAGTTGTAACGGATTTAGAGCAGGCTGTTGAACCTCTTTCTATTCTGTGTTCGGCTCTGTAAGATTTATAGGAACACGGTGGTGGTGAGACAAACCAGTTTCTTTGCAGCATTTCCCATTTTATGTCCAACTACCTTTTGCTCGTTTGCACAGTTTCAAAGAGGGCACATGTATAAAATATAATACCTCCTGACCGCTGTGTCATCTGTATTCCAAGTTATCCCTCAAAGAAACTAATGGAAAGAAAAATACATAAACAGAAACAAATGTAAATTCCAGTCAAACTTTGTCTAAGTAGTGCTTTATGTTCAGTAAAGATGTCATTTTGACCAGATGAATGTCAAATGTTCTCCTCATCACCATCAATAAATGTTAAGGGTAACCATCAGGTCTGAGAGAGTTTTGTAAGGCAGATTTCCACTCCAGTTTTTGACCGGAAACTCTTCATGGAGTACACCAAAAAGCAGTGAATATAACATACTCTCTAATCTCAAATCAGATGCCATTCAGAAATCCACACCTTGCTCTTCGGAGAACATCTGTACAGTATTTCATGCTGCTAAAAAGTTCTGCATACCACAGCAAAATTCAGAATTGAAAATAGCTTCTAATTAATGAGTTGGATTTTGCATTGAATTGAATTGAATCTGTCATTCTTTCTGTCCATAAACCATCAAAATTCAAAGCTTTTTTCAAAACTTTCAAAAAGGCTTTGTCAAGCCAACATTCAAAGTCTTCTTTGAAAGGCTTTGCTTTTCTAGTTAAAAAAATAAGTTAATAAATATAAGTAAATAAATAATAAATATAAATGTCAGTACATTTAACTTTGAATTGCAATTCAGCATTCTGTCTACTACATCAATTTAAATTCAGGAAATTAATGGGAATATAAGGGTGTTTTCACACGTGGTTTGATTACCTGGTCCAAGCCCAAGTTCGATTGATTCCCCTTCCTCTGCTCCCACTGGATTGTGTTCACACAGTGTTTCTTGGGTTCCCAACCACGGCCTGCGTCATCACAGTTGCAGCTGTTTACCCGTGTTGCTAGGTAACGCCTATACATGAGAAGATGGTGAAATGGATGGATACTGTTGCTTGCCTCACTTTTGTACTTTGGATTTTAAAAATTTGGTTGTGTTTCCAAAGCCAAAACCGACCTTTGAAGTCAAACGAACCCGAGTGCACACCAAAACCGCAACAGTGTTCACATTATCCAAAGGAAAAAAAGCTACAGCATTCACATTATTCAAATAAACCAAACTCTAACGTCAAACTAACCTGGGTGTGCACCAAAAGTGTGAGTGTGAAAGACTTTAAAATGGGGGGTCATATGATGCGTTTTTAATTTTTCCTTTCTCTTTGGAGTGTACAAGCTCTTGGTGCATAAAGAAGACCTGTAACGTTGCAAAGACTAAAGTCTCAAATCCAAGAGATATTATTTATAAAAGTTAAGAAGAAGGAGAGGAGTAACTTTTATTTTCGCTGTAGTATTGTTGTTGCTGGCGCCATGTCGTGAAGACGCTGTGTGTTTCGTTGTGAAAGCGAAAATACTTTGTTTGGCCTTCAAAAGAGGACGATATCTGCTTCGTCATGCATGGAGCTGATCCGTGCTGGTCGCTGAGGAATACATCAACTTCACGCTGTAGATCGCCGGATCGGACTTTCACCGGGGAAGAAGCGGAGTCCAGACGAGGTCGTCATATGTGGTTGCCGCAGGCCCGCCGGCCACCGCTCACTTTGTCGAATCCGTTTGCCGTTCTCAAGCCAGCCTGCCCTGCTCACTAAAGCTGGCTCCGGCTCACTATAGCCAGCCCTCCGCCTCACTAAGCCGGCCTCCGTCACTCTTGCCTGCCACCGCCCTCACTCAGCGGCATGAAGCCTAACTCAAAGCCCGCCTCCTCTCATCAAGCCTGCCGTCGCTCACTCAGAGGTGGTGTGACGTTGTGTGTTCGCAAAGTTGTAAAAAGACAGTAAGTCATTATAAACAGTAATTATGTCCCCACTGGATGCAACAAATGCTCGTTTATAATGGGTTTTAATGTTTTTATCTCGTCACTCCGGCCGGGACACGGCATCACAGTATGGTAAGGCGTTTCAGGGCGTAAAATTTCCGTCACACGCTTGATGTATTCGGTCAATCATAACGCACTGGATAGTTGGCCAATCAGATCACACCTCGCTTTTTCATACCGATGAGTTTTGTAAAAATCGACGGGTTTCAGAAAGGCGGGGCATAAAGGAAAAACAATAATGTACAGTATGTGAGGAAAATAATGTGTTTTTTTTTTTACTTTAAACTGCATAAACACATTCAATTACACCAAATACACAAAATAAATGTTATTTTTAGCAACATCATATGACACTTTAAATTCAATTCTGGATGCCGTGCAACCCTGCAGCATATGTTGTGATCTGGATACCCAGCAGGTTCTAACTAGGTTATCCAGCAACATGTGAAAGAGCATGCCAAGATGACCTTTTCAGCAGGGTTGGACACACGTGTGGTTTTGTTCAGGCTAAGGGTAATTTAGTTCATAATATGTAATCTCAAAAACATTACAAACACAATATTTCCACTAATGTCGAATAAAGCATGTTCATGTTTTATTTCACCAAAATGGCCCTGCAATGTCATATTGTATAAAACATGATTTACACATCTGAATAAGTCACATGTTGTGTTCCTGATGGAACGTGGGATGCACTGTGGATGTTTTAGGTTTCCCATCTCTGACAGCTCGAGGGGCATCGAGAGCCCCGTTAGGCAGCAGCGGACTGAATAAAACATGCCTTGTGGCAGAGAGTGATTATTTCCACTGTAATATTGATTTGATTGAGGCCGGAGATGTCATTTACTGGCGAAATTCTGTTGCGAAATGAAAACATGACACGGAACAGCTTTGAGATGGGACGGCGATGCACTGATGTAATTTGATGAGACAGAGATGTGATGAAGTGGAGTATCTTGTGAATCAAGAAAACCCCATGGTTACAAGCATCTGTGTGTTTGCAGGGGCCCCAGTCCCTCTGTATTTTAACAAGGACAACAGCATGAAGAAAACAATGGTGAATAAGCACATTGTTATTAGCTCTATTCCAAAACCTAGAGAGCTGCCTTGCTGTCTCCTGCCTACATAGGAATCTGGCTTCTAAACATAGGCATCTGGTATCCTAACTGTCATGGAACCTCATAAGTGACTCTTTTGGCACACTCTACATTATATATTTATATAGCGCCTTTCCAAAGTTCAAGGTCGCTTTTCAAGAAAATTACAAAAAAATAAAAACATAAGTAGCATATACTGTACATGTTGTGACATCTTGTGCGTCACAAACAACAGAGTGCATTTATTGTTAAAGTAAGATCACACAGCCCATGCTGTGCAGGAAAGAGGGGAAACACGCTCAAGCAGAGATAATGCTTCCCAGGAAGCCATTCCACTTTTAGGCAAATGATTCACAGTGGAGTGTTCAGTTAGCATGTATCAGAGAAGATAATCAAAAAAGTTGCATTCAGAGCAGTACAAGCTGTAAATTATAGACACAAGCGAGACCTACAGTATATCCGCTAAACCATTCTCTGTATTAGGAATACGTAAATCATCAATTTTGCAAGTTTCAAAGGAGAATTGACCTGCGAAGTGTACACCATAGCTCATTTGGCCATTGATGTTTACCTGTTTAAGTTGTGAATGTGAATTTGCAGTATGCATAATGTGACAATAAAAAGAAGAAGAAGAAAGAAAAAAGAATGTGTATCATGAAATAATGTTAGGAAACATCTTTCTATTGTGGTGTGGCCTTGTGGGCTGCACATATAAACAAACAGACAATGTGAGCAGTGTAGCCGAACAAATGACTCAATGAGCCAGTTCTTTTTAGTGAATCAAAAACAGATGGAGCAAACAGTATAGCCTGATTCACAAACAAATGACTCATATGAACTGGTTCTTTTTAGTGAATCAAAAACAATCAGCACAACCAGTGTAGTCTGATTCACAAACAAATTAATCTTTGAGACATTTCTTTTAAGACAGATATGTTTCCACCTGGTAAAACGCATTTGTGATCCAATCACAAATGGTCAATGCTAATGCTGCTTTCCAGAAAACTTGGAAAATCTGATTTTTCCCACTTCCTACTTGGAAATAATGTCTGGAATGCCACTTGAAGTCAGAAGTTCGACCTGTGAACTCAGGGAAGATTGATCAACCCCAGCTCATTTGACGTCACTGCTTACAACAAGCATAGTGTGGATCTACCTTATGTCAAACTTAAAAATATTAAACATTAAGTTAAAATTATACCTTAATTTTTGCTTTTCATCAGCTGTTTTCAAAACTAATGGCCGCATATTGTTTTTTTTTCTGATTATCTTCCGCATATTGTTTTTTTTTCTGTTTTTGCCATAATCATCACAAAAACATGAAATGCTCTTGTTGTGTCATGATTACATTAAGAGGTCAATATGTTAACATGACGTGTGATTGACTAGAACTGGCTGAAGTTGGAAGAGGGACATTTCACTTCGGATGTTCCCACTTCAGACCTTGTCTGGAACGCAGCATAAATACTGGTAAAAACAGTGTCTAAAATGTTTTGTGATCAGATAACTGAAACCACAAAGGAAGGTAGTCAAAATAAGTCCAAGATGACCATTGCATTTGTAGTGTAAACGAGATCTGTCACAAATTCGTTCATGACTGCAGTGAAGCATCACTTACTTGCTGCCCACTCTCCTAATGGAGGTGTTGTGAGGACCAAGCACTCCAGAACAAGGGAATTTTGAAGCAAAACATACGGATTACAATTGAAATCACAGTTGCACAGTTGCATATCCTATTATTTGTTCACTCGTTAGCCGCGTAACATGGGTTCGTCCATTCATATTCGTATGTAGCACTTAGCACTCTTGTGAAAGTGATATATTTTGTTGTCAAAGACACACGATTGCATATACTGTAAAGAAGAAATAAGGACAACCACAACATAAAATTGTCTTAAATTAACTCTATAAATTCAGCTTGCAGACTGTTTTGTCCTTTCCATCATATTGAAATGCTCTAGTCATAGGAAAAAGGTATAAGAGGGCACACCTGGTTATCACAGCATTGTAGAATCACTGTAATGAACCATGATTACATTGCATGAGAGCATATGATTGTCACCATGACAACAGCTTCAAGACTGACAGCTACTTAAATTGATAGCATGTGAACTGCAATGTTTTCTCGCATGGCTAATGTGACCCTGTTGTGCCCAGTGCATTAAATGGCTGCCAGTCATCACTAATATTCATTAGCGTATTCAGACAGTTGTAGACTTTCAGGGATAGGAGAAATTAGTTGCTCTTTTGAGTCTCAATAGGTTCTGCTCCTTCCTGGCAGATGATGATGAGGTCAGTGAATCAACACAATGAATGCACATTATTTGTGAGTGCCAGAGAAGCAGCATAAAGACCAAAGACTCACTCATTGTGTCAGATGACAAGTCAATTAGTCACCTGAGAAAGTCTGACAGTTTTACCCATCCACAGCAGGGGTCAGAACCAGTTCAGATTTGAACAGTTCAGTGATGTACAGAGAGACCAAACACGGTCAAGTCCACTCTACGCTCCCTGAGGATTTTCCCTGGTTTGACCCGTGATGACCTCTTCCTTCCTCAGCAGTGTTTAGTTAACAAAATGGAGGGCTTCAGAAAGCCTTCTCTCACTCTCTGTCTATAGATCAACAGATTCTTCTTCCACTCCTAGAATGCAATCTGTCAAAGGCCCATTGTCCCAATCAGCAGCAAATAGAACGTGAGTGTTTCTACCATGCATAATGATGTTCCATTTACTCTGGCTGAAACAGATGTCCCAGAGAAACGCCAGCAGATTGCAGATTGTCACAGAGAACATTGTCAAGGTAATAACCTTGTTCTTCTCTAACTGGGTACAGCTCTCTTTCCCTTTTAGTTAGAAATCACACAAGTGGAACAATGTCTCATGTTCTGCCAACACATTGATATTTTGGCCTCAGCAGAGATTGGTTGCA
Organism: Sinocyclocheilus anophthalmus; assembly: GCA_018155175.1. Classification (NCBI taxonomy): domain Eukaryota; kingdom Metazoa; phylum Chordata; class Actinopteri; order Cypriniformes; family Cyprinidae; genus Sinocyclocheilus; species Sinocyclocheilus anophthalmus. Next base: position 24,151 of record JADLZN010009371.1, on the reverse strand, counting down.
TAAATAGCCTGCTTGCAAACAGGAAAATGTACGTCTTATTCAGTGTGCAAATTATAGAATAACTTTCGAAGTATTTTTTTCTGACATTTTCAGGCTGTACTCATTTCAATGACATGCTAAAGTTTTTTTGTGATAAGAAATATCACAAAATACAGTGCTGCTTGAAAGTTTATGAACCCTTCAGAATTTTCTATATTTCTTCATAAATATGACCCAAAAGATCATCAGATTTTCACGCAAATCCTCAAAGGTGACAAAAATAACCCAATCAAACAATTGAGACAAAAATATTGCTTGTCTTTTTTTTTTATCCAATATTACATATCTGTGAGTGGCAAAATTTGTGAATCTCTAGGATTAGCAGTTAATTTGAATGGCGACAGTGTGTGCCTTGTTTTATTTAAAGAACAGTGATCTATCAAAGTCTGATCATGCTTGTGGAAGTGCATCATGGCACGTACAAAGGAGATCTCCGAGAGAAACTCAGAAAAATCAGAATCAGAATCAGAAAGAGCTTTATTGCCAAGTGTGTTTACACACAAGGAATTTGACTTGACGACAGGAGCTTCCAGAGTAGAAGAAAGTACAAACATAGTGCAGACATACATATAATTTAAGGTAATAAAAACACTAATAATAAAGAGAATAGACAATAAATGATGGTAAAACTTTATTTTGATTGTCCCTTTTGAACATTCTGTTGACAAGAAGTAATGTTGCACCTACATGTCTACTAACTCTCATCAAAGTATTAGTAGCCTGTCTGCTTAATATCTGCTAACTCTTTATTGTCATGTTCTCCCAACAGACATTCTACTGACTAAAAGTGACTTTGCAAGTACGTCAACTTATTCTAATCCTAACCCTACCAGTCTACTAATACTCTAATGAGAGTTAGTAGACATGTAATTGCAACGTTACTTATAGTCAACAGAATGTGTTAAAGGGACCATCAAAATAAAGTGAAACCGAATTACAAATAACAATATAGAAATAAAATAGAGAAAAATAAATTGTAAGTAGACAGAACTGTGAATGTGCATTTGTGCTATTTACAGATGAAAAAAAAATAGTTGTTGTTCCCATCAGGCTGGAAAAGGTTATAAAACCAACTCTAAAGAGTTTGGACTTCACAAATCCACAGTCAGACAGACTGTGTACAAATGGAGGAAATTCAAGACCATTGTTACCCTCCCCAGAAGTGGTCAACCAACAAAGATCACTACAAAAGCAAGATGTGTAATAGTCCACGAGGTTGCAAAGGACCCCAGGGTAACTTCTAAGCAACTAAAGGCCTTTCTCACATTGGCTAATGTTTATGAGTCCATCATCAGGAGAACACTGAACAACCATGGTGTGCATGGCAGAGTTGCAAGGAGAAAGCCACTGCTTTCCAAAATAAATTTGCTACCTGTCTGCAGTTTGCTAAAGATCATGTGAACAAGCCAGAGGCCTATTGGAGAAAGGTTTAATGGACAGATGAGAACAAAATAGAAATTTTGGGTTTAAATAAGAAACGTTATATTTGGAAAAAGAAAACACTGCATTCCAGAATAAGAACCTTATCCCATCTGTGAAAAATGGTGGTGGTAGTATCATGGTTTGGGCCTGTTTTACTGCATCTGGTCCAGGATGGCTTGCCATCATTGATGGAACAATGAATTCTGAATTACACCAGCAAACTCTGAAGGAAAATGTCAGGGTATTTGTCCGAGAACTGAATCTCAAAAGAAAGTGGGTCATGCAGCAATACAATGCCCCAAGCACACAAGTCATTCTACCAAAGAATGGTTAAAGAAGAACAAAGTTAATGTTTTGGAATGGCCAAGTCAATGTCCAGAACTTAATCCAATTTAAATGTTGTGAAAGGACTTGAAGCAAGCAGTTCTTAGGAGGAAACCCACCAACATCACAGAGTTGAAGCGGTACTGTACTGAGGAATGGGCTCGAAATTCATACAAGCCATTGCTGCAAAAGGTGGTCACACCAGATACTGAAAGCAAAGATTCACATACTTTTCACATACATTTTTCTCAATAAATAAATGACAAAGTATATATTTTTTGTCTCAATTGTTTGATTGGGTTCTCTTTGAAAATCTGATGATCTTTTGGGTCATATTAATGCAGAAATATAGATAATTCTAAAGGGTTCACAAACTGTCAATCAGCACTCTATGCTCCTAAAAATTAAGGTTCCAAAAGGAGGTTTTTGCAGCAATGTCTTGCCTTTCAGTGCACAGTGCTTTAAAAAAAGAAAGGTTCCACCCCTTAAAAAAAGTTCCACCCCTTGTCGCTCCAGCCTAAAAGAGCAATTTCCTACAGCTTGCACGGTCAAGAGTGTCTTCAAGATGTCTTTCCAACCATGTGCTTCTGTGTGAGGTAGTTTCCTTACCTCTGATAATGGACACGATCGCTGTCTCATGTGTCTGGGCCGCAAGCATGCTGAGATGGCTTTCATGGATGGTTTATGCCCGCATTGCGAGTACATGTCCATGGCTATGCTGAGGTTGTGGCACTCATACATTATGAGGCTTCCCTTGAGCTCTGCCCAGTTCAGTTCCTCTGGTCGTGAAGATCTCGGGACAGCATTGGTTAGCGACAAGGGAGACCTGAGGATCATTGTCAGGAATGTTCTGCCAGGCCAGCCCCCATGGAAATCCTGCTGATGGCGTCGGTCCATGAATGACACTCTGCTTCCTCACTGTCAGTCTCAGCACACTGTTTCGCCACTCAATAGGTTGCGGTTGCAGGACACTCCATTTCCATATGCTTCCCTTGCTATCTTCCCACGGGATCCAGGGAGTCAGGTAAGAGGTTCTCCTCTGCCTCTACTTGGGGACACCACGCTTCTCGGGTTGGTCCCTCTTCCTCCCCTCTGTTGCCCCACCGTGGGTACATCAGGAATCGTCCCTATGGTGCCCTTTTTGGGGGCCTGGCTAGCGCTCCCTAACCCATCTCACTGGCTCATTGAGACAATTCGAATTGGCTTCAGTCGAGATGAAATCGGGATTTACAGTCCTTATTTCATTGTACCCATGAAGAGCGGTGGGTTACAACCTATCCTGGATCTGCGGAGTCTTGAATCGGGCCATACCAGTCTTCTGTTCAAGGTGTTGACGCAGAAGTACATGCTTTTATGCGTTCGAAACCAGGATTGGTTTGCAGCGATCGACCTGAAGGACGCATACTTCCATGTCTTGATTCTACCTCGACACAGGCCATTTCTTCAGTTTACTTTCAAGGGTCTGACATATCAGTACAAGGTCCTCCCCACATCACATGTCGCAACTTGCCTGCCACCACTAGAGTAAGACGCGGCTCATATCGCTGCGTGCTGGTCATGATCCGGAGGAGCTCAATCGTGCAGCCAATGCACTCTCACGACAGCTTACCCTTACGGGAGAATGGAGACTCCATCCCCAGAAGGTCCAGCTGATTTTGAGACGTTTCGGAGCCACTCACATAGACCTGTTTGCCTCTCCAGAAACCACTCACTGCCAGTTGTTCTACTCCCTGAACGAGGGAACACTCGGCACGGACGCACTGGCACACAGATGGCCGCGGTGTTTGCGCAAGTACGCCTTTCCCTCCTTGCACAGACTCTGTGCAATATCAGGGAGGATGATGAGCAGGTCCTGCTGGTTGCGCCATATTGGCCCAACCGGACCTGGTTTTCCTATCTCATGCTCCTCCAGTAAGTTCCCCATCTGGTGAATCCTGGTCAATTTCCTCCAGCACCCTGCGGCATTCAGACTCAGAGGAGGAGTCTGTTGCCATGTCCAGTATTTGGGTCACCCCCTTTACTAGACTAGGTGCCAAACAAGAGATTCCTTTAGTAATCCTGTATGTTCTTCTATGGTACGGTTTCCTTTGGAAAACCTGTGTCTTTCCCTGGGCAGTTTTTTTTTTTACTGTCAGTCCCTGTTCCCCTGAACTGGGGTTACGGAAGTTTGTTAGACTGTGCTGCAACCAGTCTTACTATTCATATTCCTATTTGTATGTGTCTCCACACCCAAACAGTTGCTGAAATCTAGTATTGTGTAAATCTAGTATTGAATGTAGGACCCAAAAAAAACAAAAAAAAACCCCTTTTTGGCTTCCATGGTAAAGCCTGTAGATTTTATGTTATCTGGCTTATCGGGCATTGGTAGGTAGGTGCGTATGCAATTTTCCATGCACATATCGGGATTTATAAAAAAATAAACTAGGCGTAAATATGTGCACACCGTACGGACCACTCTAGACCAGTGATGGGCAAACTTGGCCCTTCCAGGCCACTTTCCTGCAGAGATTTGATCCAACCCTGATATGACTCACCTGCCTGTAGCCTTCTAGTAGTCTTGAAGACAATGATTAGCTGGTTCAGGTGTGTTTGATTAGGGTTGAAGATACCTGTGGCCGGAAGGGCCCAGGTTGCCCACCCCTGCTCTAGACCATGTGTACACACTCTTTTACTGGAGGGAGCGAAATAAGGAAGCAAACAGAATGATTTTAAAGTCTGTTTTACATTTGACATACACGTTTAGATTAAATATGACACTCTGAATAATGAAGTTATGCACTGAAATTTCATGAAATTATTATCCAGAAATTACAACATTTGTATATGAATTTAAACAGAAATATTTGTAGTGGATGTGCTGCTTTCGAACAATTTTCCTGTGGTATGCGATTTAATGTTTTAATCACAGCGAGGATTGCTTGGCGCATGACAATTCCGCTTTAAATTGTGTTCTAAATAGCAAAACAAATGTTCTGAGAAAACACTTTTGCACGAATAATAATGATAGCTTTTGTGAGTTTGATGGCTTTGGAACATAGACGTAACGACAGACATAAGGATGCGCTCGTTGATCAAACAGTCCATTGGCTGGTTTGAACAGGTCTGATCCTAATGATAACCCCTTTCGTGCTCTTCCCAATATTGGGACAAACACCATATTTAAAAGACAGAATTTGAAGGAAACTGTAATATATACGCGTTTTATTTTCAAAATGTTTTGTTATTGACGCAGTGAGTCAGACAGCTATTTACACTGCAAAAAAAGGCCTATCTCTTTCCATAAAATATAGGCTATAAACATTCTAAAATATATGTTTACCTTTTAGGCAAATTGTATAAATTAGAATAGTGATGTCTCAAAATGCATTTATAGTCCTTATCTCATATTTTCCTAACGTATTCCTACCCTTAATTGCGTTAAACATGGTGTCACGTGGATGGAATATGCATCGAAATGATATGCAGATGACGTTATGCATATTAAAACTAGGTTTTGTAAGCTCCATAAATGGCTATTTCGAGGAGGAGACAGGGTGGAGATTCATATACGCACAATCTTCCGCTGACTGGGTATTACAAAGGGAATTTTGCGCAGGTTCTGGAGTATGCATGGCTTTATAAATCTGAAAACTTTTGTATGTACACAAAATCTAGCTTTTGTGCGTACGCACACATTTAGGATGAAATCTACGTAAAGTTTTATACATGAGGCCCCTGATCCTTCAATTGTCATAACACATTTCTGGTTGTGGCATTTTTCATAGGGATCCCTAACGACGTAACGTTGAATGTGACTGACTGAAAGATAATGTCTCGGTTATGTATGTAACACTTTCCCTGGAGACGTTACATCCTTCATGCCACAACAGTGAACTGCGCTGAATGATGCTCCCTTCATTTTTTGTTTTGACTTACAGTAGGTGGGGATCAAATCGTAATTACAGTGATCAGACCAAACACCCTCTTCCTATTCTTTTGTATATTGTCCAGTCAGGCAAAATGTAATGTTTAATTCAATGTGGTAGAGCATTGTGTTAGCAGCGCAAAAAGTCGTGGGTTCTATTCCCAGGGAGCACACATACTGGTAAAACATGTATAGCCTGAATGCACTGTAAGTTGCTTTTAAAAGTCTGCTAAATGCATAAATTAATTAAACTTTTATTTTTGAAGCACATTTTAAAAGCAGTAGCTTGAAAGACAAAATAAGAAGATTGGTCATAAATGTAGAGTTCTGTGAAAGAACATTGAAGGTCATTCAAGAAGAAATTGAGCTGCATAAATATTACATCTTGCAGGCATCCAGGGCTCTGCTTGAAGAAAAATATCCTGCATGTCTTTCAACTCACAGTGATAAGTGACAAGGAGGACACTGTTTTATATTAATAAAATCCTTTTGCACTTCCACTGACTTCAGACCGACAGTCTCAGCATCCTTTAAGTGAGTGCACTCACATGAAATTCTCATGTGTCTTTCTTTGACCGGTGTTCCATATATAATAGAGAGAGAATGACATACTGTCGGCTGTCAGGTGTGCTGTGTGGGTGTTTAACCTTCACTGAGGTAGGGAAGTTAATTTTTTCACAAACTTACTGTAGGTTGGTAAAGTGCCATAATAGATTTGTTGAACTCTGCAGGTACAAAACGAGTTAATACTTTGGAAAAGGTCATGGTAATCAATTAAGAATCATTGAAGTATAAGTGCAAGTTTTGCATTGTCACTTATTCACACTTAGTCATATATAAATATATAAATATTGTCATACATCATTTTTCATTAAAAATGTTTCTCATTACAGAGCCCTGCATCTTAAAAAAAGGCCTAATATTACCTAAATTCATGGGAGTTAAAAATATCAATAACATTTTCCATCACAGTTTCTTTTTTTTCACAAAATAAGAATGAAGGCTTTTCATGTCTCACTTTTAATGTACTTAGCAACAACTTTCTAGAGAGAGAGATAGAGAGAGAGGGAGGGAGAGAGAGAGGAAAGCTTTTATTTTTTTTGTTCACTGTTTGACATAAGGATAGGCATTGAAATAATTCGTCAGAATCATCCTACATGTAAAAATAAACTAAACAATTTAACAAATAGTTGTAGTCTGGCTCAAAGGAGATAGGATTCATGTTTTTGTGTCAGTTTTTCTGGTGATTAAGGGATAAAACAAGACTTTTTCACCTTATACTGTACATGGCTATCAGAAGCAAATATTCTATGAAATGCACATTATATTTTATGTGAAAATGTGACATGCTAGAGCAAAGACATTATTTTTGGAACCAGCACCCTAAAATTAGTAAGAAACAAGAATTTGATTTAATTCAGCAATATGATACTGGACGGTGTTGTGCATCATATATATAGGTGCAAAATGTGTCTAGATTTAACCTCTACATTTTTGAGGAAATGTTTTGCACCATCATCTATCTCTCTCATTGGTGTCTTTCTGCATCTCGTCTAGTGCCAGGGTTAATCAATACACTGGGAATCCCTCCTGTTTTTCTTCCCCTTGGAAGAGGTTTGGGAATATTGAACAGCCGTATATATATATATTCATGCAGCGGCATGCAGGTGTGATATATGTTTCTTCTCCATAAACAAACCCAACTGTTCCCTCCTTATGTCATTAGATTTTAAAACGTCAGTGTTTAATGTCTCCTAGTCGTTCCTCTGTCTCATCAACACCGTCATAACAGACACAAAACAGATGTTTCAGTTTCTAACTCCCAAACGATTCCGTTTCCGACACTCTCCATCAATATTGAATGGGCACATCAACCTTTCACAGATCTCAGGAGGGATCCATGTGGATGAATAATGGCTACCTTGTTTGAATATACAATATCATAATGCAACATCTAGTTCTCACTTTGTTGACTCTTTCCATTAAGAATACTTCTCGTTGCTTTCTCAGTTTGTCTATAAATATCAATTCATCTGCTCTTCCTTAATGAGTATTTTAGTCTTGTTTTCCAAAGAAACATCTAAACATTGGCCTAATTTAAATTTTTTCTTAGCCCATAGGTAATAATTTTTTAGCTTAAATCAATAGCAAATGTATAGAGATTTATACTTAAATAAGGGAAACAAACTCCGGGCAAGTTGTTTTTATACCTTTTTTTGTTGTTGTTGAAATTTTGCTTCTAGTAAATTTATTTTTTGTTATTCCCATTTCACAGATTTACTCAGGACTTTTTAAAATTGTGGAATCTAAAGGCCTGAGATCACATTTACAATCTGGCATGTAAAATCCCATTTAAACCTGGAAATAAAGTTTTAGGACTTACGAAGTACAAAGAAAAAAATAAATATTTAATATAAAGTCACTTATCAAATTACAACTTTCATGTTAATTTTGATAACGTTTTGTTAAATTGTTATGCTAATAATATAAGCTGTAATTTTTAAATGTTTTAATTTAGAAAAATGCTAAACAAAAGCATTTTCACTAGTAGTAAAAATATGACCAGAGTTATGCTGAACCCGTGTGCAGTATTGCGTGTGCAGTAATGCACTGCACCATCACAAAGTCATCGAACTCGGTCGCCCTGGAGTGCTTAGCTCAATCTTTTGTGTTTTTGGTACTGTGAATCAGCACAGCTGAACCAAAATAGGCAAGTAGGTCAGTGGTGTTTCAATGCTATTCATCAAAGTCCCGCTGGCTCTGTCTTTGTAACTAAAAACTTAAATGAGACACAGAACATCCATGCCTTTCTCTTTCCATCACACTCATCAAAAGGCAGTGGTGCTTTTATCCAGACTTGCTAATAACAATTTTTTTTTCTTTCTAATTGTTCTTGGTCCACTTACATTATGACATCAGTCAAGGTTTTTGGGCAGAAGCAATCATAATTTAGTTTAAAGATTTAGTCCAAACATTATGTTGAAAATCTGCACTGAAGTGTTCTGGAAAAAAACAGCAAATGTCAGACTGAAATGACCAGGAATATAGTTAGAGGATTACTTCTGGTTTCAATACAAGTTAAGCTCAATCATTAGCATTTGTGGCATAATGTTGATTATCATCATAAATGGAGTATGTGCCTCCATTTCTAACACTTTTCACTGGAAATGAAAGGGGCCAATTCGTAAACATTAAAAGATCAAGCCACAAGACAAACAATATGTGTATCAACTTGATTTTAGTGTGAAAAAAGTTAACTAACCATTTCTGTGTAAAGCTATATCCAGTGCCATAAACACTAAAACAACCAGATTAAAATATTTTTAGCTCAAATAATACAAGTTTTAAAATATCAATTGATGTGAAACTTATTATAATTTATATTATATTATAAAAGATTATATTTTCCTTAAAAAAAAGAAAATGAGTGGCGAGTCATATTTTTTCACAAATACTGTTGATTGAGCTTAGAACAGCTTTTTCCTAATGTGTGTAGAATATGCAAGTGTCTCTTTCTGGTGTTTAGAATAGTATTTATGCTACTTTCTCATTATCTCACTCTGATTAGTCCAAACAGACATCATTACCTTTCTCTGAACACTGAATAGACGTCATTGATGTGTAAATGTAGTCAACTGTCTAACATTTAATTGTAGTCATTTTTGGTCCTTGATTTTAATCGATTTTAATTGATTTTAAAGTTTAAGTTATGAAAATAACAGTATGTTTTAGTACATCAAACTAATTTCAAAGATCAAGGGAAATTAGATTTTTCATGCTTCATACACCCCCATAAATTGATTTAAATGGACACGATGATAGCGATGACTGTATTCTGGCAGAATTGTATATAATTTTTAAGGTATTAACTTTTCAGTGTAATTAAACATGAAAACAGAAGGGTTTAGTGTTGTATGGCGGATGATTTCCTTCAGTGCTGTGCTCTTTTTTTTTCAGCAGTATGAACGGCAATATAGATGTGAATTACCTCTATTATGCAAGGCCTCTAACACCGGGCTGCTCTACCATCTGAATGAGAATGAGAAGCCATAGCTGTCCTGTGTCTTTTTTAATTAAGCCTCATTTAGCTTTTCACAGGAAGAGAAATTATTTCTGCAGCTCATATTACTCACCATTAGAAGCTATTACGCCTGCCAGTAATTCCAGACTTAGACAAGATGTGGGTCATTGCGAGTCTGCACATTATCTGGTGTAGGTTCAAGGAAAATTAAAGAAACCGGTAATTATGAAGTTTTTTGTTGTACAAAATGAGGGCAAACACAAAGAACGACTTGAGAATTTATACATGATTTCTTCTATCCTCACAGAATGTCAGGACTGTCATGCAATAATTGCAGAAATACCATCAAGGCCATGGCGACCAAAACAACATCTCAGAGAACGTGAGGCACAGATCACTTAACCTTTCCAAACAGTGCTAGAAAAATGTTAAACTCTTTTATGTATCTTTTGAAAACTTGGGATTTTTCCCAAGCATATCATTATACCAGTAACATTCATTCCTAATTTAAGACAATAGAAAAAGGCTATTTTAGTTCTGCTGTTATGATTGGTTGTTTCCTGAGCGCAGTGTTAAGGCTGCCTTCTATAGTAATGTTCATTCCGCTACATTTATCCCAGCTCAATCAAAAGAAAATACACAATGTCCTCAGCAGAGCTACGTATTCCTTACACAGTCACAGTGAGCATGGTTTCTTTCATTACAACACGATCAATACACACTCCAATCAATCATTTTCTTGCCAGTGTCAGAGGCCTGCCAATACCTTTACCAGAGCCCACTGCACAGACCGAGAGACAGAAACGGGAGGAGGGAAGATTTCCTGGGTTTACAGTGAATGCTTTAATACCGTAACACATGAGCGCTCTTTGAAACAGGGTGCAAAGGAGCCAATCTGTAATCTTTGTAAGAGACTTAATGATAGCGGCACCACTCTTAGACCCCGTGCACATTCAAGTCGTCTTCAAAAGGGACACGATAGTCTGAGGCCTAGTGGTTAGTGATACTCATGTGGTTCAAATGTGGCTTGTGACATTTCCTATAATACCATTTCTGTTCCCTTCACTCTCCACTGTTGTATCTTCAAAAGAGCAGAATTTAAAAGTTACATTATCAGAATGACACTTGCCAATAAATTAAACAAATTGGATGTGCATTCTAAGTCATTTTATCATTAGATCTTGGGCTTGCAGAGAAGTCGCAGCGTTTCAAATTGAGATACTGAATGGGGCCTAAAAAGGCTGTTATTTATACTTTCAGTTCACATGTACAGACAGTTCAAGGATGTATTAGCTTGACTCACTGCAATATGTCATATTCTCAAGACTATTTGCAATTCCCTGTGATGATTAAAACTATCATTCAGAATCAGTTATCTAGTGTTTTGTTGGGAAATATGCATGTCATAAGTTGCCAATAGTAATCAGATTTACAGATGGATCCTGGGGTCATATTAGGCTAAATCCCATAAATGAAATATTCTCAGAGGACAGCGCCGAGTTTCTCTTTTTATGAGGGCTCTAGTAATCCTATAAAGTCTGGATTTGCCTTTCTTTACGAGGCTCAGCGTTGTGTTGGATCTTAGGGGCTTAAGAGCTGCCAAACAGGGACAAATTACAAATTATTGAGAAAAACCAAAGCACTGCAGCTATCGATTCAAACAAATTAAAGGTAAACAGATTTCTGCATGATTTTTCCACTCCAGCGCATTCACGTCCCTGGATACACAGGGACTGTGTTACCTATTTTCGCAGATCCTTCGGCTTATCTCTCATAGGACGATGATGAAATATGTGAGGATTTTTTGTTTATTCCGTGCAGTCCACATTGACCTATCGGACACAATATCGTGACTGTGACCTTGTTGTGTAAAGGTTGCACGGCCTGTCCTGAGCAGCCCTTGAGCAAATAAGTGAAGCCATACACAGACAATCCAAAAGAAATGGTGTGTTAGTTGTTCTGGTATAACAATCTCTGATTCAGGACATGAAATGTGTGTCTTTAGGATCATGAGAATGTTTGCTTGTCATTTGAAAATCGACATTTTTGGTGCATCTTTTGAATTTAAAATAGCTTTTTAATTAAAAACAAATAGAAATTCAAATGTACATCGAGCAGGAAAGGGGTTTGAAGGACTGAATGATGGAATAACTGATGACGTGTTGATTATATGGTCTTTTGTTTCAGGTAATGACAATACAAGTCACATGACAAAAAGAGGACATGAGACTGAGAGGATCCTGCTGGATTTTGGCAGAAAATACTAGAGCAGTGCTTCTCAACTCTCCCAAAACAGGTCGGTTCTGAACACAAGAGCAAAAAACAATGCAAAATGGAAATAATATATTGCAGCTTACCATATAATTGTACACAGTTAGGCGTACCAACTTATAAAAAAGGGGTAAAAAGTGCCTCCCATATCTTTTGTTCACATCAAAGGCTGCGTGTCCAATCAAACTCTATGGTATTTTGCTGCAGATTCATCTGTTACTTGGTGAAACCTAGCCAAACTACGCAGATGCCAACATGCATGACATCCTATCATCTTCAAAAACAAATCAAAACTACATAAGGAAAGGGAAAATGCAAAGCAGATTAAATGTACTTGCAGCAAAGATAAACATGGTTTGTACTGTAAACCAAAATATACACATTTACATTTTTGCTTAAATCCTTGGAAATGCAGAAGACATTTTAAAACTAAATCCATCAAGTTCCAAATTCATATAGCTTATGACATTGTAATTAATTGTGCATATAGTTGGGTGTTTGGTTATGATAATGCACAAAATAGATCACGTTGATTTAAAGACGTTTATACAAATACATTTAAACGTTCAGAGAATTGAATGCTTTTATTCAGCAAGGATGCGATTTAATTGATCAAAAGTGACACTAAAGTACTTTATAATATTACAAAAAAACTTATCAAAACTTTCAAATAAATCATCATCAAAGAATCATGGGGGGAAAACTAGTTTCAGTGTTTCCACAAAAATATTAACAGCAAATCATCATATTAGAATGTTCTGAAGGATCATGTGACACTGAAGATGAGTAATGATGCTGAAATTCAGATTTGATCACAGCAATAAAATTACATTTTACAATATATTAAAACAGAAAACAATTAGTCAACAAAAGAAACCCAACCCAAGGCATAAGAAACTTCTTACACAACCCCAAATTTTTGAAATGGAAATTATGTAAACTTAACAGATGTCCAAAAAAAAAAAAAAAAGCTGGCGAACGCAAATACTTGGACTGATTAGCCTGCTGGTTAGACGATCACCATCTGATGCTTTTAAAAAAAAACAACAACTCTAAAACACCATTTAGAGGCTTTAAAATGTTCAGTGTATTCTGACAAAATTAAAATGGGTGCAATCAACATTAATATTTAATCATATTATAGTAGATATTTTCCAGGTACCTAATCTTTTTCAGTGCATATTTTTGCCCTACCCGCTTAGTCACATGGCATTTACTGCTGAAGTGATTGGACTAGCCAAGGAACTGCCATTAAGATGAATGGAAATGCTAACAGCTAGCTTTCTCCAGGTATTACAGACCTTGACTTTTCTGCTATACTGTTAGCATCCTTTCCTCAAGCGATTCTGTGGGATTCAATCACGAATCAGTAGTTTTTCACTCTTTTGTCAGAGGATGCTTTCAGTAAAGATCTGCCTGATTTTGTCAGAGAAAGAGGCTTCAGTGAACTTTTCTGAACTATAAAATTGCACATTCTTTGCCCACATAATAAGATATAAGACATAAAGGTCACAGAGCTAACCTTTCCAGAGAGATGTCAGCCTTACAGACATACAGAGAGGAATCTGTGCTTGGTGCTTCAATGAGAAACACAAATTTCCCTGCAGCGAGGTTTACCTGTCACCTTTGCCAGCTAACAGTTAACCTTTATTGAGCCTGATATCTAATTGTTTACCTTTTAAGTAATAACACCTCTTTCTCATGGAAAACACCACCTTTATGCAATGCCACATCTATTAAATAAATCATGACACGCTGAGCGTTAACTAGGTGTCTCGCTCTCTTTCTCTTTGTCTGTCTGTTTCGGCCATCAGAGCAGAAAGAAATGTTTGAATGCACACTGGTTCCAGAGGTATCAATTAGTCATATGTTAGGGGAGCCTTCAAAGGGGACATTGAAATTCAAATTAATTTCAGCGCTTTCATTAAATGAATTATGCTCTGAGAAAATCATGAGAGCTGTTGGATCTCTGCTGTCTGTTTAAAAGCTGTGGTTTGATTTCAAAATATTTCTCACAAACACAAAATCATTCTGTTACATGTAGATGTTCATTTCTCTAAAGTGAATCTTTATTTTTCTTATCTGTTTCTTTAAGTTAAACTGTCCACATACAAGTCCTATTCGGATGGGACTGGTTTTCCCTGAAGAGGTCGTGTAAAAATGTTTCACAGACATACTTTTTGATTTTTAATCCCATCTGACTCAAACACATCTGTTTTTTTTTGTTTTTTTTCTTGTACAACCTTGGTATAAATGATGCAAATGTTTAGCTAACGCTGAAGCCCCATCCGGATAGGAATGTTTGTTAAAACTACATTTCTTGGTGTGCTGCATGGTGAATGGATTTAGACCTTTTTTAAATAACAAAAGGGGGAAAAAATAACCGTCAAGGTTTCCAATAGTACTATACTGGAATAATATTTAAAAAGATAATTAAATCAGTAATGAGAGTTTAATCACACAAATTGCTCAGAACAGCACTATAGTAGCAGCATCGGGTGTGATCATTATTTAAATTTAAGATAAGCTATAATTATATACATACATATACTGAACAAAATTATAAATGCAACACTTTTGTTTTTGCCCCCATTTTTCATGAGCTAAACTCAAAAATCTAAGACTTTTTCTATGTACACAAAAAGCCTATTTATCTCAAATATTGTTCACAAATCTGTCTAAATCTGTGTTAGTGAGCACTTCTCCTTTGCCGAGATAATCCATCCCCCTCACAGGTGTGGCATATCAAGATGCTGATTAGACAGCATGATTATTGCACAGGTGTGCCTTAGGCTGGCCACAATAAAAGGCCATTCTAAAATGTGCAGTTTTATCACACAGCACAATGCCACAGATGTTGCAAGTTTTAAGGGAGCATGCAATCGGCATGCTGACTGCAGGATAAATGTTAATTTCTCTACAATAAGCCGTCTCCAAAGGCGTTTCAGAGAAGTTGGCAGTACATCCAACCGGCCTCACAAAAGCAGACCACGTGTAACCACACCAGCCCAGGACCTCCTCATCCAGCATCTTCACCTCCAAGATCCTCTGAGACCAGCCATCCGGAGAGCTGCTGCAACAATCGGTTTGCATAACCAAAGAATTTCTGCACAAACTGTCAGAAACCATCTCAGGGAAGCTCATCTGCATGCTCGTCGTCCTCATCGGGGTCTCGACCTGACTGCAGTTCGTCATCGTAACCGACTTGAGTGGGCAAATGCTCACATTCAATGGCGTCTGGCACTTTGGAGAGGTGTTCTCTTCACGATGAATCCGTTTTTCACTGTACTGGGCAGATGGCAGATAGCGTGGTCCATCCATTGAAGAGGAGTGGACCAACATTACACAGACCACAATCAACAACCTGATCAACTCAATGCGAAAGAGATGTGTTGCACTGCGCGAGGCAAATGGTGGTCACACCAGATAATGACTGGTTTTCGGACCCCCCGGACCCCCCCAATACAGTAAAACTGCACATTTTAGAGTGGCCTTTTATTGTGGCCAGCCAAAGGCAAACCTGTGCAATAATCATGCTGTCTAATCAGCATATAGATATGCCACACCTGTGAGGTGGATGAATTATCTCGGCAAAGGAGAAGTGCTCACTAACACAGATTTAGACAGATTTGTGAACAATATTTGAGAGAAATAGGCCTTTTGTGTATATAGAAAAAGTCTTAGATCTTTGAGTTCAGAAAGACATTTCATCAGCTGAACAATCTGTATTCGTTAAACAACAGTACAATCCTTTGAACATGCTGTACATCAATCACTCACTGAGCCTAGATTTCAGATTATGGCTTTACCCTGACTAACACATCTAACTTATGAAAACACCACATACAAGACAAGTCAGCACTGCTAATAAAATGTCTGCATCACTAATGTAATTATGTAGCATGAATCAGGTGGTGTTAAACATTCCAATACACCTTCATTATGATAAATTTATCACAACTAATTTCAACTCAACAACACATCTCTGAGACTTCCCACTGGAGATTTACAGAGAGCGTACAGGGATGAATTCATACTTATGAAATCACTGAACATATTGGCTGAATAATGAATGCAAGTATTTTTGTCTTCTCTTTGTTGCAAGCAGTAGAACAGCCAATTTAGTTCTTCAGACAGCAAAAAGTGATGCATACACACAATATGTAACTAAAACTCACTGTTACTCATTTTTATGGAAGGGGCATGCCACAGCCTGCAATCAACAATGCCTTGCCAAGTCTCACAGAACATTGGAGACCATGATTATCAGTCACCTTGGATCACAAAATCTTTATTTGTGCCACCACATGACAGACTTGATTGTTGTCAACATTTTATATGAAGTAGATACTTGTAATGTAGGAAACATCATCTAATCATGGGGTCTGTTTTCCCCTATTTATATCAAACAAGTTTCAAACACTCTGTGTCTTGCATTAGGCTATTTGTTCAAAAACAAAGCCCCGTCTCAAACTTACACGATTGGTTGAGCTTGTGTTATGTCAGGCCTAGTTAGTCTGCTCAAACAATCCAAGTATATAAGTAAGTATATACTTCACCTTTCTCAGATACAAATTCAATCTTGTGTGCCATTCTTAAAATGAAGTCATATACTGTATAAATGAGGCATAAATAGCACCCATTAGCAAGAGGAAACTAGTAGGAGGGCTAATTACTGCATAAACAAACACCACAAATGATTATTAAATGATTGTGATGTGTTGATGTTGCTGCTTACGCATAATATTCTGCTTATCAGCAAAAATCACTTTTCAGATGTACATCATAAAAATCCCTCTACAGTAAACCAACATTAAACATACTTTGCCCAACCTGCAGCTCTGTTCTGTACATTTAAGCCCTGAAATTCTGCAGTCTAATCAGAATTAGCATTCAAGTCTGTCAACAAATCACAGAAGTGAAATGTCAAGAATTTAACAATATTCAAATTTGATTATTTCCGTCATCATTTTTCAGATCCACAGGATATTAAATGAAACACTTAGCAAGCACCGCCATGCACTGATAAGACTTTGTTCCTTCTCATTACAGTCTGCTCTGTGTAATCTATTAAGTGTGCACCACACACAGGCGGATAATTTACTACAGTGTTTTGTTTAAAACAAAACTTGTTATTAATGAATCTATACAATTTCCTCTGATGCAATCTCTGTTCTTTTATTGCCATCTTGGTGACAATTAACATCACGTACAGTACAGCTTGCTACCTCATCAAGCGTTAATTAATTGAAATGCACATAATTGATATCCTAAATGTAATGGGCGCACGCAAACGAGAGAGGAGGGTCTTTATCACAGAAACTGCGTGTATATGAGATGATTCTTGTAGCAGTTCTGTTCTGTTCCCAGGCAGCCCTCAAGTTCAGCTGAGCTGTTTGATAATGGATGATGACTGTGCTGATGAATTTGTTGGGGAGGAGGGGGGAACCAAGGGGCTGCATTGCTCATGCTTCCCGATCTTGGCAATGCATCCATGGTTGGCTAGACTTCATAACGAGCCCTATGTAGAATCCAGCCGGGAGTATTCTGTCAGCCCTACCAGTGCCTGATTCTGAGCCTGATACGCTACAATTCAACACAATACAATCACAGTCCTTCCAAGCCAACACTGGTAATCCAAACCATGGCAAATATGTCAGTAAATCGAACATGTGAGGGAGTCTATATGAGTGAAGATGAGGAAAAAGACGTCTGTCAGAAGGCTTGAAATGGCTTTTTCATTAGCTCCTGGTGTGTCATATAGCAGATAATAATGAAGATAGATGTCTGGGTGAAGAGCACTTCACTTGTTTTGAGTATTTAGGTGCCCTATTCTACCACCTGCGACATCCATTCATAATAGCAAGTGATTGTAGCGAGACTAAGAAAATTATCTCATACATGTCATCCATATCTCAGTCATCTGTATTTCTGGCATCTGCCATCTTTCTTTCTCTCCTCTCTTGCTGTCTGAGGAGAGAATTCACCAAGAATAAACTATGCCCACCACTGTGAATTTGTCTTCAGTGTTAATTTTTTTTATGCAGTTTTTGTTATAGCAGAGGTGCACAAACTTGATTAAGGGCAATGGCCAAAAAGTAAAATATTATAATATTAATTCTTTTAAAAACCAAATTCACTTTTACATATTTCAATGCAAAAATAAAACAAACAAAAAATGTTGCCAGGCCAAGTCATTACGGACCAACTTTGGACTGCTAGCCCTGGTTTGGGTATCTCTGAGTTATGTTCCACTAGTCATATTTAGTTATATTTACAGTATTTGACTAAAATATAATTTTAGTCATTTCATATTTCATCATGTGAACAATTTTTTGTCAGAATCATATCAAATTTTAGTTGACAAAAAGAACATTTTGACGAGAAAATGTCGAATGAAATCAAATATTCAGACATTTTAGATATTGACTATGATTTATAATCATTTAAAAAATGTATTTAGGTTATTGTCATAATAATTACATTTTTTCTCTTGTCTTCGTTATTGTTGATGAATGGGATAAAAAACATTCTTTGACAAACATTTTCATCAGCAATTTTGTTACTAAAAGATTAACGTTGGCTGGCTGTGTTATTTTATCACCTGATTCATTAAAGGAATTAAATCAAGTATCAAATATCCCCCAAAAAAATCTGTGCTGAATGCAATTTACATGCTGCAGTTCCTGATCTTGCAGGTGTCTCACAGTCTGCTGTAATTTACTGGGACTGTACTACTTACATAACATAAGTAGAATTTAATCTCTAATAAAATGTCATATCCATATCATATCCAAGTCTATTATAATATAAGGCATGTTTGTACAGACATAATGAAAATAACTCAAATACTTAGAACACAGTTGTTTAAACTGGATTCTGGGCTGTTTGTGAATAAGATGCACATTTTTGCACTGAAATACCATGTGTAAAATTGCCTCAACTGTTTGATGAATTCGCCCCTGCTTCTCTCTCTCCAGCTCACAATTTGCCCATCTGTGTGGACTATAGCAGTAAATAAGAACTCAGCTCAAGGCTAAAGACCTCTCTTAGTTTCTGTGTTCCATCGCTCCTATTTTTGTCCTTGAAATTTATCATGGAATGGATGTTTTTGAATTCTGTCTTTGCCAGCACCATTACCGAGCCTTGAGCAAATAAGCTTGCCGCCCCCATGCTGGAGGATGGGACAGTCACTGACCTACTTCTGCACTCTGAGCCGGCAGAGAGGAGGAGAGGCCTCCTGACAGAACGAGAGGGTGGACGTCCCAGGATAAGGGATATCACATCCACTATGACCCCATATTTCCATTCGTTTTTATAAAACCTTTTAGGTTAATAGAAACTTTACAAAACTGCTGCATTTTACATCCACAATATACTAAATCAGCAAACACTGGCTTGAAATGATTGGATTGTGAAAAGAACCCATCACATACCAGAATAGAACCACTGAAAGGTGGGGTTGTTATTTTTAACTAGAACTGAAAACTATTCAAAATTGTGTTCAGTAACTGAAATTAAGTTGAATTAAATATTTAAATACTAGATGAAAAACTTTAACTGTTGCCAAGGCAACATTTCCCATTTTAATTTAGTTTAACTTGATGTAAATAACTAAAACTAAACCTGAAATAAAAATAAATGAAAGCTAAACATTTAAAAAGTAATCATTAAAAATGACAACAAAAGTTCATAACAAAATTTTACTTAACTTAAAATGAAATTAAAAACTGAAATTATATTTAAAAAAAAACTGGGTTCATTCTGTGGGTGGGCAAAAAGGTGAGATGATTTAGATATTCTTGAAGCCAGGTGGTTTTGGAGAAAAATAAGAATAAGAGAGACTGCTGATGTCAGACAAAAAGTAAAGTGGTTTCAGAGATGGGAAATGTTATTACATGTTGATGAAAGATTATGAAAGCAAACATGTTTTCTTTGGAATGCACAGACAAAATGTCCCAGTAAGACAAGGAACGTGCATTAAGAAACTACATAGAGCCCATTTTTGTCATATTGACTTCTGTTTTTAAAACTGTGAACCTCTAAGGACAAAATGTATTTTATAGTTAAGATAATGTCACAAACTGAAATTTAGGATTTTTAAGGTAAGCATGTATTATGCTCCTCTTGAAGCACATGAAGCAGGTGAAAAATATGATATCTATAGCCTCGCTTTTTTCAGATCTTCAATAGACTTGAAAGGCATAAGTGTATTCAGTGGGTCATTATGACAAAAGAGGTGATCAAAACCCTGAAGCAAAGGGTTTATTTTGGGATAATGGGGCTGACGTTATCCCACAAAGAGTATAACGCAGCCACATGGACATGAAATATTGATTTAAGTTTATCTGAGAGGAGAGTGTTACAAGAGAGAGTACATACTAGAGAACAGTGCAGGAAATTCGTTGCCAGGACAACGGTCATTTATACAAAAATATCTGATAGAATACTACAATTTACCAATCAGAATCAAGTATTCCAGGGAGTTGTGTAAGGTCATATCCTGAGAATATGGAGAATATGTTCAGATTTTTTTACTCTTTGAAATGTTAAATCACTTGCTTTAGAAAGGAGTACAAAGTTAAAAAACCCCAAGACACACTTGAGAGAACAGTGATGCTTTTAATCTTGCGTTATGATCTCCATGTTTTTAGGAGTGAAAAGTAAAACATCTCACAGCTTGCACACACGAAGCAAATGCAGGTCAAATACACAGCCTCATGAAACAGTAACGACCTTCCTGTCTAAACCATGTCCCTCAGCTTTAATTTCCTACATCACAAGCTTTCTTCTGTCCTTAACACCCAGTCAAATAAACCCTAACGGGGCAGATCAAGCATGCAGCCCCTGCCCTCCACTGCACGCAGTGGTGTATAAAGTACCTGAAAGCATACTCAAGTAAAAGTACAGCTATCTTACCAGAAAATGACTTTGGTAGAAGTGAAAGTCACAGTTAGAAATTAGAGTAAAAGTCTTCAAGTATGTGATATTTATTGTACTTGAGTACGAAAAGTATTTTATAAATCTTAAACGTACTTAAGTATTGAAAATAAAAGTACAAGTAAATGCAAAAATGCAAAAACAAGCATATAACAGATATATATAAAAAAATCCATACACAGCTGGAGTAGCAAGCTTTAACTCTTTTTTTCCCTTTTGTATTTTTGGGTAAGAATAAGAAACACTTTATCCGGTACTTAGTGTCTTTCATTCCAACATAAGAAAACATTTCTGGAATCTGCATCTGAAATAGCATTTAGATGTATTTACACAGTTTATGTATCTCAGAGGAGACATGGATGCATTTAAACTGCAGTTACAGATGGATAAATAATGTGTTGTTTTTAATATAAAACGTTAAATAGGCTACTGATATTTGAAATGATTTAAAAAACGAAAAGATACTTTAAATGTGAAATTAAAAAACGCCAGTAGGTGGCAAGTGACTGTTAATGAGTGAGTCATTGAGCTTCAACAGATTCGTTCAAATGGCTAATTCATTGAGGAACAAAGCATTAACTCTGTTAATGAGTGAATCACTGAATCATTTATTCAACCGATTCGTTCAAAAAGCTGATTCATTCAATAAGTAAACACCATTGCTCAGAGACGCAAAACAGTGCTGTGATCTTTGTTTGGAACTACTTTCGTTGGCAAAATTGAGCAAAAACAAGCAATATTATGTATAAAATGTAAGTCACTTATTGCTTTACTGAACTTGTATAAAATTATTATTAAATGTGTTTTCATGCTGATATCTGCAGAAAAACGGAACTCTTTTTGTGATATAGATTAAGTGAACTATATTAAATTATTGTTAGTAGTAGTAGTAAGTAACGAATATGCTTCGGGGAAATGTATCGAAATAAAAGTATACATTTTAATTATGAAATGTAGTGGAGTAAAAGTAAAAGGTGGCTGAAATATAAAAACTCAAGTATAAAGTACAGATATGCCCAAAAAATACTTAAGTACTGTAACAAAGTATTATTACTTTGTTACTTTACACCACTGATTGCACGTCTATCCTTTTTGAACACACACTGGCCAGCTGCTATTGATAGTTTTCACGTGACGTCACACCCTTATAGGAACGCCCACCTGGCGGGCAAAATGAAGCTTTGTTCCACTGACCGGCAGTTATTTTTAAGCTGATTACATTAAGTAGTAAAGTAGTAAAACGCAGATATTAAAATGTGAAATTCATTAAACACCTTATTGATAATGTATATTTTGTACAGGCAAGCAGATAAAACCAGAATATAAACGTAATGTGCAAAGTTTCACGTTAAATGGTTTCCCATAGAAAACCATTATAAGGAAAACACTGAACCATTAAGCAGATTGCGTTCATATTCCGGCCTCATCTGCTTGCCTATGTAAACTATGCATCATTAATATGGTGATTACTTATTACTGAATTTGATCTTTTAATATTACTGTTTTAAATATATTAAGGCACTTTAAGTGTTTTTACAACGTTTGTCGCACTGTTTAATGATTGAAATATTGCCGCTAGTAGGCATGGGCCTGAGATTTTGACGGTATGATATCCTTAAGCAAAAATATCACGGTATCACGGTATGTCGGTACAGCTCTAAAATTGTTCTTTTTAAACTTCCTGGGTAAAAAAAAAAAAAAACACAATATATGTTTTCCGCGGAACACAATATATTTTGTTTTTGCGCAACATACAGAATATTAGGAACAGTAGAATTGGTTTATTTTTCTTTGATTTGTTTCCTAAAATGAAGGGAAAAAAGACTGACATCTTTATTTAACCTAAAACTGTAATTACAGTTATTTAATTTTAGATATAAAATTTCTTATACATATCATTTATATAATTTCATAGACGAATTTGATTTAATCATAACCCTTTGAAGCAAAAACAGCATGTCTGATGGCTTGTGAAATTATAGACACCTTGCCTGAATGAAGCAAACGAAGCTCGGAATGAGAGGAGATCACTCTCTGAGCAGCAGGCGGCGCTTCTGGACACCCGTACGGCGTGCTTGTTACCGCTGGAAATAAAGCAGTGCCATGCCCACTGAAACACTGAGTTAAATATGAACTATCAGAGACGAGATTAAAAGAAAATACACATAAACTTTTATGAAGGACAGTCAGTTACCCCTCAGAAAAGCATTTGCATATAAACCCCAAATCAATATGAGGATTTTATCCAATAGTTTGTGCATATGAACAGGGAGTGGATCGCCGATACAGTATTTTTTTCTCTGCGCCCATCTTCAGCATTTCTGGCCTCTGTTAACGGCTGTTTACAGACTTTGTAATATTTTCACACAAATTACATTTTGAAAAAAATTATTGCAATGCAGTTTGTGCAAGTCCAGGACAGAGACGAGTTGCTTGCAATAAGATAAAAAACATCCGGTTGCCGATCACGTATTGTTTTATTGTTTTGAGAGGTGATCTAAATACTTGTGGCTGGGAAACAAGTGGAAAATTGGCAGGCTTGAGCTGCAGTTCTATGGATGTCTTGCCCTCCAAGTCTTCGAGCCGGTCACGTGACTGAAAGCTATGAATAGCCAGGGGGTTCATGTCTTGACACCACAAAAACAATGTGACAGCAAATCAATGGAGGAAGCAAGCTGTGTTGTTATTGACAGATCCTGTCCTGGCAGTCCATGGCTGGTATATGCTGAGTCACTGGCTGTAGGCTGGGTTTGTAAGTACGAGAAGAGTGAGTGTGATTTAAAGCCCCAGGGCTCTCAAACCGACACCAGACACGGTCTTTTGATGTCTGATGAAGAGACCCAAGTTAGTTGAGGCATTATGGTGTCTTCACATCAACCCAGATTAACCTCATTAAGATTATAGAATTGAAAATCACTACTGGTTACAGTAATCGTATGTGTGGGTGTGGGTGTGTGTTGTGTGTGTGTGGTCTCAGTTTGAAGTAGCAGAATCGGAGCTAATTACCATGTGAGCAATTAAAAACAGTTTGAAGTATTTCAGATCTGGCACTTGGTGTCGGCTTGCTTCCCAGGAGTGTGTTAGTTGAAAGTCTGCATACTCACACTTATTCACACATTTCATTATTGCTTTTCCCAGTTTACTCAGATGGGAGGGAAAAAAGCCAAGGGAAAACGAAACTTTAAATCAGAGAAATGGAGATAAATGCCTTATTTCTGCAGATGTTGTTG
>JADLZN010009370.1:65601-487226 GCA_018155175.1 Sinocyclocheilus anophthalmus | reverse complement strand
CCAGAGTAACAACAGCAATACCAAAAATCATTGCGTTTATCCTCAAATATGTTATTCTGACAAAAGAGAATTTCCGATGCCTTGATCCCATGTGTTTACAATGTGACAACAGAATGGGTGTGTCTGATTAGGGATTCCCCCCACACAAGTAGGTTCGATTTATGCGGCTGACCATTTTGGACATGACACAGAGTAAGTTTAATATCATTTCCCCTCATGTGCGCAAACATTTTGGAGCGATGTTGTTTATGAGTTCGCAAGGCATCTTTTCCTGGTGGATAGTCAGATCTGTTTCCTTAAGACTTCACTTCAAATGAAAATCATGGAAATGAGTCATAGTGCCAGTGACAGTTTTTCATGACACGTTTTGACAGGTGCATAACAGGATGTACACGATAGTGTTCATGGATCATCATACAGTAGCCTATAAGCAAGGACGATATTGAGGTATATAGGTATCACAATCAAACCCTGAACAATATTTTTAGGCTCATTTTAATTTATTAATATCATATTTCTCATTGTTAATTGATATTTACCAGTAACAAATCATGTTAATATATACAACTTGAAATGTTAAAAAAAAAGGGCTTTCTGACCATGCATAGACTGCAAGAGAACTGCCACTTTCAAGGCCCAGAAAGATAGTAAGGAGATTGTTAAAACAGTCCATGTGACATCAGCGGCTCAACTTCAGTTTTGCGAAGCTAAGAGAATACTTTTTGTGCACAAAAGAAAACAAAAATAACGACTTTATTCAACAATTATTCTCTTCCTTGTCAACTTCGACGCTTATTCATGAGAGGAACCACGACTTGTGGATTGCTTTCCTCTGCTTGTAAACAAGGCGCAGGGCATATATTATACTGTCGTGAATGAAGATAAGAAATTGTTGAATAAAGTTGATATGTTTGCTTTGTGCACAAAAAGTATTCTTGTAGCGTCATAAGATTAAGGTTGAACCACTGATGTCACAAGGACTATTTTAACGATGTCCTTAATACATTTCTGGGCTTTGAATGTGTCAGTTGCGTTGCTAACTATGGAGGGTCAGAAAGTGCTTGGATTTAATAAAAAATATCTTAATTTGTGTTTCAAAGATGAACAAAGGTCTTATGGGTTCGGAATGACATGAGGGTGAGTAAATAATGACATATTTTTAATTTTTGGGTGAACTATCCTTTAATTAGATTAATAAATGTTAAAACATTTAAACAAAATGGAACCTTGCCGATAGCACAGATGTGTCTGGTGTGACTGGTTTTTTAGGGCCTTTGATTTTGTGACCAATATGTAAGTACGTTACTGCATGTTTATTGCAAAAAAAGTATTTAAAAATGCACAAATGAACTTGAATTTTATTCTAAATGACAAACGTGAAGTTTAGAGCATAGTTCTGTTATTTTAGTGAAGTATCTGTATGAACTGAACCTGTATAAATGCCACGGGATAAAAAAAAAAGTAATTGTGATTTTTTCCCCCTCACAATTCTGACTTGAGTTTATATCTCACAACTCTCACATTCTGAATTGCTACATATCAAGTCAGAATTGCAAATTGAAAAAAAAAGTTGGAATTGTGAGAAAAAGTCTAAAAAAACAATTGCACAGTGTTCACTATGAATTTTGAGAAAAAAGTCACCCCCACTCCACCCCACCTTGCCGAAATGTATACTCAGATTCAGAGAAAAAATGTCAGGATTATAAGATATAAACTCAGAATTATAAGATGTAAACTCAGAATTTCCAAAAAAAGGTGCAATTCTGAAGAATTCTGAATTTATATCTCACGATTCTGATTTCTCAGAATTGTGAGATGCGTTTCTTTTTTCTTTTTTTCCCTTAAGATTTATTTTGATCATTTTTGTCTTTATGACAGCAAGCAAAGTGAGAGAGGGAGGGTGCGATCAGAAAAGGTCTCGAACTGGGGCGCAACAGCACTATATGTCGGCACTCTGCCCATGAGGCTATCAGCATCAAATGAGACATGTATTTCTAACTAAACAAAGACATTCAGCTATTATAAAGTAAGCTTTACACTTTTAAAGTTGCTTGCAAAAAAGAAACTGTTAATTCTGAACGGTCAAATTGGAGAAAGATGCTTTTTGTTGCTGTCAAACGATTACTGTACAACATCAACCGGCAGGTGCTAACTAGGCCTATAGTCTATGCTAACCAGTAAAACTTTGACCCCTTGTTGGTGTAAAGGAGTCCAAAGAGTCATGTGGCATATTAATACATGTACTGGTAAAGATGCTCCTAAGCAAATAGGTGTGAATGCAACCTTGCATATGTGTCAGAATTAATTTAGCTGCTTATTTATTCAAGAGAGGTTGATTATGGAAAAATAGTGAAATTAGCATTTGATAAAGTGTCTCGTGTTCACAAAGCACTCTTTTGTGATGCTCACATTCCTCTTTGCCATACCCCTTTTTTTCTCTCGTTTTCTTGTATAAACAAGCCTACAGTAAAACGCCATCTGTTATTGCATCAGATCTTTTCTTCCATATTGTGATGTACATCCGAGTGTAACGGGATTGCCAGAGCCTTTTTTTTCTGAAGAGAGGAGGACTTGGTGCTAATGCCATTGGTTGTTGAGTAAAGACCCCCCCCACATAATGTTACAACAGATTGCTATTTAAAATAAATGCTGTTTTTTGAACTTTCATCAAAGAATCCTGAAAAAAAAAAAATCACGGTTTCCACAAAAATATTAAGCTGTTTTCAACATTGATAATAATAGAAATGTTTCTCGAGCAGCAAATCAACATATTAGAATGACTTCTGAAGGATCATGTGTCACTGAAGACTGAGTAATGATGCTGAAAATAACAGCTTTGATCACAGGAATAAATTAAAAATATATTAAAATAGAAAACATTTCTTTTAAATTGTAATATTTCACAATATTCCATTTTTTTCTGTATTTTTGATCTAATAAATGCAGCCATGGTGAGCAGAAAAGACTTCTGCATGAACATTCTGCTAAACATCTCATTTTATATTCCACAGAAGAAAGACAGAAGGTGGGGAATCACTATGAAAGCACCACCCCCCCCCCCTATTATGGGAAACATTGTTCATTTGTGAGTGAATATATATATATATATATATAGTAATATTATATAGTGGGTATGAAGCGGCAAGAGACGAGAGAGCCAAAACATGAAGTTTGGAAAGCACTTGGCCTCAGGGGGGTGATACAGTGACACTCACCACAACAGTCCCGTTGTCCTGGCCTATGAAGATCCGCCTGCTCTCATGGTGATATGACACACAGGAGCACGAAGCTGGACACAAACACAAAGACTTGAACTACTTCATCACAGATTTCTGCAGCGCAAAGGTGAATCTGTGCTACTGACGGCAGCAAAAAAAACCTCTGTGTCTAACTAGTGTTGTTATTGTTAACTACAAATAAAACTACTATTAAATGATTAACATTTAAATGATTAAAAATACAGATTTTTTCATTTTAGATGAAAAACTAAATTATTAAAAATATTTTTTTAAACATTAGATAAAAAAATCTTAAATGAAACTTAGAAATGTTGCCTTTTTAGTTTAAAAACTAAAAATGAATAACTGCAACAATTTTTTTTCTTTATTTGAAATAGTGCTAAAATATAAATATTGGCTGAAAAACAAACTTCACTAAAAATTAAACATTCGAAAAAATGCATTTTAGTTTTAAAAACTAACACCTAATTTTTTTTTTAAATCTTTCTTTTAGTTTAATATAAAAATAACAAATATTAGATGAAAAACGTAAATGAAAATTAGAAATGTTGCCCACACAACTAACTGAAATAAGTAAGTTGAAATTGAATTACTACAATTACTAAAGCTGAAATAAAAATACGTTTAAAAAAGCAACTAATACTAAGAGTTGTTATTGCAACTAATAAAAATGACAAAAATTCTAAAACTTAAATTATAACCGAAAATACTAAAACAAAAATGAATAAA
Organism: Sinocyclocheilus anophthalmus; assembly: GCA_018155175.1. Classification (NCBI taxonomy): domain Eukaryota; kingdom Metazoa; phylum Chordata; class Actinopteri; order Cypriniformes; family Cyprinidae; genus Sinocyclocheilus; species Sinocyclocheilus anophthalmus. The sequence continues at coordinate 483,258 of JADLZN010009370.1, read as the reverse complement.
AACAAAAACAAATAAATACTATTACATTGTATAAATAACAGTTTCAGAGCTATTTTTTTCAACACTCCTCATTTTCTCAATTTATTACTCTCAAACACAGCTCCAGTTGGAATTTGACATGACAAGCTGCTCAAACAAAAAGAGCAACGGCATATTAAAAATGTACACTTACTGATGACACCAGGGAATATATGCGAGATATGAAGAGGTGATATGGTCGCTATGGTAACAGAGTTACCATAGCGAACACTCCACTGCACGTGAACAATGAGAATGAATTATTTTTATTTTGGTTAATTTACTTGCTGCAACTGGTAACGTTCACCATGTCATGCATGTCAAACCTGCTCTCGCTATATTTGAGATGAAAAACTATGTGATTTTCATTTTTTCGGGGAAATGATACTCACAGGACACCGTGTGGTAGATGCTGGGCCAGTACTGTCCACTGTCCCGCTTCAGCCAAACTCGAATCGTCCTGAAAGAAAAAAAAAAGTTATAAAACATACAACATGCAAATCAATACAAATATATAATAATTTTTCATATTATATGAAATACATAGATTGAATATAATATAATAAATAATAATAGAATAAATATAAAAAAGAATGATTATAAAAATAATTAATATAATATAAAAAATATAATAATATAAAAAAATAACAAAAATAACCCTTTGAAGTGTTATGGTCATGCACAGAAACACACATGTCCCCAGATTTATTTTTTTATTAAATGTAAGATATTATATGAAATACAGATATAAAAATAACGTTATATTAAAATACGAATAAAAAATAACTAACATAATATAAAAAAACTAATGAAAATAACCCTCTGAAGTGTGACGGTCATGCACAGAAACACACGTGTCCCCAGAGCAGCTGAAATCTAAATTTCTTCAGTTTCAGTTCCTGCTAAAATCTCAAGCGTATCATATTTTGCAAAGTTTGTGCATCTGCTCTCATGTGCCAAACATGTAGGTAATAAGCACACCACCCCATATGCATCTCCACTAACACGGTCTTGTCTTGTCCAGAGTTGTTAAAAACGCCTCATCAGTCAGCAGTCTTGCCAAAACCAGAATGTTTCAAATGTAAACCACATTTAGATGCCAAGAAATCCCATCCTTAGAAGCAAAGCCTGTTCGTTTACATACACTCTAACTATACGAATGATCCTGACAGCACAAATAAGATCTGATCTTTAAACTGCTCTGGAAAGAAACTCTCTCTTTACCAAAATATCTCCTTTAGATCTGCTTCGCAAACTAATTGAACTCCTGCTAATCTTTAAGCTGCACTTAATGGCCGTCTGAGTTCGATTCTCCTGTTTAGCATTTAAAAAGATGTTTAAATCCTATCTTGAATGGAAGTCACTCTTTTGAAACATTGAGACGAGTCCGTTGAAATGCATGGCGACATCAGACGTGATCTCAAGCCTTGCAGAAACAAAACACTTGTGTGTTCATCCTGAGAGGAACTTAAAGGGGTCATATGATGCTACTAAAAAAAGAACATTATTTTGTGTATTTAAAATGTTTATCGGAAGGTCAAAAAACACATACTGTACATTATTGTTTTTCCTTTATGCCCCGCCTTTCTGAAACTCGTCGACTTTTACAAAGCTCATCGGTTTGAAAAGCGAGGTGTGTTCTGATTGGCCTGTTATCTAGTGCGTTGTGATTGGCCGAATGCCTAATGCGTGTGATGGAAATGTTACGCCCTACCATACTGTGATGCCCTGTCCCGGCCGGAGCGATGAGACAAAAAACATTAAAACCCATTATAAACTAGGCATTTGTTGCATCCAGTGGAGACAATATTATGGATTATAATGACTTATTCTGTCTTTTTAAGCGTTGCATCGCTCTGCGTAAACATAAAACCATGTCGCATTTGTGATCGGAGAAATGACAAAAACAAGCGCTACTCTACACTGCTCAAAAAAACTCACGTTTAAATCGTCAGTGGCAAATCTTTTAAATATGAAAACGTACTTACAGTCTATGAGTCAAAACAGCCGGCATTGTAGTCTACTCTCCAAGGATCAGTAAACAGTCCTCCAAAAAATGTGCTGCACACATCTGAATATTTGGGTTGAGTGTTCTGGAAACAGAGTTGTAAATACAACTTAACACTGATTTCTAGGTTCGTGTCCTTTTTGGAAGACCAAACAAAGTAGTTTCGCTTTCACAACGAAAACACAGCTTAGACACACGGGGCTTGAGAACGGAGCGGCTGGCGGATTCGACGAAGGGGTGTCCGGAGGGCTTGCGGCAACCACATACGATGACCCCGGGCTGGACTCCGCTTCATCAACAGTGAAAGCTGTTCCGGCGATCCACAGCGCAAAGTTGAAGTATTCCCTCAGCGACCAGCACGGATCAGATCCATGCATGACTAAGCGGATATCGTCCTCTTTTGGAACCAAACAAAGTAGTCTCGCTTCACAACGAAGCCACAGCCCTTCACGACATGGCGGCAGCGGCCACAATACTACAGCGAGAATAAAAGTTACACCTTCTTTCTTTGTGTGAACATTTGGGCGGCGTTATGCAAATCTTCCCACACAGTGACGTAGACATGTGGGGGCGTGTTAGAACGAGCCGTTTTAGGTAGGTGTGGTTGACTCTTAATTTTTATAAAGAATATTTCTTGGAATTTGAGACTTTAGTCTTTGCAACTTCATCTTCTTATGCAGAAAGAGCTTGTAACACTCCAAAGAGAAAGGAAATGAAAATGCTCATATGACCCCTTTAAGCAACAGCCCTGCTTCAACCAGCATAAGGTGCTTTGCTGGACTTTAAAGCTGGTCTCCCAGCTGATGAATAACCAAAACCCCTCTAAAACCATGAAAAAGACCATTTAACCTCCTTAGACTGGTTTAAGATGCATTCCCAAGCAGTTTTTCCACATAAAAACCATGTAAGCAGCAAAGCTCCAAATATCATCAATAAGACAATATCCATTATTGTAAACAAGAAAACATTTTTACTAAGGTAAACCACCTTTTCCACACCACAGTTACTACAATTTCTGTAATAAATGACAATTGGTCATTGGGATCTCCTTCAAATAGTGTAAGATTATTTTTAATTATAACTTAATACCAAGCTACCACAACAATAACTACAATAATCCCTAGCTGTAATAAATCATATATAGTATTTTGGCCTGTAAACTGATATCACAGTCCAAAGTCTGAGACAAACCACCAAAATAAATGAACACAAGATCTCATTCAAACTGTGTAAAGTTGTAAGAATCAGTGATTTTGATTTGTGGTCACATTGTGACGAATACCAACCACAGTTTTACTCTAATAACAATAACTGCATGTGGTTTTCTACTAGACTACAAAAAACTAGGCTTAACCTGGTAATTCATAATAACTCAATAGTTCAAATCTGAAACCAAAACCAAGTTTTAAGCAACAATAAGTATGTCAAGTATTAACACTAAAAAACAAACAGCACCATGATGTTTTGGACTTGTGCAATAGAAGTACACTACAGAAACATGGTAATCTTTTAGTACTGTAGTACTTATATCACTGTAATCTGATATTATCGTGGTACCGCCATTGTACTTGTTGTAAGAGAATAAACATGTACGTTCCTTAAGAAATAAACAGCCGAATTAATGAATCAACCAAGTGTTGAGAGAGAGAGAGTGAATTGTCATGTGCTGATGTATGCACCGGCGCGGGTGTACCTGTCCTCGCTGACCGTGATAACTCCATCCTCCTTCGGGATCAGCACCGCCGCGTTCACGCCGTCGCTGTGGCCCTCGATCTTGTTGAGCAGAACGGGTCTGGAGTTCTGGGGCCTCGAGTGGATCTCCGCCGCCATGATTCCCCGGCTGTGTGTGTGTGTGTGTGCGTGCGACAAGTCCTCCTCTCGAGTCAGCTGAGCGCTCGGGAAGTTCAACCACAACAGCGCGAGCTACCGTAACGCTCCGAGAAAACGCGTACGTAAAGAAAAATACAAATAAACACTGCGTAAAGGCCCGCGGTTCACTCCTGCAACCAAACTACGCTGTATCATTTTATTATTGTGTACAATCAATTATTAATTATATATGAATATTTTAATATATAATTGCCGTAATAATAATAAAATATTAATATATCAACGCATTATGATAGTTTATTAATATTTTATGGAACATTGTGCTTCCATGAATGTTGGCAAATAATTATGTTAAGTTAAACTATTTACATTTTATTATATGTGAATATATTTGGCCTAACATTAGTATACATATAACATACATATAGTATAAATGCAAATATGAGAGTATAATGAAAAAAAATTATAGGTATAAAGCTTTACAATATTTTTGTTATGAACCTTTTTTGCATTCTATATTTAAATACGTTTTAATAATTAATAAATTTGATTTATATGATGTGCCTGTTAAGATAAGTATGCATAATATGTAGGCCTAACAACATCTATAGCATATTTGATCAACAATTATTTTTAGATAATTCTAAATAATGGATGATTGTACATATAAATAACCTAACATTAGTGTGTGTGTGTATATATAATGAATTTATTTATGAACCTTTTTATCACTTTTTAATAATTGTGAATGAAATGTGCTATATAAGTAAATTGTCTATATCAGTGTTTTTTAAGAAACATTTAATATTAAATCATTTTTCTTCTTGTCTTACTGGTCTTAATGTAATATAACATTAATCAAACATAAAAAATGAAACTACCAAAGCAGCTAACTTGAATATACTTTATTAAATAAACAACAAATGTTTTCTTAGAGTTAGAAAAAAACAAAGTGAGACGGTTTAAGTACCTTATTTAATAAAATAAGACTCAATGCAGGAAAATACATCATTGATGTGACAAAAAAAAACGACATTTTATTAAGGACAAAAAAGTTATCTCAGCATTTAAGTTGCACACATTTTGTGAGAAAGATTTGCTTTAGACAAATTATAAACCATGTATAAAATCTTATAAAATGTTCCTAAAGAATATAAAGATAATAAAGACAAAGTCAAAATGAGGGTAAAAAGACACTTGAGAAATTGAGTGAGTAAAGAACACGCAGTCCAAGACAAAAGTTTAATATATTTATCTGTGTGCACGCACCCGTGCAGTGACCCGTGAGTGAGTGCGCGTGAGGTGCTGCTTGTGCATGCGTGCGTGCGGTGTATCGTGTGTGTGTGAGTGAGTGAGTGAGCGTGTGCGTGTGCGGGTGCGTGTGCGTGTGCGTGTGCGTGTGAGAGTGAGTGAGTGAGTGAGTGAGAGAGTAGAGCGGTGTGGACAGCTGATCGCTCTCCTCTGACCTCGCTCACAGGGTTGTGATCTGGCCAGCAAACAAAATAGTTCCTAAAAAGAGAACGAGATCAGATTTGAGATGCATTTTTAATACGAGGAACATTTTAATATTACAGTTTCATAAAGCAATAAAAAGCCCATAGACTGGATGAGTGTGCACCTGTGGGATTGTGTCTGATGAGAAACAGGAACGGTCTGTCCACAGTCACCCACGGAGGAGAAGATCGAGCGTGCAAGATTGCAGCTGAAATGAGAGAGAGAGAGTACAAGCATATTAGGATCATGAGCCCAGATGAAGGGTCTTGCTGGACATCCAATGACTGAGAGTTACTAACAAATGAAAGACAGAGGAATCATGTGACACAGTAACATACTGGTGGCGGCAGAGGCTTTGGTTCCATCCTCATTGACCTCTATCTTGGCTTTCTGAAGTGCTTTGGACACATAGACCGACTCTGAACCTGTTACACACACACAAACACACACGTCTTTACTTACAGCATGTAGCTTTAGCACACAGAAGCTTCATTCATACACTAAACACATATGGTCAAAATCAGAACCGGACACACGTGAGGTCCGAAATCAGAAAAAAAACATCCGACTGCCAGATTTGGATCGCAGGTCTGGTTCTGATGGATTTCTATACGCCTATACGGACTGTACACTGCTTACAAAACTTAGTTTAATGAGAGAATAAACATAATTGCTCTGGTAATCACAATTTTGAGATAAAAAGTCATAATTATGAGATAAAACGGCACAATTATATAGAAAAGCTATAATTATGAAATACTAAGTCATAAATATGAGATTTACAGCATACCAAGTCATACTTATAAGATAGAAAAGTATTATTATCACTAGTCAAAATGATGACATACTAAAGATAAAAAGTCATAATTATGAGATAAAAAAATTAATTGACATACTAAGTCAAAATTATGACCGGTCTACTCAATTATGAAAATGGTAAGACTATGTACGAAACAAAAGGAGTCAAAAATTATGCTAAAAATGTCTAAGTGTCATATTATGTACAAATAATAAATATTCGAATAATAATTATGACTTATATTTCTCATAAGGCGACTTTGTCATAACTAAGATTTATCCAAACCATATTTTTCATTATGTGGTGGGACTATTGGGCTCCATAACAGGGAAATCTGCCTTGCCTAAACTAATTCAGTATTAAGCAAGGAAGGATCTTAAAAGGCACAGTATGTAATCTGCCGCTAGAGGGCGCGTATTCAAAATAAACAAAGAGACAAAAGGCGTAGTCTGATGACGCCGTGACTGAGTGTGGAAACATTGAGGTGTGGTTCTCATCCTGACACCCGCGACGCGCCAATTCGACATGGATCGGGAAGAAATCATGTTCATGATGAGAGAATGATGACCTAACAGTACTTAGAGGAATGCAAGCAGGGTGACGGCTGAAAGCTCGTCGAAGCAGCAAAAACGCAGGAGTTTCTGAATTCAAGCGCGACACACGGCGAAAGCAGCGGAGCTTTATTCTATGACCACAGCCGATTCGCTTTGCCTCCTCTGCACTTTTTTCCCCCCTCATTGTACCCCCCCCCCTCCCCAGGTCGTGCGTATGTGGGGTTATTACTTATTTGCAGCGGAGTTTTTATTATGCCACAGTCGACTGCTTCTGCTTCTTCCGGTCGTGCGTATGTGGGTTAAAGCAGCGCGGTTTATAATACGGCTTTTACATTAAAGTCGATGGTATATGCTACTTGTGCGCCCTCGTCATCGCGTCTATGTGTAAAAACGCACAACAAATATTTAACATTTTTTTTGTCTTGCTTATTGGTGTTTCATGTTTCTACGAAACAAAAAAATCGAGGGGTTATGATGTCATTGGCAGGCGACACAATGACACTGTGGACACGGTCCGTGTCACTAGTTAAATTTTTTTTTCTCTGGATTTAAACATTCTTTGAAGCATTTGGGATAATGCAAGTACACAAGGCAGCAAAATGTATAACACTGTTCTAGTGTTTTTTTGGACATTTTAATTAAATTTTTTTTTTTTACATATTGTGCCTTTAAATGAAAGATTTAAGAATGTGAAGGGCTTTAAATCCTGTAAAAGTGATCGTTCACCAAAAAAGAAACATTCTGTCATCATTTACTCACCATAATGTCATTCCAAACCTGCATGACTTTCTTCCGTTCCCTGTGCAATGGACATTTCATACTGAACATGCCTGTCAAGCTCCAAAAAGAGCTTTTATGATACTTTTTGATCCTGTTTGGAGCCTGACAGACAGTCTTTGTATGGAAAAATTCTCCTTTTGTGTTCCACTGAATAGATAACAACATGTGGCTGAGTAAATGATGATAGATTTTATTTCTGATTGAACTGAAGTTTCTTTATAGTTTAAAGTGAAATGGCACAGTGATTCACTGCTCACTGCAATTCAGGTTAAAGTTTGTGGCTTAACAGCATGAATTATGGTAATAAAGCACAGGCTTTGAGGAGAATTATCTGGAGCTGTGCGGAGCTGGGAGCGTCTCTGGATGGTGACCAGAGCACTAACAGAGTCACTCTGACTCATTTTCTCACTTCACTGAGAGACGTGATTCATGCGGCTGAAGTTCACAGTCATCAGCCAAAGATATCATTCGGTCAAACACAAACATATGCCCATAAAATGAACTTATGAAGAAAATGCTGCACATGACTGACAGCTGTCACTCACTCAGGTGTCTGAAATCAGCTTTGATCTGACTGAAGATGTCTTTGATTCCCATCGCTGTGAGAGGACCCTCCAAATCCACCTCGTCCTCTGCTGTGAATCTACTCGGAGAAGAGGAGGAGAAAGCATGAGTGCTGCTTGACTGGCAAATCATGAATCCAGATATGAGACACACTAGAGATCAGACCAGTGTGGTATTGTTAACTAACTGTATTATTGTTAACTGAAACTAAACTTAAAAATCCTAAAACATTTTTTTGGTCATTGAAATACAGCTGAAATTAAATAAAACATAAATATTAGATTAAACGTCATAATAAAGTAAAAATTACAACATACTGAGTAATACTGAGATAATTATAAGATTGTCTCATAATTATGACAAAGTCAAAATTATGAGATACTAAGTAATTATACAAAAGTCATTATGAAATAAAAATTCCAGATGATGATATTCTAAGTCAGAAAAGTTAATTATGACATACTAAATCATAATTATGAGATCCAAAGTAAAAATGATGACATACTGAGTCATAATTATAAGATTCTCACAATTGACAAAAAGTTAAAATTATGATACTAAGTCATAATTATGAGATACAAATGTCATTATGACAGTCAAAATTATGACAAACTGAGTCAAAATTATAAGATTCTCATAATTATCACAAAAAGTCAAAATTATGAGATACCAAGTCATAATTATGAGATATAAAGTCATAATTATGATAAAAAGTCAAAATTATGACATACTCATAAGTATAAAATGATCTCATGATTATATCAAAAAGTCATAAGATACTAAGTAATAATGATGAGATACAAACGATATGACATAAAATTCCAAATGATGATATTCTAAGTCAGAACAGTTATAATTATAACATACTAAATCATAATTATGAGATAAAAAGCCACAATTATGACATGAGTAATAATTATGATACAAAAGTCATTACAAAAAGTCCAAATGATTCAATAATAATTCATAATTATGAGATAGAAAAATTATAATGACATACTATATCATAATTATGAGAAAAAAAAGTCACAATGATCACATTAAGTCATAATTATAATTAGTCAAAATTATAAGATAAAAATCAATTATGACCAAAATTAGATAAAGTCGTATTTATGGCAAAATGTGATAATTGTTTATCTTACTAAGACTTAGCATCTTATAATTTTTTGCATCATTTTGACTTTAAATTTTGACATAATTGACTTAATATTCAACTAAATATATAGACATATTAATATTAGTCAATTAGTATTAGTCAATATTAAGATTTAATATTGACTAAATATTATAATAATTAATACATTCTATATTAATTCATTCTAAAATAACACTGCATCATCCAAAAGATGCCGACTGATTCAGAGGGAAAAAAGAAAGTGAATATTAAAGGACGGGAATCTCACTTTGGCATCAGGAGGTGCATCCTCCTCTGGACCAGCAGTTTGGTCCAGCTTTGGACGGTCGCTGTGGAGATGTGCGGCAAGACGGCTGACAGGGGCGTGGCCTCTTCTGACGGCAACGCAATAAACATGCTCATGCTGCTGCCACGATACGGCAGCTCGATCACTGTATACTTCAAACCTTCTGGAGTGCTTGCTTGACCTGCAGAGAGAACGAAAACAAATAAATACATTTATGCTGCTAATAAAGAGTCAGATGGTACACTTGACTATTAAATATGAGTTTTATTAACCTAAATTTCAGCATATGAATGTTCCTCAAAAACCAATATCCAACACACGCGTGTGTGGATCATATCCCAGTCACCCCTGTGTGAACCTTAGAAATGCAGTCCTTTCGTACGGTCTATAAAACACTTTATTCTGCTTGTAAAGTGCTTATATCAAAACTAGTAAAACAGCAGTTTATGGTGTTTTCATGGATTAAATCCGTCTGACGATGGCCAGACACTCTTGGCGTTTGCATTAGAATGAACATTTTACACTATTTTATTCCCATCTGCTGGGTTACGAGGAATTGTAAAGTTAAAATACTCCAGCGTTCCCAGCGATTTAAAAAGTAGCCACGTTTTTATTGCATTGCCGTCTCTGGAAAACAGTTCCAGACATAGCCAGACAATGGCATGAATCACGTAGCGGGAAAATCTTGTATTACTCAACAGTTCTGAATGTGTGTGAGTGTAATATCTGACGCAACCTGCGAGAAAATCTCACCTATGCTAAAGACAGAGAGCTGGGACATCATGGGAACTTTGTATGTCTTTCCGTCTCCTGCAGTAAAGCTTCTGGGTTTGGTGTTCTGGGCTTGGAAACGGGATTTCCAAAGGCCTTTAAAGTAAATGGAATTTACAGCCACCAACCGAGTCATAACCGGATCGAACATATCTGCCTTGACAAGACTGGGAATTTGGCCTGATAAAATAAAAAAAAAAGAGCAAGTTATATTCTATTAATAGTACATATACTGTATACAATATTAGTATGAACATTAGTTGCCACTTCACACAAATGTAGTACTAAATAAGGCCTAAAAAACACACTTTTTCCAACAAATTGTCAATGAAAGGACATCATCAAGAGGTCAAACTAAATATAAATATCAGCTGTTTTTGTTTTGTGATCATTTTGTATGAGATTTTGCCATAAAAAAGTGAATACAGTTTATAATCCTGATCCGAGTGATTTTGTAATAAATAAATCAATAGTTTGTATAATAAGTTAATTTAATAGCATTTTAAAATAAAAGATGAACCTGAGAATAAGTCATTTTCAGTGATGACAAAATTCCAATAATTCAAGAAAATTATTCATTTGTTTTCTTATATAATTTTCATATCTAAAAATATATTAAATAATAAAGGGAGTACTTTTTTTTTAAATAAATAAAAAAATGACATTGGTGTTTTAGTTACCTCTCATTATTATTAATTAAAATAAAGTTTATTTTTCTATTAATAATGGGAAAATGATTTAAGATTAACAATTAGTTAATAATTAATCATAAATAATAAATATAAAACAAACAAAAAAGTAGTGAAAAAAATTATATTTTCTATCATTTGAAGAAAAATATTGTTTATTCTTTTAACAATTTGAAAAATATTTTTAAGATTAATAATTAAGTAATTAAACAAATAAATACATTTTGTACATTTTAACCAAATGTTGTTTTTTTAGTTATTGATAAACATCCTATAAATTTGGAATTTTTTCAAAGATTAAGAATTCCAAAAATGTAAGATTACAAATATTTCTCTACCACAAAAATTGATTATCGGTTCAACCGATTTGTGCTTCTAATACTTTAAAAATCCATAATGGTAACCAAGTTTGTAGACTATTCATGGAAAGTGCCTATTACATTATTATACTATTAATATAAATATTCTACAAGTTACATATTTAACAAAAAAAATAAAGCTCTCAGGGCTAAGAGCTTATTCAAGGATAAATATGACATTTCAAGAGATATTGTATTGTAAAAATCCTTTTTAATGAATGCAGGTTAGAGGTAGGGGTATCAGATGCAGGGGTCAGCTGTACCTTTGGTGCTGTTCTTCACCCATTCATTGATGGTTTCTGCAGCCTTCTCTGGGTCGCTGTAGTCTATGGTTTGACTCTCACACATGAAGTTCTCCCTGTTGGCTGTCAGGAAGGCTTCCTTCATGCTGAAGCCCTCGTTGGGGAACAGCGCATTGGCAATCGTCACAATATCAGCGTTGGATTTGGTCGTCAAGGCCTTATGCAACTTCCGCAACATTTTATATGGACCTGAGAGCAGAATCAACACACAAAAATCAGTTTGGAGATGTCATTTACAGACTTGAGATTCCTATTTTTTTTAGCATTTCAATGCACAAGTACTGCAAATGAAACCAGAGCAAACACACACTTGTCTTCTTGTATTTGAGGCCTGTGAGAAGCTGGCGGCGAGTGTCCCCGTGGGCCCCGGGGAGCAGCATGCCCAGGACAGAGGCCACGCCGTGAGGAGACAGGACCACATTCTCCTGCGGTTTGTCCTGGACCACACGCAAAAACACCTGCAGGCCGAGATCAGAGCCTCGCTCTCCGTAAGATGGGAACTGAGACGCCGAAATGCTCAGAGAACAAACCGCCACCAACACACAGAGCTGCAACGCCACAAACATCGTGAGGGACACACAGGCAGCTCACCTGAAGAATAGAAAGAGACGGGGTGATGAAGAAAAAATAATGCTCACAAGAACTGTTTTTATTCTTTTTATAAATACATGTTTCACTATTTTTATGCATTTCATTGCTTATGGATTACAAACAGGACTACAAACAAAACGTGTGTGCTGCTTCAAGAACTAAAAGTAAAAGGGAATCAAAATGGTGTATTTACTTTCCTAACACATTCTAATGGTGTATTTACTTTCTAATACATACAGTATCTCACAGAAGTGAGTACACCCCTCACATTTTTGTAAATATTTTATTATATCTTCTCATGTGACAACACTGAAGAAATGACACTTTGCTACAATGTAAAGTAGAGTGTACAGCTTGTATAACAGTGTAAATTTGCTGTCCCCTCAAAATAACTCAACACACAGCCATTAATGTCTAAACTGCTGGTCACAAAAGTGAGTACACCCCCAAGTGAAAATGTCCAAATTGGGCCCAATTAGCCATTTTCTCTCCCCGGTGCCATGTGACTCATTAGTGTTACAAGGTCTCAGGTGTGAATGGAGAGCAGGTGTGTTAAATTTGGTGTTATCGCTTTCACTCTCTCATACTGGTCACTGGAAGTTCAACATGGCACCTCATGGCAAAGAACTCTCTGAGGATCTGAAAAAAAGAATTGTTGCTCTACATAAAGATGGTGTAGGCTATAAGAAGATTGCCAAGACCCTGAAACTGAGCTGCAGCACGGTGGCCAAGACCATACAGCGGTTTAACAGGACAGGTTCCACTCAGAACAGGCCTCGCCATGGTCGACAGGCCTTCACACACTGCATCAAATTGGTCTGCATAGCTGTCGTCCCAGAAGGAAGCCTCTTCTAAAGAGGATGCACAAGAAAGCCCGCAAACAGTTTGCTGAAGACAAGCAGACTAAGGACATGGTCTGATGAGACCAAGATAAACTTATTTGGTTCAGATGGTGTCAAGCATGTGTGGCGGCAACCAGGTGAGGAGTACAAAGACAAGTGTGTCTTGCCTACAGTCAAGCATGGTGGTGGGAGTGTCATGGTCTGGGGCTGCATGAGTGCTGCCGGCACTGGGGAGCTACAGTTCATTGAGGGGACAATGAATGCCAACATGTACTGTGACATACTGAAGCAGAGCATGATCCCCTCCCTTCGGAGACTGGGCCGCAGGGCAGTATTCCAACATGATAACGACCCCAAACCCACCTCCAAGACGACCACCGCCTTGCTAAAGAAGCTGAGGGTAAAGGTGATGGATTGGCCAAGCATGGGCATCCTCAAACAGAAGGTGGAGGAGCGCAAGGTCTCTAACATCCACCAGCTCCAATATAACATATTTAAAACAAATGAAGGATAAAACACATTTAAAACCCTTAATTTGATGATTGTAAGCACAAAGTCTTTCCTGACCCAAAGAATGGGAATCATAGTAAAATGTCTCAAGGTATTCCATGTTCACATCAAACCTGTCCAGACATCTGATCCACGGCTCATTCTCACATGATAACTTACAACATTTACACAAAGCACAACACAAATATCTGCTTCTCTCCGAGATCTCAGATTTTCTCGGAGATCTCGATCTAATCGGTATTCTCCAAAGCACAGTGATTTTCCGGGACACAGACTCTTTATTTTTTTGCACAAATGTTTCTTGAGTAAAGAACGGCTCCAAGCAACACACATTTCCACAATCCTCGGGTCTCTTGGATCTGTGCACACACACTCACACACTCCTGAGCTATTCTGTTTCCCGTCACACAGCCCTGCGGCTCAGGAATTTATTGATAGGAAAGTGAGTGTGTGGGTGTGTGTGTGTACCTACTTAACCATATTTTGGGGACAAATTTGTACCCAGAAGTACAAAAACCTGATCAAATCTACCAAAACCTTTTCTTAGAATTGCAACTCTGAGAAGAAAAAAATAATATTTTTTTCCATTCCAATTTAAAAATAAATAAATAAATTCTCAGAATTCTGAGTTTACATCTCAAAATTATTATTTTTTTTCTGCCTTGGAATAAAAAATATTAATAAAAGGAAATGTATAACTTTTTATTCCTTATTGTACTTTTTAATTTATTCTATGATTGTAATCTTATTTTTTGTTCTGACATTCTTAAATTTCTCAGATTGTGAGTTGTAGTGCACAATTTAGACTTTTCTTAGAACTGCAAGGGGAAAACATTTCAGAATTGTTAGATATAAACTCAGAACTGTGAGATGAAAAAAGTCTTAATTTTGAGATGAAAAGTTGCAATTACCTTGTTTATTTTTTATTCCATGGTGGAAGTGGACTTATTCAATGCAGTGTCCACATTTTGATACTGAAGTAAATGTGTACGTATGTATGTGTGTGTGTGTGTGTGTGTGTGTGTGTGTGTGTGTGTGTGTTGAGAAGAGAGAATGACGAGCCACCGTCGTATTGCAGAAAATATCTCCAGTGATTATTTAATGGTGCAATTAAGAAAGGAACAGAAAATGTGAATGCTTAGAATTGTTTAAAATTACACCATAATATCCTATCACTCTACTGACATATTGTTGTGATCAATCATTCACTAGTGCATTTCACAGCTAGCATAACTATCATTCCTGACAAATATTATGACCATTAAACCATATTAAGCACACAATTAATCATACAGCACATCAAACCATATTAAGCACACAATCCTTCATAACCTTCAAAACAGAACTGATTTGGTCTGATGTTTGTCTTGAAACATTGATTTGCTAACATTCTCATTAAGTTATGAAAACGTTATTTCCGAATGTTCTCTGAACATTCAAAACACCCAGTTTTTTTTCAATAGGTTTTAAAAACTTTGTTTGTTTGGTTGGTTGGTTATGTAAACATTCCACTTAATCATTTTCAAACATTATGGGAATGTTACTTTTAAACGTTCTCTAAACATTCCAAACAAGTAACGTTAGTAACATTAAAAAAAAAAAAGTTCCACGAACAATGCATAAATGTTTTAAGAATATTATTAAGACACAAAAATGACTTTGAACAAACACTCTGTTAATGTTAATATAACTTTGAGAGAACCTTGCCAGAACGCTCTGAGAACGTTCACTGTTAAACAGGTGCCAGCTGCATTAAACTAGTCTTAAAAATCAGTCATCTATTTTTCTTCTTCTTTAAGACTAGTCATAACTTTGTAAAGTCAGTTACATAAAAAGGTAGATTGTTCTACTTTGAATCCAAAAAGTAAGACCGATTACCACTTTTTCAACTCCTAGCTGGTTAAACTAGTTCTTAATACATAGGATGGTCTTAACATAGAGGCTAAGTTTATCCAACTGGCCCCTGCAGGTCTATTTTGATGTTGATCTGGTCTGGTCTGGTATACACTGGTCTTAAGACAGTTAAACAGTGTTTTCTGTCAACTGCGTGAGTAAAGCGTTGTCTTCCGATGACCGCAGTGACCTTTTTATAGCAGCTTCAGCAACTGCGTTTAATTATAGGCTTTAAAACTCATTCTGAACACAAATAGGGGCGGGGGTCTGGAACTGAAATCAACAACTCAGAAACAATCCCTCATCCTCATATGTTAGTATAGATCAATAATAACATCTAGGAATTACAACAGCAGTAGCAGATGCCTGATTTAAGTATAAACCAACCTGGACAGTCTGTGAGGTGACAAATAAGCTGCAGTATGCTCCACTAACCTGGACAAGCAGCTCTAATTCTTCAGATAAGTTACGCAGGTAATGTTAGAGACGCGTGTGTTCCGCGAGCGTCCGTGTCCGGGTGCGCCTCCGTTTATTTCGCTCTGTCCTGAGCGCCGGACTCCGCCTCCTCATAAATATACGAAAGACGCTATAAATATTAATTAAGTAAGCCTGACGTCATTTGGTTGACGTCCAACCACGCAATACTATCGGCCGCCGAACGTTCCGTTACGTAATTAATATTCATGAGCCAGGCCTTCGCATTAGTAGAATTCGGGGAAGGGTCGCAAAAAAAAAAAAAAGCCTTCAGCGAAACTTTGATTAAACTCTAATTAATGTAAACAGGAAATGACACACACGCGGAAGAATAATGATTAGTGCGGCGGATAATTATATGCTTTCACAAAGCAATGACACATGGGCATTGGGACACAACTGTTGTGCAACTGGAATCTGAAGACGTGACTAACAAAAAGTAGCAGAGACACGCGATCATTAACTTGGCAGTATCTATGGGTGCCACCTGAATACCATGACAAATTAGTATTGGTTATTTTAGAGGGTTTTAACATGCTATATTGGTAATCTCATATACTAAATAGGCTACAGTGCATTGGAGTACCATGAAATTTGAATATGGCAATCATTCAGTATACCATTGTACCTTCACAGTGTGTTTTTGTAAGGTGTGGGTAGTTGCTTTTCTATAAAAACTGTGCTGATCTCTTTTATAACCTCATCCTGGTCTTGCATTATACAAACAAGACATCTACATTGCTAAATCGGTCTGTTTGAAGTTATATTATGCATGTCTTTTATATCACATCAGTTTATTCAACTTTGATTTCTCTTATAAAGGAAAGAGAACTATGGAAGATTTTTGTATTTTTTTATACTGTGGTGGGAAAAGTAGGGTTTTTTTTAGCTTACAAATCTGAGAAATTAGAAATGCGAGATATAAACTCAGAATTGCAAGATATAAACATTTCTTAAAGAAAAGTCCAGAAATTGTGAATGTAAACGTAAGTTGTTAGATAATTTTTTTTTTTTGTTATTCTGTTGTGGGGGAAAAAACAGATTGTGAGGGGGTGGGTGAATCAGAATTGTCAAGTATATCTCACCATTCTGAGTTTATATTCCCCAATTCAGAAAAAAAACAATAGAATTGCAATGAATTAATAATGGCAAGATTTAAAGGGTTAGTTCACCCAAAAATGAAAATTAGCCCACAAATTACTCGCCCTCAAGTCATCCTAGGTGTATATGACTTTCTTCTTTCAGACGAATACAGTCGGAGTTATATTAAAAACTGTCTTTGAGCTTTCCAGCTGTTTAATGCCACTCAGTGGGTGTTGCATGCATCAGTCCAAAAGAAGTTAAATAAAAAGCACCCATCCATTAAAAAAAAGTGTCTCACACAGCTCCGTGGGTGAAGAAAATCCTCCTGTAGCGAATCGATGTGTTTTTGTAAGAAAAATAACCATATTCAAAACGTAATAATCACTTTAAAACACGGAAGCAGCTCCGAGCTGATGACATATGAGATCGGCTTTGCGCATTTCATTTAAATGTATTTATCTGTATAATTATGGAACATTTTAAATATATTTTGCATCTATTGTTTTGTTTTTTTTTGTAAATTTTTCTGAATATATTTTTTGTTAATGTTATGATGGATTTTTTTTTTGCGTTTTGTTGTTTTGTTTTGCTGTTGATTTTTGTTTTCTCATTGTTACACTTTAATAAAAACATTAAAAAAGAAAACTTTTTGCATTTTCGGAATAAAAAAAAAACAATTGCATTAAATCATCTCCTAACACATTCAGAAAAGGCATTTCAGGACAAAAGTCTCGGAGCCACTCGTAATCAGGATGTAAGCCGTAATCTATCAGAACCAGAACCAAAATTCCGAGAACATTCCGGACTCACAGAGACACACCTCTTAATCCAAATTCCCCTTACACACTCAATCACTGCTTGGATCATCGCCCGAATCTTGGTGGTGTGTGTGTGTGTGTGTGTGTGTGTGTGTGTGTGTGAGAGAGAGAGGGCTCCTTGGCTTGTGTTCACAAACCACCTCGCTTTAAAGCCATATTTCACCTAAAAATGAATATTTGCTGTACATTTACTCATGTCAGGCCATCCAAGCTGGAGATGAGTTTGTTTCTTCATCAAATGTGGAGTAATGTAGCATTACATCACTTGCTCAGCAATGGATCCAAACAGCTGATAAAAACATCACAATAATCCACAAATAATCCACATCACTCCAGTCCATCAGTTAACATCTTGAGAAGACAAAAGCTTCCTGTTTGCAAGAACCCACCCATCATTTTCGATGTTTTTATCTTCAACTGTGAAATTCTGGCTAATAATGAGTCCTAATCCATTACCTCCAATTATTTAGTAATAGATTTCTTTCTTACAAACACACCGATTTTCACTTTTCAAGACATTAATGGATGGACTGGAGTGGTGTGAATTATTGTGATGTTTTTATCAGCTGTTTGGACTCTCATTCTGACGGCACCCATTCACTGCAGAGGATCCATTGGTGAGCAAGTGATGCAATGCTACATTTCTCCAAATCTGTTCAGATGGAGAAACAAACTCATATACATCTTAAATGGCCTGAGGGTGTGTACATTTTGAACAAATGTTCATTTTTGGGTGAACTATTTTTTTAAGATTTATTTTCCTAGATTGTTCCACAAATGTCCCATTATGAATGTCTGTTGTCTCCAGAAGTGCTTTTTCCTCTCATTCACTCAGTTCCTCTCTCTCTGTAACTCAATCCCGCCGCTCTAAAAGCTTCTACTGTTCTGAAGCGCAGCGGTTTATTGGTAATCTGACTCAAGAGGTCCTGACAATATCCAGCCTCTTATCGGACTCACACACACACATGCACACACAACAAATTACCAATCTGGTTTTTGACTTGAGCTTTGCTGACTCTTTGACTTTAATTCTGACCTGACTGACAGAGGCTTCATGAACTGCAACCGTTTCATTCTGATCATGTCATTTCCGTGCTTGTGGTCAACATGTGCGTCTCTTAACACACAGTGACCTCACACACCTCAAATGCTCGGTTGTCCTTGTTGTAATGAAAATTCCCAGCCAAGGACTCCAAAAGATACGCAGAATCCATCTGGGACTGGATCTGGAGCTTAGAGCACAACCTGAGAGACAGAGAAATTATTTCACAGCTTATGCTGACTATTCAAACACAAATGCGTCATTTGGACGCCAAATCATTTGCGGAGAAACACACACTCTTGTCCACTTTAAACACTCGACCATGAGACACCGCCCACACGCTCGATGAGAAGAACAGGGAACAGTTTGTATATTTGGGAAAGCATTAGGTCATTGTGTGGGTGAATCACAGAAACACGTTCAGCTCACATTTCATCCCCAAAATAAAGAAAATGAAGCTTATTTTAGGACCATGAAGCGGTTTTACATTGTGACATTGGCATTTCAGGACAACTAACCACATTTTCCCCCAAAATTATCATTATCATAATGCATCCAGATAAACTGTTAAATTCTTTGCAGGCCAACACTTTCTACCATAATGTCCAAATAACTTACAAGTTACAATTTATTTTACTTAATATCAATATAAGTATAATTAAAGTTTGATTATACGCTCCCATTCAAAAGTCTGGGGTCAGAAAAGGTTTCTTTTGAAATAAATTAATACCTTTATTCAGCAAGAATACATTAAATTGATAAAACTGACAGCTTTCATTTCAAATACATACTTTTCAACTTTCTATTAATTGTTTGTGCTTCAACTTTCTATTAATCAATGAAGCCTGACAAAAAACATGGTTAACACAAAACATTTATGGTCCATAACAATAAATTTTCACTTTGAGGTGAGTTTTATATATATATATATATTGTATATATATACTATATATAACACACACACCCCCAGTAATATATTTTATTTAATTAGATATAATATATATATATATATATATATAGGTGTATCTCAATAAATTAGAATGTCGTGGAAAAGTTGATTTATTTCAGTAATTCAACTCAAATTGTGAAACTTGTGTATTAAATAAATTAATTGCACACAGACTGAATTAGTTTAAGTTTTTGGTTATTTTAATTGTGATGATTTTGGATCACATTTAACAAAAACCTACCAATTCCCTATCTCAACAAATTAGAATATGGTGATATGCCAATCAACTAATCAACTCAAAACACCTACAAAGGTTTCCCGAGCCTTCAAAAAATGGTTTCTCAGTTTGGTTCACTAGGTTACACAATCATGGGGAAGACTTCTGATCTTACAGTTGTCCAGAAGACAACCATTGACACCCTTCACAAGGAGGGTAAGCCACAAACATTCATTGCCAAAGAAGCTGGCTGTTCACAGAGTGCTGTATCCAAGCATGTTAACAGAAAGTTGAGTGGAAGGAAAAAGTGTGGAAGAAAAAGATGCACAACCGAGAGAACTGCAGCCTTATGAGGATTGTCAGGCAAAATCGATTCAAGAAATTTGAGTGAACTTCACAAGGAATGGACTGAGGCTGGTGTCAAGGCATCAAGAGCCTCCACACACAGACATGTCAAGGAATTTTTCTACAGTTGTCGTATTCCTCTTGTTACGCCACTCCTGAACCACAGACAACGTCAGAGGTGTCTTACCTGAGCTAAGGAGAAGAAGAACTGGACTGTTGCCCAGTGGTCCAAAGTCCTCTTTTCAGATGAGAGCAAGTTTTGTATTTCATTTGGAAACCAAGGTCCTAGAGTCTGGAGGAAGGGTGGATAAACTCATAGCCCAAGTTGCTTGAAGTCCAAAGTTAAGTTTCCACAGTCTGTGATGATATGGGGTGCAATGTCATCTGCTGGGGTTGGTCCACTGTGTTTTCTGAAGTCCAAAGTCAACGCAGCCATCTACCAGAAAATTTTGGAGCACTTCATGCTTCCTTCTGCTGACCAGTTTTTTGTAGATGCTGATTTCATTTTCCAGCAGGTTTTGGCACCTGCCAAAAGCACCAAAAGTTGGTTAATTACCATGGTGTTGGTGTGCTTGACTGTCCAGCAAACTCACCAGACCTGAACCCCATAGAATCAATCACACAATTAAAGAACCAAAGACTTAAACTACTTCGGTCGGTGTGCATTGAATTTATTTAATACACGCGTTTAACAATTTGAGTTGAATTACTGAAACAAAAGAACTTTTCCACGACATTCTAAATTTATTGAGATGCACCTGTATGCTATATAAATATAGATATATCGAAGAAGAGAAATAAATTACTTTAAAAATTTATTTTCGAAATCTAATATTTTATATTTAGTTTTATATCACATTACGTGATGAAAATTAGAATCGGCTGTAAAACAATGCTTGAATTATAATGAAAAACATATAAAATATACTAAAATATTGGTCAAAACTTTTATTTCTTAACAGATTTTGCTACATAATAACTATAACCAGATTATATATTAAGATAAATAATCTATATATATAGACTATTATCTATATATATATATATACTTCTGTTTTAAAAAAATGCACATTATAATGAAGGCGTTGGGAGGAAACGTGTAATTATAATTAAAGATATGTCCCAAAAAATTATATATAATAAAATATTGGCCAAAAGTGCTTTAGTTCTCCTAAAACTTTTTTTTTAGATCTCTCTAAAAGACTTTGCACCATAAAAATTCTGATTTCTTGCTTATTTGTACCATACTAGCTCCTTGTAGTCCATTCCAAACACAGCCAGAGGCATGACAGCAGAAAGTCTGTGGGCCGGAAGGAAAAGAAAGATGAAGGATGTTTTAGATTGAGTGTTTTCTTTCTGCGGGTCGTGCTGAGACGACTGACCCTGCTCCATAACTGAGCTACGGAGCACAGACGGCATTCCAGGATCTCAGAATCACACACACACACATTCCAAGTCGAACGGAACTAAGAAGGACACTGAAACCAGGATAGTCACAGTCCAGCGGCTGCAACTGCAACAGAAAGGCCTTTTCAGTCCTTGCAAAACACATGTATTATACATCGTCTCATGTTCCTGTGCCATTACAAACCTATACAATCCCCAGTTCAAGTAGTTTAAATAAATGCATCATTGCAAAAGTCATTATTAACAAAAGTCAACATTAATTAAAAAATTACCCTATTTATTGCTCTAATCAATTAAAATTACATAAATTAAATTGCCACCTCAAAGATGACTGCTTTTCTCTTTCTGATGTAATCAAGGACATGTAATAAATATAAATATTAAACGATAATATCATAACCCATTTCCAATCAACTCCAGCTCTGTCAAACAGCTGAATATTTACAGCTGAATACTCTGTTTTACTTAGAAATGTCACTTTAAGTAAGTTAAAAGGGTTATGAATACCATGTCATTCTTGCCTGTTAAATTAATTATCAGACAAATGCAATTAAGTTTTCACATACATTACCATTCAAAAGTTTGGGGTTTGTAAGCTTTTTTTTTTTTAAATGTTTTTGAAAGTCTCTCGTGCTGCATTTATTTGATCAAAAAACACAGTAAAACAGTAATTTTGTGAAATATGATGATTTTAAATAACTTTTCCATGTGAATATATGGTAAAATGTAATTTATTTCTGTGATCAAAGCTGAATTTTCAGCATCATTACTCCAGTCTTCAGTGTCACATGATCTTCAGAAATCATTCTAATATTCTGATTTGCTGCTCAACAAACATTTCTGATTATTACCAATGATGAAAACAGTTGTGCTGCTTCATATTTTTATGGAAACCGTGATACATTTTATTTTTTTTTCATGATTATCTGATAAATTGAAGTTCAAAAGCACAGCATTTATTAAAATAAGAAATTATAAGTCACTTTTGATTAATGTAATGCTTCCTTGCTGAATAAATATATAAATTTCTTAAAACCAGTGTGTGCATGAGTTACCTGACATTGAGTCATTGAGTTGTTCTACCAACGTGTCAGATGCTTTCTTCACCACTAGAGGGCACTCTGGGTTTTCCACCGCCAGTGATCACCACAAAACCTCTAAATATTCTGCAACCACAGAAAAAAATTAAGCAATACTCATTAGTACACAACAAAATTACACTTATGCATTTAGCAGACACACAGCGACTTAAAGGATTCGCCAAAGCCCAACAACAGCATGCATGAATGGGTGCCGTCAGAATGAGATTCCAAACAGCTGATAAAAAACATCACAATAATACACAAGTAATCCAATCCATCAATTAACATCTTGTGAAGCCAAAAGCTGAATGTTTGTAAGAAACAAATCCATCAAGGTCATATTTCACCACAAAATCAAAAGAAATAATTGAAAATCATATTTTTGCACACAGACATTAAAGCTTACCTTCAGGCCATTTAAAGGACTAGTTCACCTAAAAATGAAAATGTGCTCACCCTCAGGCCATCCAAGATGTAGATGAGTTTGTTTCTTAATCAGATTTGTAGAAATGTAGCATTGCATCACATGCTCACCAATGGATGCTCTGCAGTGAATGGGTGCCGTCAGAATGAGAGTTGATAAAAGCAACGGTTTGAGGTTAAAAACATCTTGATGGACTTGTTTCAGCTTTTGGCTTCTCGAGACATTAACTGATGGACTGGAGAGGTGTGGATTACTTGTGGATTATTGTGATGTTTTTATCAGCTGTTTGGACTCTCATTCTGACGGCACCCATTTACTGCAGAGGATCCATTGGTGAGACACTGATGCAATGCTACATTTCTCCAAATCTGATGAAGAAACAAACTCATCTACATATTGGATAGCCTGAGGGTGAGCAGATAAACATAACATTTTCTTTTTTGGGTGAACTATTCCTTTAAAGAATCATTCATGGCACACGTTTTAGGCTGAAGTTTAACATTAGACATGGTCTAAAAGTAATAGTAATGTTGCAAACCAAAAGCCTAATTATCAAAGCCTCAGATGACTGGGTGAAATCAGCAGCACGCATATGATGTAACGATCATGAATGTTGGATGACAAATGAGAGCAGAAACAGCTGTACACATAATCATGCACGTCTCACAGAAACCGAGAAGATCCTGCATCGTTTCAGGCAACAGACTGGACAAACAGCACACGCTGAACAATGCCATGAGATGAGAAGCTATTGTTCTAGCGCTGCAGTGATCTAAGAGCCGCTCACAATGAAAAGCTCTGTGGAAGTGGTCAGCGTGACATCACTATCCTGAGGAGCGATGCTACAAGACATCACTGCAGGACAGACCACAGTCACGGAGTTTGACGTCTGCACCGACACACATGGAGTCATTCCCCGTCACATAACCACACAGACGGAGAGAGACGGCAAAACACATGCATCTCGTGTCTCCACTGCAGAGACAGTTGCTCATCGCCATAATTAACCCTCGATTTATTTTTAATTTCAATGTCTGTACAGGGGTGTTGTTTTAAATATGACCCAACAGACATAATATACACCCTCGGCAGACCGCGGTCACGAAGACTGGTGATTAATGTGTGTGTGTGTGTGTGTGGTTTTTTAAGGCTGTGTCAAGAAAGGTCTTGTGTAAAAGCAGTTCGGATGTCATGGTGACATCCAGCTGTTCAGAAACATGGAGGAAAGAGACGGGGGGTTGAGGAACAGAGGAAGAGCAAACAAGACAAGAAAAGCAGACTGGAAACAAGAAATAAGAAACGACAGAGACAAGGAAAAAAAACTACATTTATACTACTTAATGTTTTTGTAATATTTACATTATCATTCAAAAGTCTGGGGTCAGTAAGATTTTTTAAAGAAATTAATACTTTTATTCATCAAGGACGCATTCAATTGATAATAAAAGACATTTATAATGTTACAAAAGATTTCAAACTAATTCTGTTCTTTAGAGCTGCCACTTCTTCTTATTCTAATGTGTTTCTTTGTTGTTGCAACAACCACAACTTTTTGTAGGAAGATTGCGCTTTTTATATAATGCTTCTTTTTTTTCATATTTCATGTTTTTATATTGCTACTTTAAGTAAATATGATTTTTAATGTTCCTTTTGTGTTCATTTAGTAAAAAGCAGTAAATTGTAACTAAGTTTAGATTATTTCTAACTAGTGATGATTTTGCATGAAATTGATCAAAAGTGACAGTAAAGACTGTAAAAATAAATGCTGTTCTTTGGAACTTTCTATTCATCAAAGCATCCTGAAAAATAAATTGCATCACGGTTTCCACAAAAATATTGGGCAGCACGACTGTTGTTCACATTGGGATAAGATCAGAAATGTGTTCTTTGAAGCAGCAGATCAGCATTTTAGAATGATTTCTGAAGATCATGTGACACTGAAGACTGGAGTAATGATGCTGAAAATTCAGCTTTGATCACAGGAATAAATGAGATTTCATACATTTTTAAATACATTTAATATATTAACAGTTATTTTAGATTCTAATGTTTCACAATATTACTGTAATAAATAAATGCAGCCATAGTGAGCAGAAGAGACTTCTGTCAAAAACATTAAAAAAATCTTATTGAACAATAATGAAAATAATTTAATATTTCTGCCATTTTATAAACAAAGGCAGCTTGTTTTTCATGGTTAAAAGCCTAAAACAGTAGAATAGTCAAGATAACAAAAATGACAGTGTGTGTGATTCATTTTAATGGCAGAATTTGATGCATTTCTGAATAAAAAAAGAACATTTAACAAAAAGCAATACTGTAGAGTGGAAATTTAGAAGTTGATTTTTCAATTTTATCCATCAAGAATTGACTGAATGGTAAAAAGCTTCTCTAGATGACGGTTGGTTGGAAAAAACTGAAATTTGGAGCAAGATATAAAACAAACCTTTTTTTTTTACACTTATAGTGCAAAGAAAAATAATGCGGTAACCGTGCGGAAGTGAGCGAGATCGGCCAATGCCTGACGACTGCTGAGGAAACACAGATTCTCAGTGCTCACATCCCTAAGACGCAAAACAGAACAATCATAATCAATAATTGAGCTAATATAGATAGATAGACAGATAGACAGACAGACAGACAGACAGATATCCTCTATGTGAAAAGAACAGAAAGGCAGTGACTGGCTTGTAATGCCATCTAGTGTTCTGCTAAGTGCTCTTTCACTATTTCTTTCTTTCACTTACAGTCTCTGTGCTCCAGTAACAAGCACAAGGCGCCCAGTTTCTGTGTGTAAAGCAGCCAGGTTCTATAGCACCGGGTCTATAGAAACTGTCATGCACAAAATATCTCTAAAGGAGAAACAGGCTGTTGAACCTTTAGTGTCATATGGACTGTGAAAAGAAAAAAAAAGTGGGGGAAAAAAATTATATATGAGTAAGTAATGACATTTTTTGACATTCTTTCCATTTGTACCATGGCAATACTAATATATACTGTATGTGAAAATTGAGTTTTGCCATCACACAAATTACATTTTAATACATATTAATAAACATAATCATTTAACAACAAAACAGTTTTAAACTGTAATAATATATTACAATATTACTGTTTTAATTGCATTTTGATCAATAAACGCAGCGTTGTTCAATAAGTCATTAAGACTTTGTTCAAAAACCTAACAATAAATAAATAAATATAGTATATTGGAAATTGTGTATATTACATATGTACTGTACCTATATCAGGGTTATTTTAGCATTGAGACACTATACCTAATTTTTAAAAGTTTCATATTTGAATTCTTTATATTTCTGTTTTTCTTGTTTTATTTTTATATTTTCTGCATGTTAATGTTGTTTACGGTTTTAAGTAATTTTGTTGTGTGTTTTTTAGTTTGAGTTAATATATTGAATATTTTTATTATAATTAGTTTCATTTTTATTTCATTTAAGTTTGCGTCTTAGCGATTATGTAGTGTTTTTGTCATTTTCCTCAGATTTTTAAAAAAAGAAACATGTCTATATTTATCTATATAGCTTTCATTCATTCACGTTTTAGTTTTTGTTATTTTAGTAGCCTACATAAAGATAAACTAAATAAAATTGGGAAAATTGTCATCTAGCTGAAATAAAATAAATGTAAGTTTTTTTTTTACAATTTATTTTATTTTGTTAAAGTTTATTTTATTTCAACAGGTTCAAGAGAGAGAGAGACAGAAATATTTTGAAGGACCATTTAAATGTCATGGTGCACGCATTTACCATCTGCAGCCAGCAGCAGGTGTTTGTCAGGTAATCCTGCAGTGGAGTACCTGTTTCCAGACTCGAGTATCTGCCCCGCTGAAGTGATCGAGTCTCGGGATGAACCACAGCTCCTCGGCTCCTGACTCCAGCTGAGCTCCACATCTGTGCGATCATCTCCTGCAGCGAGCCGCACACGGAGCGCATAAAACACACGCCAAAACTACACTAGCAGAATATTTCTGAAACCTATTACACCCTAAAACCATTTTGAAGTGGAACTGATTCTGTCATGTGATCATGTGTTTATAATCATGTGATATCTCATCTCTTCGCTACTACGGTAAAGGCTGAGCTTATGAATATTAAGTAGGTCGTTAAGTCCTTGGTCATGAATATTAATTTTAAAGGCGGACATTACGTTCTTGCCTTCCAATGACGAAGGCTTGTAACATAGATATGTACATACATATCTATGGTTGCAATATGAATATTTAGTCCAAGCCTTCGTCGTAGTAGCCCACTACCCATTCACATACTTCAAAATAAAAGCGACCCGATTACAAAAAGTTTACTTAACGTTAAAACTGTTATTTCCATGTTAAAGACATAAAGTCATTCAAAAAAAAAATCTTTGCCCTATCCATCTGAATAAAAATGACTAAATACTGTGGACAAATTAACGGTCTGACGCTGACTACCGTAATTACTGTAATAGTGTGCTTCTTTAAGTCAAAGTACAGAGTGACAAAGCTTACTACTAGTAATTTATAATTTTACAATATTATGTTTTATTTTGTCATTCAAGGGTCAATGCCTCTCCACAAAGTGGAAAAGCTCGTGAACAATAAGCGAGTCCTAAAGCACGTGGAAAAGCTCAGTCACCATTACCAGACATCTTCGCTAGAGGCTTTTCACAGAGTGATCCAGCGTTTTGCCCCCAAGAATGTCGTTTTTTCTTTCATTGTTGTGCAGGTATTAGTATTTTTTAAATATGTATATGCAAGATTTGCTGGAAGTGTGAAATGTTTTAACATGTCACTCTTGTACTGCAGGTTGTACCTTGCAGCAATGCACTACAATGAAAATGGAGACCGTAAGCAGGCAACGACAACTTCAGGACATCCTATGTACAAGGGTGTTTTTCCAAAGTCAAAGAAGGGTGAATGCACTGCACTTAAAGGGGTCCTATTATGCTCTTTTACAAAGTCTTAATTTTGTTTTGGGGGTGTACTAGAACAGGCTTTCATACTTGGTTGTTTGAAAAACACATTATTTTTCACTTATTTTACATTACAACACCTCTCTCCCCAGTCTGGCAAGAACGGCTCGAATAGTTCCTGTATCAAATGAAGGTCCACCTTCTGAAATACGAAATGTGCTGTGATTGGTCAGCTGGGCCAGTGTGTGATGTGATTGGTTTGCTGGGCCGGTGTGTGATGTGATTGGTTTGCTGGGTCAGTGTGTGCTGTGATTGGTTAGCTGGGCCAGTGTGTGCTGTGATTGGTTAGCTGGGCCGTGTGTGATGTGATTGGTTTGCTGGGCCGGTGTGTGTGCTGTGATTGTTTAGCTGGGCCGGTGTGTGCTGTGATTTGTTAGCTGGGCCATTGTGTGCTGTGATTGGTTAGCTTGGCCAGTGTTTGTGATTGGTTAGCTGGGCCAGTGTTGTTGTGATTGGCAGCTCCAGTGTGTGTTGTGATTGGTTAGCTGGCCAGTGTGTGCTGTGATTGGTTAGCTGGCCAGTGTGTGTTGTGATTGGTTAGCTGGGCCAGTGTGTGCTGTGATTGGTTAGCTGGGCTTGTGTGTGCTGTGATTGGTTAGCTGGGGCAGTGTTTGCTGTGATTGGTTAGCTGGGCCATTTTGTGTTATGTGATTGGTTAGCTGGGCCAATGTGCGCTGTGATTGGTTAGCTGAGCCAGTGTGTGTTGTGATTGGTTAGCTGGGCCAGTGTGTGTTGTGATTTGGTTAGCTGGGCCATTGTGTGTTGTGATTTGGTTAGCTGGGCCATTGTGTGTTGTGATTGGTTAGCTGGGTCAGTGTGTGCTGTGATCTGTTAGCTGGCCAGTGTGTGATGTGATCGGTTAGCTGGGCCAGTGTGTGTTGTGATTGTTTAGCTGGGCCAGTGTGTGTTGTGATTGTTTAGCTGGGCCAGTGTGTGTTGTGATTGTTTAGCTGGGCCAGTGTGTGTTGTGATTGTTTAGCTGGGCCAGTGTGTGTTGTGATTAGTGTGTGTTGTGATTGGTTAGCTGGCCCGTGTGTGATGTGATTGGTTAGCTGGGTCAGTGTGTGATGTGATTGGTTAACTGGGCCAGTGTGCTGTGACTGGTTAACTGGGCCAGTGTGTGTTGTGATTGGTTAGTTGGGCCGGTGTGTGCTGTGATTGGTTCGCTGGGCCAGTGTGTGCTGTGATCGGTTAGCTTGTCCATTGTGTGTTGTGATTTGGTTAGCTGGGCCAGTGTGTGATGCGATTGGTTAGCTGGGCCAGTGTGTATTGTGATTGGTTAGTGGGCCAGTGTGTGTTGTGATTGGTTAGCTTGGCCAGTGTGTGTTGTGATTGGCAGCACTCGGCGCCTGGTCGGGAAATGGCATGCCCCTTACCATAGCCACCTGCGAACTTCAATGTAAATATTGCGTCAAAATCAAATCAATTTAAGCACGATTGTAACCACTCTAAGTTCGTCTGCCTTGGGAAAGCTAGCGTGTCTCCAACATAGTGATAACACTCGTTGCCTTCTCTAGTGCAGCTCAACCAGATCTCATCCCATTCGTCGATATTTTGTGATATCATAAATCCCGGAAAATATGCGTTGTAGTCCAAATGAGTTGTTTGTTGTAGTTTTTGAAAAGTGATTTCTGTTAAATAAAATATCTCCCTTTGAAGTGGACTTTGACCTTTGTAACTTTGCAGATCTTTTTTTATGCTCAAACAGCAACATTACAGACTAACTAAAGTTGAAAAGGTGAAAAAGCATAATAGAACCCCTTTAACACAGCCCCCTTCATATGGTATGTTATAAAATGTTTTATTTTCACTTACAAATACACTTTACACATAGTGATGCATTTGATATGTTACTAAGACGTTGGTTGTCGATCGACAGTAATATACATAATAATATTTCCTTTTGTACTCTATATTTACAGATTATGTAGCTGACTTGATGAAGCTGGTCTTTGAAGAGGTGTTTGCAGACCCCGCACCATTTGTAGAGGAGCTAAAACAAATCCCCAGTTCTACATTCCTGTCCTCCCAGTTTGAAAGACCTTCAAAGGAGGAAGTTGTTGGCCGCCACATCTCACGCTTCAGTCAAGGGGCTGTCGAAAGCCTACAAACTGTCCATCCGGATCAGGGAACTTAAATCCGAAGCACAACACAGGACGGGAGAACAACTCTGACATTCTGTCCTAAATGGCCCCAGCACCAGCTTACAAAGCTTCGATAGATGAGATATCAAAAGTTGAGAAAACCTAAAAGTTTAAGGCAACCAGCTTCAGGACATTTTTGAGTTTTCTCAACATCTTGTTTTCAGTTTATACAACAAAACGTTGAGAAAACTCAAAAATCTCCTACAAAAACAAGTTCAGAAAACGCAAAAATCTCCTGAAGCTGGTTGCTTTAAACTTTTACGTTTTCTCAACTTTTGATTTTTTACAGTGTACCATGACCCGTATTTACTTTATAAATGTTGTCTGTTTAATCCTGAAGTTTAACGTTCATTCTTAAAAACAACATCATATCATCTTATGTATTTGCATGTCCCAAATTTTGGTAATAGTGTTGCAAAAAATAAAAACATCCTATAGCATAAATAGAAAATACGAAGCACCTCATTTCACTGAATATTTGTGCAGGGGCGGACATAGGCAAAGGTAGGCGACCGCCTTGGGCCCCCAAAAGCCAAGGGCCCCCTAAAATGTTTTTCATATAGGGTATGCTGTTTTTACGGTTTTATTCCCACAAACCTTCTGATTCAGTGGCATACAGTGTGCTCTCGTACAGTGGCGCAGGTGAGATTTGCCCCGCAAACATTTCAGCAGTTATTAGGCCTTTGTGTCCGGTATTTCTGTCGACTGAACCAGTCATGCCATTAATTATTAATTTATCAGTATTTTGCATGCCAAAGTCCATTTCTGCATAGAAATATTACGCCAAATAGAAGCAGAAAATCGTGCTATACGCACTTTCATGAGATCGGGTTAGCCTACAACAATTAATTTGTTGACTATTTTACAAATCGCAAATTATAATCGATCCTTCCATCAATTATGGTGATGAAAAAAAATGACTCGCCATCTTTAAAACTGGAAAAAAAAAAATGTGCCTTTAGAGAGAAATGCGGGACTACATAATGAAAGAGTTTATTTTATTAGGAGTCTATTTTTGATTTGAATTATTTTGTTTTAAAGTAGTAATTTAAAGCTTTCTATATATTTTTATCATGTCTGAGTTTAGGTTCATCACTGTGAAGTGCTCCTGTTCAAGACCAAGACGGCAGAAAGCGTTTGTTTTCTTTATTTTATAAAAGCACAACGTTTTGTTGATATTGTGAGTGCACACAAATAAAACTAGACCCTTTACAGTTTAGAAGATTATAAATTACTGTGTATTTTAAGTTGTTTCCACTGTTAGAAAAATTTGCAAGTGATCGCGCTGGCGCCTCCATGTCCTGCAGAGCGCTCTTTAGCTTCCACTCTCTGCACAAACGTTTGGATATGCGCCTAATAGTGCACATTTATATTGTTTAAACATTTAAACTAACATTGTGATCTGCTTGAACTGTTTTATATATAGATTTTATTTTAGGCAAGTCATGAGGATTTGAGAATGCTAAATTGATCAAACATAGGCTATAGGCTATGATCAGTTCACTGTCTGCCGCTGGCCTTTACTTAAAAAAACCAAAAAACTTACATTTAACGAGCAAAAAATGCTCCAAACTTTTTTCTAAATGTACTTTTTTTTTTAAACAAAACAAAATATAATCACTTTTCCATTACATACATAACTGAACTATTTTAATAGCTGAAACTGTAGTGTAAGCTTTTTTTGGGAAAAGGGGGGAAAAGACGGGCTAGGGCCTATATTTGAAAGCCGTGCAGGGCTTTAATCCATTTCATCCAACGCTGTTTTGTTCTCATCTGTGAGCATGCTCTTGATATATGTATTTTAGGTGTGTAAATGTATAATTGCCTTTTCATAATTTTTTCAGATTTATTTAAATTTGTAGTTAAACCAACTAAATATAAATGTATTTTAAAGTTTAGAATTAGACAGCCTTTGCACACAGGCTTACGCTGGTAACTAACTCATCAGTGGACTTTCCTCGTCAATATAGGCTATATTTTTTCAGACTTTTCTCATTCTATATTTCTGACGTCCCAAAAGCGCCTCCTACTGGCAAAGAATGAATGTTCATTTTCAATTATCCAGTCTGTAGTTTTTGTTCAGATCAATGCGAAAATCCACCCACATAACCCCGTTTTAAATTAACATAATAATTTATGCTTCATCCCTGGTCTAAACGCTCAGTTGTGAGGTTTATCATTTTATCATTTATTTTATTTTTGTGAAAACCTGTATCTCAACTGTAAATCAGTTACTATTTCATGGTCTACAACATGAAAGAAAGCCATTATAACATGTACATGAAAAATGTAGAAACATTGGACAACTATGGGGCCCCATTGGGCAGCAACAAGCATCACAACAAAAAAGGAACCTCAAGGTTGATTTAGGAAAATGTGTGCAAATGTATAGGGCCCCATTCCTATATTTTGCCTGGGGCCCCCAATTCACTAAATCCGCCCCTGTATTTGTGTAAAGAGCCTAATTTTTAAAAAGATTTAAGAGTTAAGTCCTGTATTGTACAATATTCCTGGAAAAGACCATGAACTTAATGGCTATTTAATGTGTTTTGTTAAATCAGTGTCACGCGAGTTGAAAACTTCAATCTAGTCCAAACTATCTATTGAACACAGGATTTGACTTGTCAGACTTAAACATGTACATGCAAGATGATGCACACAAATCAGATGCAGAGATTTGCATCTGAAAGCACATATTTCCTCAAAAAAAATTTATCATTTAGTTCTGTCTAGACAGGTGATGCCTAAAATGCAAATATACGTATTACGCACAAAAATGACACATCAGCAGTCACTAAAGGATAAGATGACATTATTCAGACCCTCAAAGTCATTAGGTGTCACCAGGTCAGCGTGTGTCGTAAGTCTCCCATGCAAGGGTCTCGTGCAGTCTCATTTAGTGATCTCACTGTCAAATATAAAATGCCAAGACTGCACAACTATTGCCCTTGAAAAAGAAGGTGAACAGCGCTGTTGCTTCCTACCAGTGTTGTTTAAAAGATCTTATTTGATCTTCACTATAGTATACTTGTCCAAAAACCTGTGAGCCCAAAATATGTATTTGCATATGTTCACTGGAATGGCTTATATGCAAAACAGCCAGCAGTGTGTGTGAGGACAAGATTCTGTTTTAACATGATGATGATATCAGTCCAGGAGACGCAGGAATGTTTTCTCAGATTCTGATCTTTCCAGGTGCATTTCTAAAGTGTTCCACATCCATGATTCAAATGTGCAGAATAATTAACTTCAACTTTATTTATAAAGCACCTTCAAGACCACGGTGTGGAAACCAAAGTGCTGTACAGGAAGACTAAATAAAAATATAAGAATAAAATCAAGCATAAAACATTATAAACATATACCACAATAACAATGAACAAATTACAAGACATTTTTAAATGCTAATGAAAACAAATGAGTTTTAAGCGCACTCTGAAATACAGGAAGTGTAGGAGAAGATTTTACAGACAGAGGAAGGTCATTCCAAAGCCTTGGAGCAGCAACAGAAAAGGCCCGATCACCTTTGCATTTTAAAAGAGATCGAGGAACCATCAGATGTAATTGATCA
The DNA here is from genome assembly GCA_018155175.1 of Sinocyclocheilus anophthalmus. Classification (NCBI taxonomy): domain Eukaryota; kingdom Metazoa; phylum Chordata; class Actinopteri; order Cypriniformes; family Cyprinidae; genus Sinocyclocheilus; species Sinocyclocheilus anophthalmus. Next base: position 449,306 of record JADLZN010009370.1, on the reverse strand, counting down.
TTAGAACGCAAAGACCTATTGGATTGTTGCAAAGTGATTAAATCAGAAATATACTCTGGTGCTAAACCATGCAAAGCTTTAAAAACATAATAGCACTTTATAATGAATCCTGTATTGTACAGGAAGCCAGTGTAATTTAATAAGCACAGGAGTAATATGCTCTCTCTTCTTGGTGTCACAATCTGTGATGGCGAGGAATGATGGAGACGAGGAATAAACAAAACGGTCTTTAATCCAAGAAACACAGGGTACATCCAACACTGGGAACAGTAGGAAACACATGAACATAAGTAGAACCGACAGAGATGACAATCATTCAAAAAAAAAAATCTTTGCCCTATCCATCTGAATAAAAATGACTAAATACTGTGGACAAATTAACGGTCTGACGCTGACGACCGTACTTACTGTAATAGTGGCTTCTTTAAGTCCAAGTACATAGTGACCAAAGCTTACTAACTAGGAATTTATAATTTTTACAATATTATTTTTGTATTTTGTCATTCAAGGGTCAATGCCCTCCACAAAGTTGGAAAAAGCTCGTGAACAAATCGAGTCCCTAGGACTGGGAAAAGCTCATCACCATTCCATACATCTTCCGCTAGAGGCTTTTCACAGATGATCAGCGTTTTTGCCCGCCAAAAAAAACCAAAAAATAATGCGTTTTTTTTTTTCTTTCTTTCATTGTTGTGCAGGTATTTAGTATTTTTTAAATATGTATATTCAAGATTTGCTGGAAGTGTGTAAGTTTAACTGTCCCTCTTGTACGGCAGTTGTACCTTGAGCAATGCACTTACAAATGACGGAGACCGCATCATGCAACGACAACTTCAGACATCCCATGTACCAGGGTGTTTTTCTCCAAATTCAACGAATGGTGTAAGGCACAGGCCCCTTTCTATGGTATGTTATAATGTTTTATTTTCATTTACAATACACTTTACAACCTGTGATGCATGGATATGTTATAAGAGTGGTTCGATCGACAGTAGCTCCATAATTTTCCTTTTTGTACTCTATCTTTACAATCATTATGTAGCTCTTGATGAAGCTGGTCTTTGAAAGGGTTTTTGCAGACCCCCCCCGCACCATTGTAAGGACTAAAACAATCCCCAGTTTCTACATTCCTGTCCTCCCATTTGAATACCTTCAAAAGTAGAAGTGTTTGGCCGCCAATATCAACGCTTCGTCAAGGGCTTCCGAAACACTACAAACCGGTCCCCATCGCCGGATCAGTAAGCTTAAATCCGGAAGCACAAGAGCAATACGGTATAACAAGCTCTGACAGGACATTCTGTCCTAAATGGGCTCCCAGCACCGAGCTTACAAAGCTCGATAGATGATTATATCAAAAGTTTGATAAAACGCTAAAAGTTTAGAGCAAGCCAGCTCAGGACATTTTTGAGTTTCCTCAACATCTTGTTTTTCAGTTATACTAACAAAACGTTTAGAAAACTCAGAAATCTCCTACAAAAACATTCAGAAAACGCAAAAATCTCCTGAAGCTGGTTGCTTTAAACTTTTACGTTTTCTCAACTTTTGATTTTTACAAGTGTACATGACCCAGTACTTCTTTATAGAATGTTGTCTGCTTTAAATCCTGTAAGTTTAACCTGTTCATAGATCCAATTCTTAAAAGCACAACATCACATCACTATGTATCTTGCATTTGCCAAATGTTGGTATAGTGTTCAAAGAATAAAAACATCCTATAACAATGAACTATTAAAATACAAGGCACCTCATTTCACTGCATATTTGTGCAGGGGTCAGTACTAGGCAAAGGTATGCATCCCGCCTTGGGCCCACCCTTCAAAAGTCAAGGCCGCCTAAATCTTTTCATATAGGATATGCGCATTAAGCACTGACACGCGAACGGTTGCTGTTTACGGTGTTTATTATCACGATTTAATTTTATAATTTATTTTATTTTTGTGAAAACCTGTATCTCAACTGTAAATCAGTTGGCTATTTCGTGGTCTAGCAATGAAAGAAAGCCATTGTACATGTACATGAAAAATTAGAACATGGGACACAACTATGAGGGGCACTGCATATGTGCAGGGCAGCAAGCATTTCACAACAAAAAAGGAACTCGATCAAGGTTGATCTAGGAAGTGTGTTTAAATGTATAGGGCCCCATTCCTATATTTTGCCTGGGGCCCCCAATTCACTAAATCTGCCCCTGTATGTGTATGTATAAAGCCTCATTTTTAAAAAGATTTTAGAGTTAAGTCCTGTATTGTACAATATTCCTGGAAAAGACCATGAACTTAATGGCTATTTAATGTGTTTTGTTAAATCAGTGTCACGCGAGTTGAAAACTTCAATCTAGTCCAAACTATCTATTAAACACAGGATTTGACTTGTCAGACTTAAACATGTACATGCAAGATGATGCACACAACCGCATACATGGCCATCACCTGAACCGATTCCAGCATTGTGCTTGTGAGATTAGCATCTGCAAGCACATATTTCCTCTAAAAAAAAAAATGTACCATTTAGTTCTGTCTAGACAGGTGATGCCTAAAATGCAAATATACGTATTACGCACAAAAATGACACATCAGCAGTCACTAAAGGATAAGATGACATTATTCAGACCCTCAAAGTCATTAGGTGTCACCAGGTCAGCGTGTGTCGTAAGTCTCCCATGCAAGGGTATCGTGCAGTCTCATTTAGTGATCTCACTGTCAAATATAAAATGCCAAGACTGCACAACTATTGCCCTTGAAAGAGAAGGTGAACAGCGCTGTTACTTCCTACCAGTGTTGTTTAAAAGATCTTATTTGATCTTCACTATAGTATACTTGTCCAAAAAACAGAAAACAAACAGAGGGAAAACACACGGAGGTTACTTTCTTTGGTCGGTTCTTCTGTCACAATCTGTGATGGAGACGAGGAATAAACGAAACAGTCTTTAATCCAAGAAACACAGGGTACATCCAACACTGGGAACAGCAGGAAACACATGAACATAACAAGTAGAACCGACAAAGACGAGCTGCACAGACTAAGACTTAAATATAGGGGATGATTGGGGAAAGGTGTATGGGATAACTAATAAAACTAATTAACAAAACGAGGACAGGAACATGACCAAATAAGGGAACAGGAACAGTGGCAAAACATGACACAGACAGTCCATGATCCTGACACTTGGTACACGTTAAAAGCCTAGTCGCTGAATTCTGAACAAGCTGGAGGCAGGAGAGAGAGGCCTGACTCACATCCAGATACAATGCATTACAATAATCCAAACGAGATGACACAAAAGCATGCACGACTTTCTCCAAGTCCTTAAAAGAAAGGATAGACTTCAACTGGAAAAAAATATTTTTAACAACGGCATTAATTTGAGCAAAAAAATTAAAAAAAAAAGATCAGCATTTTGTCAAAAATGTTCAGTCAAAATGTCAAAATTGACACCAAGGTTTTTCACTCTAGAAAGTTTTTTCCCAGGAAGTAACCCCAGGCAGTCAGTGACATCATCCACACATCCCTTTTTACCAAATAAAATAAACTCAGACTTATTCTCATTCAGTTGGAGAAAATTATTAGCTAACCAACACTTAACCTCAGTCAAACATTCATACAGAGATTGAATGGATAAATGATCCTTGCGTTTCAATGTAAATAAAGTTGTGAGTCATCAGCATACAAATGATAATGAATGCTGTGTTTTAAAAAAATTGATCCTAGAGGGAGCATATAAAGGGAAAACAAAACCGGTCCCAGGATTGAACCCTGAGGAACCCCACACTTGAGAGGGGCAACAGATGAAGAGTAATTCCCTAGACCAGGGGTAGGGCAAATTCTGTCCTGGAGGGCCGGTGTCCTGCAGAGTTCAGTTCCAACCCTGAAAAAAAACTCACCTATAGCCTTAGTAATCCTGAAGACATTGATTAGCTTGTTCAGGTGTGTTTGATTAGGATTGGAGCTGAACTCTGCAGGACTGCGGCTCTCTAGGACCGAACTTGCCTACCCCTGCCCTAGACTGACTGAAAAAGTCCTATCTTTTAAATATGAAGAAAACCATTCTAAGGCTAAACCCTGAATGCCAACATGGTCTCTAAGGCGATCAATGAGAATCTCATGGTTAACTGTGTCAAATGCTGTGGTAAGATCTAAAAGTAACAGAACAACACAACTTCTAGAATCAGCGCCTCTGTACTATGGCCGGCTCTAAACCCTTACTGAAATCTATCCGAAATGTTGTTCTTCACCAAAAAACCATTAAGCTGTGCATACACAATCTTCTCCAGTATCTTTGAAATAAAAGGCGATTTTGAAATGGGACGAAAATTATTCATATCAGAGGAGTCTAAACCAGCTTTTTAAAGAAGGGGCTGGATAACTGCATGTTTAAAACTAGGTGGAACAACATACATTTGGTACAACACTATTCATAATAGTTAAAATGCATGTACCAATAGAATTTAAATAAAAGAGAAGGAATCACATCACAGGGAGACCTAGTGGGCTTCATGTGCGCAATTATTTCTTTGAGCTGTGGAAGAGAGACAGGCGTAAAACAAGTCAATTGATTTGGAAGGACAGAGTGTACAATAAAATCATTAGTAACAGATTAAATCTGGGATCAAATTCCAGCAGTCTTATCAATTAATTTTTTTTTACAACTTTTCACATGTGTCAACAGAAGGAGAGAGAAATAGCATAACAACAGGATGGAGTACAGTGTTTATAGTAGAAAAAAAGCACTCTAGAATTATGGCAGTTCTTCGAGATTATATCAGAAAAATAACTAGATCTAGCTAATTTAACAGCTCTTTGGTATTCACTCAAACCACTCTCATAAGAAACCTGTAGTTTATCTTTAAGCCATTTACGTTTGGCCCTTCTTCACTCTTGCCTGAGAGCCAGGGCTGTGTCTTGACCTTTTTATTCCTAATTTCCAAAGGAGCCACAAGATCTAAAATATCTGAACATGTAGCGTTGAACTGATTGACCAACTGTTCAGGTCCAATACAAGGAGAGGGAGACTCAATCAAGCTAATTAAAGGAGAAACTCCAAAGGCTGCTGAAAATGTTCCAGCAGTACAAGGAGTAAGAGCACGAGAAGCAATAGAAGAAGAAACATTCATAATCTGAGTACTACACGGGAAAGTAGGGCTAAAAAAGACAGTCTTGTGGTCAGAGAAAACAGTGTCTGCTATTTTCAACCCACAAACTGAAAACCCCAAAAATAATACAAGGTCAAGAGTATGACCACGCTCATGTGTTGGACCAGAAACACACTGTAAAAGATCACATGACTCTAATAAATTTAAAAACTCACTAACCAGGGGCTTTGAAGGGCAACAAACATGTATGTTGAAATCCCCCAAAATGAAAATATTGTCAAAAGAAGGGACAATAACAGATCAAAATTCAGAAAACTCCAGAATAAAATCCCCATGAATGTTTGGGGGTCTATAAATCAAAACGCATAACACAGATTTAAAAGGATTCAACATAATTATCTGAGTTTCAAACGTACAATGAGACTCAGAAGGTAATTTTGAACATTTGAACCTGTCTTTAAAAATAACAGTAAGACCACCACCCCGGCCAATAGACCTGGGTGTACTAAAAAAAAACTACAACCAGGAGGAGAAAGTTCAGAGAGAGAACCGACGTTGAGCCAAGTCTCAGTTACAAATAAGAAGTCTACTTTATGAGAGAGAGAAAGATGATTCAAAATAAAAGACTTATTTGCAAGGGATCTTGCATTAATCAACGCCATTGTCACTGGAATGGAGTCAGGAAAAACATAGAAAGTGTGTGGTAAATATGAACATATGTGTTCATGACAAATAAAACAGGAAGATAAATTAAAGTTAGGTTACGTTTTATTTTAAGGTGTCTTTGTTACAGTGTAATTATAATTAACTACATGTACTTACTATATGGTTAGCATTAGGATTAGGGTTTGGCTTAGGTTTACTTGCATGTAATTATGCATAATTAAGTGTTACATGTAACTTGTAACAAGGACACTGTAATATAAAGTGTTAGTCCATAGGTAACTAATTTGTCGGCTTGTACTTATTCATTTAAATATCATTGCAGATGCCATTATTACACTTAATATCATCAAAAATATCTCTCAGAAATATTTCAATCACCACCACTGAACAACAACTTGAATGACAATACATCATATAAGGCTAACTAAACAAAGACAACAATACATAAACAATACAATAAAAAAAAAACTGTCTCATTGAGCAATCTAATTAAATCTGTGCTAAACCCTACTGTGGTGTTTGACTGTGACTCGCACCCACGTCTCTACAAACAGTGCTGCATTTCTTCTCATGTTACTGTTGCCTAAGGGTGAATTGCTTTTTCTTCCTCATTTGCAAGTCGTTTTGTATAAACACGTCTTTGTTACCTGATTACAACAGTTTTTCTTTTTTCTTTTTTTAATTAAACTACATGCATACTGCATCAAAAAATTCAACCTAAATTCATCTGTGGGGGAAAAAAACAATCACCATGAAATGTTCTGGCCATGCCATAATCCTATATATGTTGTTATATATTTTGCACAAAATAAAACAGTTTTTTGTAGTGTATTATTCCCTAATGCAATAAACAAACCACTGTTCAAATCTTTGAGGTCAGTAAAAATTTTTTAAAGAAATGAATACTTCTATTTCTTAAGGATGCATTCATTTGATCAAAGGTGACATTTATAGTATAATTATAAAATAAAAAGATTTCTATCTTAATAGAAAATAAAATAAATTCTGTACTGTTATTTTGAACTTTCTATTAATCAAAGAACAATAAAAAATAAAATGTATTACATTTTCCACAAAAATATGCAGCAGCACAATTTGTGACAGTGTAATAATAGAAGGAAATGTTTCTTGAGCAGCATATTATACTGATTTCTGAAGGATCGTGCGACACTGAAGGGACTGCGTAATGAGTGAAAAATTCAGCTTCACAGGAATAAATAAAATTTTAAAATATAATCACATAGAAAACAGTTATATTAAATTGTAAAAATATTTCACAAATTATTCCTGTTTTTTATTTAAAATAAATACAGCCTTGATGAGCAAAAGAGGCTTAAAAAAAAACATTCAAAAATAGTAATTATTCCAAACGTTTGAACTTCAGTTTATTGTATATATATATATATATATATACAGTATATTGATCACAACAGCTACTCCAAATTCATTCTTTCTTTCTTTATTTTTTTATCACTGCATGGGTCAGGATATTGTGTTTTGTAGTTTAAGGCATCCAAGACAGACAGAGCAAGCTGACATGCACATTACAGTTAAGTTATTTCAGTAATAGATCAGAAATTAAATCTAAAGAGTATAAGAGCCTTGATAGTGATACGTGCTCCACTGTGGTAAAGGTGGTCGTTTATGATGACAGATGTTTTCGTTTTGACAGTGTTAGGTAGCGCACAGCTGGAGAGAGGAGCTGTTTAAAGGTAAGTTAAGGAAAGACCTGCTTTCCTGAAGTTTACGCCCACTTTACCACAGACCAATATTCGATTCGTTGAGGTTTTTGACAGGAGGGATAAATATAATCGTCTGTGTGTGCATTCAGATACACTCGTTCCCAAACACATTGACAGATTCAGAAGGATCTGAAGTCGCACTCCAGTATGTCCGAAACGAAGAAACAGCCGAGCATAGACTCGTCCGGTTCGAACCCCTGGGAGAGTCTGGGCAGCCCGACGCTGCTGTGGTCTCCCACCTCCGGGCTTCCTCTGCAGGACGGGCTTTACACGGACACCAAGTTCCCGGAGCAGGACATGCTGATTCAGAAAGACTTGGTTTGGAAACGACCAAAGGTGAGCCAAAGTGACAGCCCAGCACACACCTCCCGAGAGAGAGCCATACGATAACAGATCTGTACCTGAACTGTTCTTTCCCAGGCAACAAATGTAAGCTATAATAAAAACGATGTGGGAACGTTGTTTTGAAATGTTTCAACATTGAAATGTCCAGTTTTCTGGCCCATGATTAGAACGTTATGCCCAGTGTTGGGGAAAGTTACTTTTAAAAGTAATGCATTACAATATTGCGTTACTCCATAAAAAAGTAACTAATTACGTTACTTAGTTACTTTTTATGGAAAGTAATGCGTTACGTTACTTTTGCGTTACTTTTTAAATCTGGCTTGCTTGTTTGTTTTTAAAATAGTTATATTTTTTGCAAGTTTAAAAGCCTTTTCACACCAAAAGTGAAATGAATAAGCCTCAGGCTGAAGGGAAAGTAAATGTACGTCCGTACAGTAGAATGCAGAAGAAGAAATTTCAACACTTCAGCAATAAACAAAGACACACAAATGTTGTCTAGAGTAATTTGTGCTTATTAGTACGGTTGAACTGGATCATCGAAGCTCAGAAGCAAAGACATTGGTTAATAGAATGGGATTAAATACATAAAGCATATTTGTGTTGTTCAACACTTGCATTTGCATTGCATTATTTTTATTAATTTTGAGGAATACTGAATCTGTGTTTTTTTTGTGTGAGATGAATTAATGCATATTCATATTTATTTTAGAACTACAGTAACATCTTCTTTCTCTCAACATGGGGACAGGAGAGCTGTCAATCAATAAATTGAAAAACAAAAAAGTAACTTGCGTTACTTATTTGAAAAAGTAATTCAGATATTCTCTTGTAAATTAAAAAGTAATGCGTTACTTTACTAGTTAATTGAAAAAAGTAATCTGATAACATAACACACGACTTGTAATGCATTACCCCCAACACTAGCTATAGCAAGGTTACAAAAACAGTTCTACAAGTTTCTAGCACGTTGTAGGCGAACGTTAGTGGAATGTTTATTTTTAATATTCTAAGAACATACCCAGTTTTCTTTTCGTGCTTAGAATGTTATTTAAAGAATGTTAGAAATTAATTTCTTAGAACATGAAGTTCAAACATCATAAGGACGTTGAAAATGTTGTTCTGAGAACGTATATCCAACAGGCCTATTAAAAAGTTATTAGACTGTTACATAAACAATACTTTAAGAACGTTTTGTCGTAACATTTCTGTATAACTTATTATAATAATATATTAATAATACATTATTAAAATACATTAATAGTGAAATATGTGGGAACGTTCTCTGTTAGCTGGGCTGATAGCTGTTTGGGGGTGTGGCCAATACTATTGTATTTGAACATAATGCTTTGTTGTATTTTAAAGTTATGCACTAATAAAAAGGTATTTCGCCACTTATAATCACGCTTAAACTGTTTCAATGCCATTGCAATGCAAACAAAATATCAAAGCACGTGCTGTTTACATACGCACGCTGCCCAAAGGAGGAAACCGTTTAGAAATGGAAAATGTTTGAAATTATGTAGTCTTTCTATTGCAGTTCTTCCTTTTACACTGTTGGTTCCTTCAGAAAAGAATGTTCTTCAGAACTATTCATAGTTCTTGAGTCAGAATAGATGCTTTAAATCAGTGAGTAAAAAATATAAAGTAGTTTTTTTTTTATTTAAATGATGACCTATTATTCCTATTCCTAAATATCCATTGACCCTAAAGTGACCTTTTGTACTTTCTCCTCTCTTTTCCAGGAGATCTGTCCGTTTCCTCAGTTTATTGCAGATGGAGCCACACGTATGGACATCTGCCAGGGAATTCTGCGTGAGAATTGAATTCTGAACCATTTAAACAATAAGAATCCACACTGAGAACAATACAGGGGCTGCAGGCTTTTGCAGGTTCTCGTATGACACAGTGTTTGTGCTTCATAAAAGCAGTACTGGCATCAAATGGCTTTAGTGTTTGCTGTAAAGCAGTGGTTCTCATCTGTGGATGATCACACAAATAATACAGTGCAACACTTCAGAGGTCAGAGGTAGTGAATGCAATCAAACTAATTTTGGTGCACATTGATCTGTCACTTGGCAGAAGCTCATCAAATTAGACAAATGCATGATACCCTTATCCTCAAAATAAATCATGAATAAAACTAACCCAGAATCTGTTAAAAATGACCAAAAAAAGTCTCTTATGCTCACCAAAACTGGGGGGGTGGGGGGGGAGGGGGGGGGGGGGGGGGGGGGGATCTATGTTAAAAATACAGTAAACATTTGTGAAAAGGGTTATATTATATTTGTTTTCTATTTGAATTCATTTAAAAATGTAATTTATTCCAGTGATCATAGCTGAATGTTCAGCATCCTGACTCTTCGGTGTCTTCAGTATCGCGTGATCCTTCAGAAATCAGTCCAATATGCTGGTTTGCTTCTCAAAAAAGCATTTCTGATTATTATCAATTTTGAAAACAGTTTTTGTTGCCTAACATTTTGTGGGAACTGTGATGCAAAACCATACAAAAGTTTGGGGTAAGATTTAAAAAAGGAAAGAAATACTTTTATTCAGCAAGGATGCATTAAATTGACCAAAAGCGACAGTAAAAAATTAAAAAATTGTAAAATAAAAAACAGCCCTTTTAAACTGATAATATTTCACAGTATCACTGGTTTTACTGTATTTTTCATCAAATAAATGCAAAGAGACTTTAATGTTCAAAGCATTACAAATCATAATTATTCCAAACTTTCAACCATTTTTTGTTAATACGCAATGAAAATGTTTGATGAATATTTTTGTTTGGTTTTGTTTTGGGTCTCCATTTAATATTAAATGTTGAAACCCCTAAATAACAACCAATGTAGCAGAATAAACTTATTTCACCACATAACATTGGAATCATCTCTTATAACCAAATTAGGCCTAAAACATGTTTTAACGAGTTTAATGTGCTTGAACTCTCTCTCTCTCTCTCTCTCTCTCTCAGATGGACGTGGGTTCTGTCTGCCCCGGTGCGTCTCTCTCTCTCTACCCTTCTCTTCTGCATCGTGTCGTTCCCACAGGCCAAGGTTTTCAGAAGGGATACATCGGCCGCTTCAGTTTTCGGGTTAGTAGGCTACCGTGTGTTACCGTACAGAATGAAGCGGTTGTGATGGTTTTAACGGTCTCTCTGTCTGTAGTTCTGGCAGTATGGTGAGTGGACTGAGGTGCAAATTGATGACCGCTTGCCGACACAAAACGGTCAGCTGATCTATCTGTACTCCTCAAACAAAAATGAATTCTGGAGTGCTCTACTGGAGAAAGCTTATGCCAAGTTAGTGGAATACGTCAATGCATAAAAATGACTGGATATCATATTTAAAGGAACGGTTCACACAAAAATGAAAATTTGCTGAAAAAGTACTCAACCCTTAGGCCATCCAAGATGTAGATGAGTTTGTTTCTTCATCAGGTTTGGAGAAATGTAGCATTACACCACTTGCTCACCAACGGATCCTCTGCGGTGAATGGGTGCCGTCAGAATGAGAGTCCAAACTGATTTAAAAAAACTCACAATAATCCACAAGTAAACCACACCAATCCAGTCCAACAGTTAATATCTTGTGAAATGAAAAGTTGCATGTTTGTACAAAACAAATCCATCAAGGCATTTTTAACTGCAAAACCATAACTTCAGGCTGAAATATGAGTCCTCTATCCATAATAACGCTTCCTCCAGTGAAAAAGTTGTCTGGTCTGAGTTATAGGATAGAAATCTGCACAGATCAAGCACAAGCAGTTCAAAACAGTTCTAAACAAATAATTTGGTGGATTTTGATGTGAGAGACAATAGGGGATGCACTTTTTCGCAGGAGAAAGAGGGATAAATATAAAGGACTTGTATTTTGGCCAGAAGCGAAGACTTAAAGTTATACGTTTTAAAGTTTCTTACAAACATGCAGCTTTTGGCTTCACAATGTTTTTATCAGCGGTTTGGACTCTCATTCTGGCGGCACCCATTCACTGCAGAGGATCCATTGGTGACTGACGTGATGCTATATTTCTACAAATCTGTTCTGCCTACATCTTGGGAGGTCTGAGGGTGAGCTCTGCATGCACATAAACTGCTTGTTGTTCAGATTATCCTCTCCATCTCATTCTCAGATTGAAGGGTGGTTATACTGCTCTGAATATGGGTTACCCTCATGAGGCGATGACAGACATGACAGGTGGGGTTACAGAGGTTTTCACGGTGCCGTCTGACCCTCGAATACTGGGCTCTTTCCTGCACCCGCTGCTGCAGGAAGGAGCTCTGATCAACTGTGGTAACACAAGGGTACGCTCTCTTCACATGCCTTATTAAAAGTAATAGTTCGCCCAAAAATTGCAATTCTCTCATCGTTTATTCTCCCCCATGTCATTCCAAACCTGCATGATGACTTCTGTGGAACACAAATAAAGATGTTTAGTAGAATGTCCCTGCTGCTCTTTTTCATACAGTGACAGTGAATAGACTGGGGCTGTAAGCTCTAAATTCTGTAGACATTTAAGCTCTAATAAAATGTTATAGAAGTAGTATTTCAAGTCTTCTGAAGCAGTGTATGTGAAGTTTTTAATCAGGTAAAATCCCCACACTGTTTGTCAAAATGTACACTACCATTCAAAAATGTTTGGGTTCGGTGAAATTGTTGTGAGCGAGGGTCTCGCGTGTTCTTCCCTCTTTGTTTGTGTTCTTCTAGGTAAAAGGATCTTTCTCGAGTTCCAGGAAAGTGTTTTCTTTCGACAGATGTTGTTTTGTGAAAGTAATCTATTGTCTTGTCTCTCTGTCTTTGTGAAGGGTGCCATCGAGCAGAGCAATGAGTTTGGGATTGTGTTTTGGCACGCCTACTCTGTGACCGGCTTGGAGACGGTGAGAGGGGACATTTTTTACCTTGGGTGCTTTTTTTTCTCTCTCTCTTTCATTATCTGTCTTTCAAAGCAGCTCTTGATTTGTGTTTCAGTGGTGTCTTTAATACTCAGTGTTCCACCAGAGGGCACCATCTGCTTAAATCACAACAGAATGGGACACTGCTAGTACTGTATTTCTGAGAAAGCTGGATGTAGAGGATTGCTGAGTCCCAATTCACATACTTCAATCTGAAATCGTATGCAAGATAAGAAATAGTTCGGACTGAGTTTGCTTTATGTGTGTTTCAGATCAAGACTACGATCGGTCCGGTTCAGCTGGTGCGGATCAGGAACCCGTGGGGTAAAGTTGAGTGGGAGGGGCCTTGGAGTGACAACCGCGGGTACACACACATGTTAGAAAAATGACAGTGCCTCTATATATATTATAGAATAATATATAGATTATATATATATATGATAACCTATTAATATATATCTTATATATATTACTGTATATATAAACACAAAAGAAGTCTGTGATATTTCTCTGTTTAGGTAGCCAAGAAAATGTCTCGCCAGGCGTGTGTGTGAGTGTGTTTGTTGTTTAATGATGTGTTTTAGGATCGAGTGGAATATGGTGAGCGCTGAAGAGCAGCAGCGTGTGCAGAGAATCCAGCGTAATGACGGGGAGTTCTGGTGAGCCGGTGTTCTCTCTATTCTGATTGGCTGATTCATTTTCAGGCTCTTCTCTGATTGGTTTAGATGGCCGATGTATCTTCATCGTCTTCTCTCTCTGCCCATCAGGATGTCTCTGGCAGATTTCTGCCAGAACTTTGACATGCTGGAGGTTTGTCACCTGAGCGAAGACACGCTGAGTGAGAGCGGAGTCAAAAAGCCCTGGAATTGCACTTTGCATCACGGATGCTGGATTCCTCAGCAAGGTACGTGAGCATCACTGTTCACACAAATATCATACGACTTGTCACTGTATTATACTCACATGTGTGTGTTTGTAGGGTCTCCTCAGTACAGTCTGACCCTGCTGGAGGAGGACGACGACCCCAGTGACCCTGAACTAACGTGCTCATTCCTGCTGGCGCTCATGCAGAAACACACTCGTAAGAGAGGAGTGCAGTCCGAGGTCGCGCTGCAAATATACAAGGTTTCACACGTCTGTTTTCTGAGTGTGTATTATTGGATATGCAAGCTGCAATCTGATTGGTTGGCTTTATCAGTTTCGCTGGGAAACGGATGTTTATAGGTTCCCAGACGACTACAATGTACACTTCAAAGCAATGTTGTCTCAGTATCGTTGAGATAGTTTTTCTTAATAGTTTGAATTAGTTTTAATATTTGAATAAACATTTAGTTATTCTGTTGTGTTTTTGTCATTTTTAATTTCAGTTATTTTAGCACATCAATTTAAACTAAATGAAAATGAGAAATGTGGCCTTTTATTATCTTTTTTTTTTTTTTTGAAGTAAAGGGATCTTTTAAGGCCAGGTGTTAGGTTTTGTTCATTATAATTACCTGCTTCAGAGGATGACGTCATGTATTACTGTAAACATTTTATATATATATAATATTATGTATGTTACTGGTTTGAAGGAAGAATAAGTATATATTATATAGATAAATTTATATAATATATTAATAAAATATATGAATATATGATAAAATATTTATTTATAAAATAAGTTTATTTCATTTAACATATTTGTCATTTGAAATAACAGAATTTTGTTATTTTGTTTTTAGTTTGAGTTAATTGCCCTGCTTTGAAGGAAGAACTGTATTATATAATATATGATTTATGTTGTATTATATTTATGTATGTATATAGTATACTGTGATTCAAAGGAAGAACTAGTCACTGTATTATATATTGTACTGCTTGAAGGAAGCAGTATAGAAAATAAAAATATATTTCATATATCATGTGTTAGATAAAAAAGAAAAGAAAAGGAAAAATGAAATAAAAAGAACTATTTCTGAGCTCATGGTGTGAAGATTGGAGCATGTTAGTGTCTCTTGACTGTGTGTCTCTGTGTGCATGTGTGTGTGTGTGTGTGTGTGTGTGATCAGGCCCGATCCGAGCATGATTTCCTCTCCTCTCTGGACTTGTCTCAGTCGAGCCCGGTGCTCAGCACTGCTAAAGACAAGCGGCAGGAGCTGGTGCTTCGCGGTCGCCTGGCACCCGGTCATTACATCATCATTCCCTGCGCAGAGACCAGTAAGGAGGAAGAATTCCTTCTGAGAGTTCTGACCGAGAAAGCAAACAAAACCATGTAAGTGATGCTCTCCAACATGCAAGAACATCTTGGGGAAGTCGTGGCCTAATGGTTAGAGAGTCGGACTCATAACCCAAAGGTTGTGGGTTCGAGTCTCGTACCGGTGGGGGGAGTGAATGTACAGCACTCTCTCCCACCTTCAATACCACGACTGAGGGGCCCTTGAGCAAGGCACTGAACCCCCAAATGCTCCCCGGGTGCCGCAGCAAAAAATGTCTGTCCACTGCTCCGGGTGTGTGTTCACGGGGTGTGTGTGCACTTTGGATGGGATAAATGCAGAGCACTAATTCTGAGTATGGCCACATGTCACAGCACTTTTTCACTTTAACATCTCGTTTGACACCAATGAGCAAACCTTGGGTGTTTATTCTGAGAAACAGACCCAGTAATCTAATACACATAACTAATATTTTCTCAGTATTTTCTAATATTTTCATCTGCAGTGTTATTTTAGTATAACTTAAATATTACTCAAATATTTTAATATTAAAAATAACATGGAATCATTTTTAATTCATATTGTTTTTATTTTATTTTAATTTAATTCATATGAACATTTTTATTATTCAAAATTAGTATTTTGAATGAGCTTTTATTGTGGTATTCCAATTTTAATAATTTTTATGCGCATCTTCTTTTCTTGAGTATTTCTTAAATATTTTTAGTAATTTAGTAACATATTATGTTTTAGTTAGTTGCCAATGCAGCATTTTTAATATCTGTATAAGTTTTGTAAAGGTTTTTTGTTTCTTTAAGTATTTAAAATTGATTTTATGTCAACTTCATTTTCATTAACAAAAGGGATTTTTAATAGTTTTAGTTAGCAATAACAACACTGCTGAGCTACTATTCACATTAATGCTACACCTCTGTGCTCTTAAGATATGACAAGTAAATTGTGTCTATTTTTACCCAATAATGAGTTATAGAGAAAATAAAGCAATAAGCCCATAAGAAGCGTGGTTAACCCCCCCCCCCCCCCCCCCCCCCCCCCCCCCCCCCCCCCCCCCCACCGGAATTATAACAGCTAAGGGGCGTTGCGACGCGAAGCGGAGTGCCTAAAACCCCCTGTAAACCATGGCTTCACGGGGTAATTGCTTTTATAAAACGGTTATTCCATATACGTAGTAAGGTTTCACAAAATACAGAGCAAATAAAGTGTAATGATATTAATAAAAACATTATTCTTCCACCAAACAATGTAGTTCCTCAGAAATAGTTGTGGTTGCAACAAAGTGTCTGCCGAGCAACACGCAAACGTAAACAAAGGTGTATTAGTAGAGAACGTGGCTCAGCCAATCAGAATCAAGGACCGGAACTATCCGTTTTATAAAATGAAACAAAACTGAGAACTTCAAAAAAATGTTCTTTATTTTTGGAGGTCAAATCTCAGCGAACACAGAATGTTCTGGCAAGGTTCATTCAAAGTTATGAGCAAACGTTCTTCCATTACCATTAATAGAACATTAAAGTTCATTCGTCTTTAATAATGTTAGCACAAAACATTTGTATGCTATATTAATCATGGAATGCTTTTTACATTTTTTTAATGTTACTACTTGTTTCAGAGAACATTCAGAGGTAACGTTCTCGTCATTTTTAAAAACATAAAATGGAATGTTTCCTCAATGTTTTAAAACCTGGACTGTTTGAACGTTCAGTGAAGATTCAGAAATTATGTTTTCATAACTTGATGGGAACATTGCTTTTTCTTTATTTTTCTTTGTTTTAACATAATAAACTGCTACATATGTCAATATATATGTGTGTTTGCAGAGCTGTTGGGACACCAGGAGTAGATAGAAACTCGATTACACCGGTAAAATGGAGAAGTTGATCTAGTTTCACTGCTTTGATCATTTGTTAGCACTGAGTCCGTTTAATCGTTGGGTTTTAATTGTTTCTGCCTGTCTGTTTGTGTGTGTAGCCAATGTCTCCACATCTCGCAGGTCTGCCGTCTGGAAATGAAGCCAGAGAGCTCTTTGTGAAACACTGTGTCAAGGTAAAAACACACATTACTTGCACGCTGAGCTGCACAATACAGTACTTTTGAGTTTGTTTGTGCATGTATTCTTAGAGCTAATATGTAGCTCCAATGTCATATGCGTGTGACTGTTAACAGTGTTGTATGTGTTGTCTATAGGGGCCTTATTGTTCCCCTTTGGATCTGTATAACCTGCTGACAGAAGCCATTGCCAAAGGAGGTGAGAACATGTTTATTCACCAGCTGTTTTTCAACTGTTCACTTCTTTTTTTTTTTTCTACATTTGCATTTGAATGGTAAACGCGGTTTGCAGGAGAAGTCGTGTTCACTGTGCCGTGTTAATGCAATTCTTTTCATTAGTTCTGCTAGCAGAGTTGAAAACCATGCAGGAAGTGAAGTGGAAACCAGTGAGGAAGTGGGTTGGATGATATTGTTTCTGTTTCCTGTTTGGTCAGTCTTTGCAGGAAGCGAGAAGCAGCTGAGTTTGGAGCACTGCAAGAGCTTCGTGGTGCTCATGGATGTATCCTGCATAGCTAGTGCACTTCTGATATACACTGTCCTCACAAACGCACTGGTTAGTGTGCATGGACACGGAATAGAACTAGATAAACCGCTAAACATTGAATTTAAATGACTAAATCTTTAAGACTGCATGGCTATGCTTTAATACTTTCACTGCTGTATGCAGTATGAATTCTTAGCACAGAATGCAGATTTTCTGTCTGCAGATGGCATAAATTGTGCGATATAAAACTAGTGTGGTAAACTCCATCCTGCATTTCTAGTGTGATGAATCTTCTAGCATTAATATCAATTTTGATTCATTTGGATTTGATTGAAATCTGCTCATTAATGCTGCATTACATGTCGGATCAGAAGACAAGTAAACATGGCTGAAATATGTATTAACAATTATAACTATTTTCAATTGTAATATATTTTAAACTGTAATTTATTCCTGTGACGCAAAGCTGAATTTTCAGCATCATTCCTCCAATCCTTCAGTGTCACATGATCTTCAGAAATCATTCTAAGATGCTGATTTGCTGCTTAAGAAACATTCCTATTATTATCAATGTTGAAAACAGTGGTACTGCTTCGTATTTTTTGAGGAAACCATCATATATTTTGTTTTTCTGATGAATAGAAAGTTGAAAATAACAGAATTTGTAATTATAAATGTCTTTGCTATCACTTTTGATCAATTGAATGCATCCTTTCGAAAAAATAAGGGTCCACAAAAATATTCAGCAGCACAACTGTTTCCAACATTGATGATAATCAGCATATTAGAATGATTTCTGAAGGATCATGTGACACTGAAGACTGGCGTAATGATGTTGAAAATTCAGCTTTGATCACAGCAATAAATTACATTTTACAATATATTACAATTGAAAACAGTTATTTTAAATTGGAATAATATTAGCGGAAATTTACTGTATTTTTTTTTATTAAATAAATGCAGCCTTGGTGATCAGAAGAGACTTCTTTCAAAAACATACAATTCCAAGATTTGTGACCGTAGTTTAACAATTCAACCAGATTTGTTTCACATTCTATTTCTAAGAATAGTATGGCATGTGTTATGCGCTATATATGCTAGTATTTCATTCTCATCATAGCGGATGTGTTATCTCAGTAACTGCAGGTGTAATAGTTTGGTTGGGGTCTGTTTATGTTAATTTTATTGTGTGTGTTCACAAATGTTATTGGTTGCGCTGAGATTGGAATGTCACCTTCCATGGCCACCTCCAAAGTCAGGTCACACAGCCAAGGAATGGGACCACTCGACTTCTCATATACTAGCTATTATCCAGGCATTGTTGGGCAAAACTCCCGGAAGTTGGACGGTGAGGACATTATGCTGTTGCAGTATTTTAATGCACTAGGTTTTGTTTAATTTCATTCTTGGTTACGGTCAGGATGTCCAGACAGTATTCTAGAAGTGGTTTTCTTCCATGTCACCTGACTGATTGGCATCATAGCATTTCACGTCTCACCTATAAGTATTCTATCAAAGATCACTGTATAATAGGCTGACTACGCAAGCCACATACAGTTCATGAGTTATGAGGGGGCAACAACGTGCTAAAACATTTTTCTTTAAAGCCAAAGTTTCCCGATGTTGTGTGCGTGTCATTAAAATGGAGTTGAAATGACTGAAATTATTATCTCTTTCATTTACACAAAAATAAGAGACACATATTCAAATCGTCATAAAATACAACTACATATTAAATTTATATATATATATATCTATATATTCATTTTTTCAATTTCTTATTATTTATGTAAATAACATGTAACTATTGCTTTAAGGCATGGATTGATATTCATGACTACATCTTAGATCAAATAAAGATTGGATTCTGTGATTATTCACCCGTCTGTCTGTGTTTTTACAGGGTATCTTTATGACATTCGACAAAAACAAGAACCAGGCTCTGGATTATCTAGAAATCCCACCCGCTCTGAGAGCAGCAGGTGAAACCCATGACACACACTTACTCACACACACACACACACAAATGCAAGTATGAGCATGAACACACACCCTGTACATGCAAATGCATTCATTGACGCAACACTTATTGAGAATGAAAACACACACACACTGTGAAACGCTCTCCCACACACACACACACACCCAGCTGTCAGGAGAGAAACCTGCTCATTCATCTGCTGTCGTGAGTCTGGAATGCTGATGATCAGGTTGATCTGAGCTGGTCTGCTCTGGTCTAGGCATACGGGTGGATGAATTCATACTGCAGCTGATCGGCCTGCGCTACACGGAGCCAGATATGAACGTCAGCTTCCCGGGATTCCTCTTCCTGCTCACCAAACTGGACTGCATGATACGTAAGAGAACACACAAATCAAAGTTAAATCAAAGTACTTTTTTTTGTTACCTGGAACACAAAAGGAGATTTTTTTTGAGTTTTTTTCTGGTCTTTAAATAAAAAAATGAGCAGGATATTCCTTAATAATTAAAAAAAGGTCATATGGGTTTAGAGCATCATGAGGGTGAACTGCAGGATTATTAGAGTTCATTTAAACTAAAACCATAAAACAGCTTTTGTTAAAAAAAAACTTAAAGTAATTTTATTTCATCTAGTTGCCAAGGCAACCTTTCAAATTTTAATTCAGTTTACAATAATAAAAATAAGTCATTATAAAAGTTTGAATTAAAATAATGAAAACTATATTCTATAGAGGTTTTTAAATGTAATAAAAATGACAAACAAACAACAACCATGTCTATTAAAGGGGTCATATGATGCTTTTTTTAAAGATCATTATTTTGTGTGTTTGTTGTAACAGAATATGTTGACATGCTTTAATGATAAAAAAAACACATTCTTTTTCAAATTACTACTGTACATTATTGTAGGTCCTCTATTCCCCGCCCTCTCTCAAATGCTTCGTTTTCTACAAAGCCCCCTCCTTTGACAAGCGCATTCTGCTCTGATTGGCCAGCTGACCCAGTGCATTGTGATTGGCTGAACACTGCAAGCACTCGTTGGAAATGTAACGCCCCTTACCATAATCGTGAGCTTCATCTTTCAAAAATAAATGTAAAGACAGAGCCCGAAAGGGGAACAGAGTCTCGTGACAGACCCAGTGATGAAGAGTGTTTGCAGTCCAAAGCCACGGTTCAGAGACAGCTGACTCTACTGTGATGTGACGCTGTCTCTCTCCCTCTCTCACACACACACGCACACACACACACGTGATGCGCAAAACTCCGCATTTGAACAGTTAATAGCAAATACTTAAACTAATAACAAAACAGTAGCTGATTCAGAAGTGCCAGATTTTCATAGCAAAGTCAGAATTACCTCCTATCCTAGGTTCATGAAACGGTCGTCCAGAAAATGCATTGCTGTTCTGTTGCAAGTAATCTTAAAGATTCCTAAAATGCATCTACTTCTGGAAGGCCATATAAAGTGCTTTTGCTTTCTCCTAGAAGCACACAGCGTCTCCCTGACATCGCTGCTTCAACACTAACTGCAGTTACAGAAACCACGCCTTCTTTCTCTGCGTGAACATTTGTGCGGCATTATGCAATCGTTCCACACATAGTGAGGTAGATATGTGGGGCGTGTTAGAACGAGCCGTTTTTTGGTAGGCGTGGTTGACTCTTATTTTTTATAAAGAATATCTCTTTGGTTTTGAGCCTTTAGTCTTTGCAACTTCAGGGATCTTATCTATGCACGAACATCTTGTAACACTTCAAAGAGAAAGGAAAAATTTAAGTTGCATCATATGACCCCTTTAACTAACATTAAGAATGAAACTAAAATATAAAATAAAAAAACTGTACACCTTTAACTGTACACTGTCGAAATGTTTCCTCCTTCTACTTCAGATTTCTGACAGACAATAGTTCTACATCAGACGTCTTTCTTTCAGTTTTATGAAAGCATTGCATAACAAGGAATTTTTTTTATATCCAGTATATAGATATACACACACACATATAATTTTAATACATTTTAGTAATAATAATACTATCTTTATGTCTGTCTGTCTATCTATCTATCTATCTATCTATCTATCTATCTATCTATCTATCTATCTACTATTTCATCTATCGACCTGTTTTTGTTTTCAGGCAAGTTTCAGGCATTTGATGCGACAGGGATGGGAGTGATTTCAGTGAACTGCAGACAGGTAAAAACATGAGTTTTGAGTCCTCTTTATACACACACACACACACACACACAGGCTGATCCAGCCCTCTTTAGTTCTTCTTAACCATCTTTATGCAACAAGACTGACAGCTATTACGTGAACCAGAGCTGAATTTATTATCTTGTGAAAAATGTGATTCATTAACTGTGTGCCAAATGAATATTTATGTGTTTTTCTCTTGATTTGTAGTTCCTGCACATGACCATGTACAACTGATTCCAGACCAGCTGCAGGGAAACAGCTCTACATCTGCTTGAACTGTTCTATATAAACAGATCGTTCCTGGAGTGGAAGCTGATTGGTCAATACAGTGTTACATTAAAGTTACAATACTATACATTCTATATTAATAGATATGATGCAAAACACAGCTACTTTATATACAGTGGGTACGAAAAGTAAATTTTTCACTCTTTGTTATATTGCAGCCGTTTGCTAAAATCATTTAAGTTAATTTTTTTTCCTCATTAATGTACACACAGCACCCATATTGACAGAAAAACACAGAATTGTATTGTTTACATTTTTGCAGATTTATTAATAAAGAAAAACTTAAATATCACATGGTCCTAAGTATTCAGACCCTTTGCTCAGTATTTAGTAGAAGCACCCTTTTGATCTAATACAGCCATGTGTCTTTTTGGGAAAGATGCAACAAGTTTTTCACACCTGGATTTGGGGATCCTCTGCCATTCCTCCTTGCAGATCCTCTCCAGTTCTGTCAGGTTGGATGGTAAACGTTGGTGGACAGCCATTTTTAGGTCTCTCCAGAGATGCTCAATTGGGTTTAGTCAGGGCTCTGGCTGGGCCATTCAAGAACAGTCACAGAGTTGTTGTGAAGCCACTCCTTCTTATTTTAGCTGTGTGCTTAGGGTCATTGTCTTGTTGTAAGGTAAACCTTCGGCCCAGTCTGAGGTCTGAGCACTCTGGAGAAGGTTTTCGTCCAGGATATCCCTGTACTTGGCATCACTATTCATCTTTCCCTCGATTGCAACCAGTCGTCCTGTCCCTGCAGCTGAAAAACACCCCCACAGCATGATGCTGCCACCACCATGCTTCACTGTTGGGACTGTATTGGACAGGTGATGAGCAGTGCCTGGTTTTCTTTACACATACCGCTTAGAATTAAGGCCATAAAGTTCTATCTTGTTCTCATCAGACAATAGAATCTTATTTCTCACCATCTTGGAGTCCTACATGCGGGCTTTCATGTGTCTTGCACTGAGGAGAGGCTTTCCGTCGGGCCACTCTGCCATAAAACCCAGACTGGTGAAGGGCTGCAGTGATGGTTGACTTTCTACAACTTTTTCCCATCTCCCGACTGCATCTCTGGAGCTCAGTCACAGTGATCTTTGGGTTCTTCTTTACCTCTCTCACCAAGGCTCTTCTCCCCCGATAGCTCAGTTTGGCCGGACGGCCAGTTCTAGGAAGGGTTCTGGTCATCCCAACGTCTTCCATTTAAGGATTAGGGAGGCCACTGTGCTCTTAGGAACCTTAAGTGCAGCAGAAATTTGTTTGGTGTAACCTTTGCCAAATCTGTGCCTTGCCACAATTCTGTCTCTGAGCTCTTCAGGCAGTTCCTTTTTACCTCATGATTCTCATTTGCTCTGACCTGCCCTGTGAGCTGTACTGTCTTATATAGACATGTGTGTGGCTTTTCTAATCAAGTCCAATCAGTATATCAAACACAGCTGGACTCAAATGAAGGTGTAGAACCATCTCAAGGATGATCAAAGAAATGGACAGCACCTGAGTTAAATTATGAGGTGTCCCAGCAAAAGGTCTGAATACGTAGGACCATGTGATATTTCCAGTTTTTCTTTTTTAATAATCTGCAAAAATGTCCACACTTCTGTGTTTTTCTGTCAATATGGGGGTGCTGTGTGTACATTAATGAGGAAAAAAAAATTAACTTAAATTATTTTTAGCAAATGGCTGCAATATAATAGTGAAAAATTTAAGGGGGTCTGCATACTTTCCGTACCCACTGTATATATCTAGATCATATATATCACTGCACAGCACCTGTAGAGATCAACTATTAACCTTAATATTTTTTTACTCTTTTATTACCTGCTTCAGTGACAGATTTCACTACTGAAGTTTGCTTATAAAATTAAATTTTTAAAGAAATTGGTGGTAATATCTTTATATTCTCCATACTAAAAAAATTTGGATACAATATTGTTAAGCTCATTTTATTAATTTTTTTTATTATAATTGTATTTTATAATGTATTTTACAACAATTTCATCATTATAAATTATAAATAAATCTTACAAAATAATTAATAATTACACAATTATAATAATATAATATAATAAATATAATATAATATGCTGACATAATAATAAATATAACATATTCTGACAGCAAATAATATTTTTTAATAATATTTATTTTTAAGGTTGGTATATTTTTATTAGTATAAAAAAAATTATTTTTCGATTTTTTTTATCCTAATTTATTTTTTATATTTTAATTCAAAAATACAAGTTTATCATGCCATTTATAAAAAAATTGTTTACTGATTGTACTTTATATGATTATAAAATAATGATACAAATCATAAATATAACTATTCTGACAAAGTATAGACACTTAAAACATAACAATTAAAATAATTTAAATAATTTTGATATCCTTCTGTTTTGATCATTTTTTATTCTATAAAAATACTATAAATTTATTATAATTATTTTATAACATTTGCTATTAAAATGATACATCAAATAATAATAAGAGCAATAATAAATAATATATATTCTGACATTTTTCAGATCTTGTTGTTTAACTAAACCAAATGTTCCTCATTTAGGTCATATGAATACTTTTAAGTTTTGAATGTGTTATTCCTCTTGTCTCTGGAGGCATGTCCTGTTAATATTTATTACAGTGGGAACTTTTGAGAGCATGCATGAGCGGGAAATATGCCAGATAATGAAATATGTGTGGACCGGATCAGTTCAGGAATCTTCCATAAGCTTCGGGTCTGTAAAATGTCCCAGCTATGATTTTTAACATGTGGCTGCTGATTTGAATTGCAAAACATTAAATGATTCAAATAAGCGACTGATTTGTATTTGAATCTTATGGACAATAGAGGAGATGATATTAAAGATAAAGCTCAGTATCAATCGTTGTGTTTGAGGGGATGCTCTGGATTTGGGTGTCATGAACAATGTAAACAGCAGCGTATGGCTGATGAGCTCATCTGTCTGATGTTGACTCACTTCACGTCCCCTTTGACAGACGCCATGAAATATTAATGTTAGGATTAAGCAGCTTAAGAACCAGACTAGTTTAACCACAATAAATTCAAATCATAAACATTCATGCGGTTTTCACCAAATAATGTGTGTTATCAAAACTGTACAGAGTTGAATTCAGATGAAGGTTAGAAAAACAAGGCAACCGGCTGGTGAGTGTTTCGTGGAAAGTGTATGAATAATACATCAACTCTTTCTGTTTGTGTGAGTGTGTAAAGTTAGAAGATACGGGTTACACTGATACACTGTACAAGACAAAGACAAGTGACGTTAAATTGAAATTTTCTATTCACTTTGCTTTGGATTACATTTCCATATAGTTATAAATAGAATTATATTTTATACATGTAGTATAGATAGATAGCTAGAAAGAAAGAAAGAAAGAAGGAATTTGGTAATATATTGAACAGTAAAAAGCGAATGAAATTTGGTATAAATATATTTATATGTTTTAAGTATTATTTTAATAATAGAAAGAGATAGATCAATATAACCATCATGTAATATATAAAATATATTGAATTAATTAATCTAACATCTTATAGATACATAATATGTCAAATTGTAACTAAAGACTGAATAGTACTAAGAATAATAATAATTTATATTATAATTGAAACTACTAGTGAAAAGAACAGTGAAATTTTGGTTAGTATATAAAAATCTATTATATATTGCTAATATTATTTAATATACGACTACAGATAGATAGATGAACAGACAGAGAGACAGACAGACAGACAGACATATAGATAGATAGATAGCATAGATAGATAGATAGATATGCTAGAGAGCTGGATATATAGTGATAGTAATAGAAGATAGATGATAGATAAGAATTTTTTAAAGTGAAGTAGATAGACGGATATATAGACGATAGATAGATATACTAGATAGATAGATAGATCGCATAGATGTAGATGATAGATAAGATAGTGATCGATAGATCGACAGACAGATAGATCGAGATAGTAGATAGATCGATAGATTATAGGTAGATAGATAGATATATCGATAGATAGATAGATGATATATAGATAGATAGATAGACAATATATAGACCGATATCTAGATCGATCCGCATAGATAGATATATATATATCTAGATATATAGCTAGACAGAAGTCGATGATAATGATAGATCGATAGATAGATAGATCAAGATAGATAGATAGATAATAGGTAGATAGATGATAGATAATAGATAGATAGATAGATATAATCAGATAGATAGATAGATAGATGATAGATCGATAGATAGATAGATGATAGATAATAGGTAGATAGATAGATAGACTAGATAGATATTAGTATATAGATAGTGATAGATAGAATAGTATGAGATAGATATATAGTAGATATATAGAAGATAGACAGAGATAGATAGTTAGATAGATAGATAGTTAGATAGATAGGTAGATAGATAGATATATAGGTAGATAGATAGATAGATGTGATAGATAGACAGACAGACGATAGATACGATGATAGATAGATAGATGATAGATAGATAGCTAGATAGATAGAAAGAAAGAAAAGAGATAGATAGATAGATAGATAGACAGACAGACAGATAGATCGATGATAGATAGATAGACAGACAGACAAAAAAATTTATCATAGATAGATAGATAGATAGACAGACAATAGATAGATAGACAGACAGACAGAAAAATAGATAGATAGATCATAATAGATAGATAGTCGATCGATTATATAGATAGATATATACGATAATTATATAGATAGATAGATAGATAGCTATATGATAGTATATATATGGATATTGATAGATATATGATAGATATATATATATATATATATAGATAGATGGATAGAGATGGATAGATGATAGATAGATATATAGATAGATAGATGATAGACAGATAGCTAGATAGATTATTGATAGATAGATGATAGATAGATAGATTGATAGAAATAGTCAGATAGATAGATAGATAGATAGATGGATAGAATGATAGATGGATGGATGGACGGATGGACAGACAGACTTGGTAATATATAAATTATATTTAATATTACTCCTAATAATAATATAGGCCTGTGTAAAATATGTAACACAATAAATAGAAAAATTTACTAGTGAAATTTGGTAGTATATAAAATATATTTATATAATAAGCATTATTTTAATAATACGTACATACACTCATATTCAAATGTAAGTATTAAGTATATCTAACGCTAGGAAACTGTATTATTTTAACTTATATTAAATGTATATTAAATAAATAAATATTTTATTTTTTTAATTTTATATATATATTAGATTACGTCAAATGATTTATATCAATGCAATTTATTTATCACATACAGTGCAGTTCGACTTTGTTAAAATCCGTTTTTTAAATCCCTTCCTAAAAAAATCTTTCAGATTTGTAATAGATATTAATCATCAGATTTTCCGACCTCTGTGAATAGTTTTATATAACAGCCACAAATTCACATTTTCAATCTAAAACTACTTCCCCCCGACGAGATTAGCCTATGGCAGAAGCCCACCCCGCTCGTGGGTAGAGCTAGGATCGGATATCTTCTGAATAATAAACCCTCCTTTTAAATATTCATGAGTTTTCCGGGCCTACTACCTCCTCCTCAGTGGGAGCGGCGCGTCTCCTACTCCATTTTTGTCAGACGGGTGGAGGAACGCACTCTCGGCGGGGAGACTGTCAGTCCACGCAGCGGATACTTCATACCGAGCAACAAAGGCTTCGAGAGCGATTACTGCAGGCTGTTTTCTTTTGGTTTTCGTTTAGGAAGAGTCTTGACGGTGCTCTCAGGTGTCTGACATGGTAGATTATCACGCGGCGAATAATCAATCCTTATATTCAGCGGGCGGACAGCAGATCTACATGGAGCAGGAGAACGACTGGGACCGGGACCTACTGCTGGACCCGGCCTGGGAGAAACAGCAGCGGAAGGTAAGAGCTTCTGAAAGCCCGGGGGCCGCCGCAGGGGCCTGTGCGATGAGAGATTTGTGCGTTTGACACGTTTTAGTCGTCTTGTTTTCGCTAGTCTGCTTTTATACGCGCCTAGAACACGCTACGCGCGCTATCGAGATGTGATATGTTTCGCGGGTTTCGAATGTTACAGTGTTACAATACGTTTCAGTGCGTGTGTGTGTGTGTGTGTGTGTGTGTGTGTGTGTGTGTGTGTGTGTGTGTGAGAGAGAGAGAGACAGAGTGAGTGATACATTGTAACGGCTGAACCTGTTTTACTAGAGCGAGTTTCATTCGCTGCTGCTGCCGCCTTTTTCCTTTTCCCCCTCTGTTCTTTCTCAAAGCGACATTTAGACTACTATTTACAGCCAGACGATAAAAAAAAAAAGCGGCTTACAAAATGGCTAGGTAGCTAGATATCACAGCACGGGAGCTTAAAATAGCTGCCGAAATGGTGTTTCTGGAGTTTATCTGCTGCTCTGGAGAGGAAAGATAAGCTAAAAAGAATAAAAAATCAACGTATGAGGCGCGTTCCCTTTTTGAATACACTCTGTGGTGTTTCTGTGGAAAACCTGATTGATAGTGAGTGTTTTATGCACATGAATTATGGCAATGAATATTGAGGAATGCTCGGGGGTTGAATGACGTTTTTGGGTGTGTGTCTTTTGGGGCAAAGACAGGCGTGACTGATTTGGTGTGACAGAAGGCTTTTAGGGAGAGTTTGAGAAAGGAAGGTCAAAGTTTGATTGGAAAAATAATTAATTATTAACCCACCAGAGCTGCACGCACTAAGAAATCACACCACACACATATTAGATATATATATAAGTATTATAGTATATATATATATATATATACACAGGACATAAGCACCGGCCTTCAGACCCATAAATGGGACATTTATTTGAGAAAGTCAAGCGGAGGAGAATACTGTCTGAACTCTTGAGCTCTCCTCTCGCTTTTTGTACTCGTTGGTTACACTTGTTGAAGCAGATATCTAGAAAGCCAGAGTGGCCTGCTAAATTATGGAAGTGCAGCAAGCGCTAAGTAAATGAATTTAAACCACATTGCAGATGTCTATTACTATATGTCATGCATAAAATATCTTTACATCCTGACAGATATCAGTGAGTAGTTGTCACATCTGTGTCTTTGACTGTAAACGGCACAAAAAATCAGGAGAGTGGCCCACACTTTTTTAGCCAATCAGAAATGCCCACCACCTTCAGCTATCTGATTGGCTGACACATTTTTGGAATGCTGGGTTTTAGAGAGCAGGGGCAAGTTCAAGCTCAAACATTCATTTCGGTTCACCACTATAGATTTACCAACTATGATGACTTTGGGTTCTGAGAACCACGGAAATGAGAAAAGGGTCAATAACAGATAATCAGAGTGTGAAACCTGTTTGATGATAAGTAATTATTTCTGCAATTCTGTTTAGTGCCACTAGTAGTACAGAAATTACATTCATTGGGCCAGAATTACGAACAGCTTGTGCCATCGCAAACCCTCTATCGGCATCAAAAAACTACTGTCAGGGTTTACTGACAGTGAAAACAGATTTTGCAGCTGGCCTTGTTGCATATGCTTTTTTTGGAGTTCCACTTTTGGACACAACATTTATGGGAAGAGTATTTAAACAAATCACGCAACAAGATTACTAAGGTTTGCAGTAGTCAATTCACTGGTATTTGTGCCATACAAAAAACATGTATTAACCCATTTTGCACTTGGCATGGTTGTGATAGTTACATTGGTCCTGGCCCATGCTATAATTATGCCACTTATAATAATTAAGCCTTAATCTAAACAATACCTTTTGAAATTAAAGATATTAAAACTTTAGAGGCTAGAAATGGAAAGTCAAGTCAAAATGTGATGCAAATTGCACTGTTGGATAGAGTCTTCCATGCACATTCTGTCAATAGTAATAAGTTAACTATGCATGCTGTGCATAGTATACATACTACATACTTGCAGGACTTAGAATGGTAGACTGCAATACCAAACATAACTAATTAATCAACCCCAGCCACAAACCAGGGCTGCGTTCAGCCCCGACAAAACGGTGCAAAACATTTTTTAAACAGAAACGGTGGTGCGTTGAACACCCTGTTCTGATGAGGCAAGAGTTGCAACTATGGCAGCTGAGAAGGCCATTCTTTGTGTTCTTTTTGAAGAATTTTCGGAGCCTGATGAAATCGGTATAAATACGTTTAATATTGCAAAATACGCTCGATGTTACAGTTTGTGCACGTTTTGCTACAGTTTTGTCCTGGGTTTGAACGCATGTTCTGGAAAACGTGTGCAAGGGTTTGAGATATGTTTTCTCCTTGGTTGGCCCCAATCAGCAGCAACAATAAAATTTTTGGTGGGGGTTTGTATATAAACCACACGGTATTAAAGAGACAGCTGGCACAGATGTAATTAACATCCAAATAAATTCACAAGAGCAAGTATATTGTTTGCAAGTTTATTTACATTAAAGGCAAAATAACTTAAATAATAAGAGCACATGTATAGATCTGGAACTTCTTTAATTCTGTCTAAATATCATTTAGTGATTGCAATGTATTCTGGTTCATATCCTTTTCTTAGGAAGGTGTGCTAGACACTGATAAATGTAACACAAAATTACTATACATATTTATATATTTTGCTACTGTATTATGGAGTGACACTTTAATAAACCTTTCTATACCCCTCTGATTATATAATAAATATTACAATATCAAAGCACAACAACAGAGATCAGCAATAATGATAAGCCTAATAAAATAAGGTCATATAGCTCATAACACAGTCTTGGAGGTAAGAAATGGATTATCCTTCAACTGAAATGTTTGTCTTTTCATCCTGAAATGTGAGGCAAATGTTGGATCACAATAATTAGGAACCAAAGTTTCCACAAATCCCTTCACTCGATTTGCATGTTCTCTTTTATTCTGGATGGCAAGGGCAATGACTGTAACATCGAGCGTATTTTGCAATATTAAACACGTATTTATACCGATTTCATAAGGCTCCGAAAATTCTTCAAAAAGAACAAAAAAAGAATGGCCTTCTCAGCTGCCATAGTTGCAAATCTTGCGTCATCAGAACAGGGTGTTCAACGCACCACCGTTTCCGTTTAAAAAATGTTTTGCACCGTTTTGTCGGGGCTGAACGCAGCCCTGGTTTGTGGTTGGGGTTGATCTAATTAGTTATGTTTGGTATTGCAGTCTACCATTCTAAGTCCTGCAAGTATGTATACTATGCACAGCATGCATAGTTAACTTACTACTATTGACAGAATGTGCATGGAAGACTCTATCCAACAGTGCAATTTGCATCACATTTTGACTTGACTTTCCATTTCTAGCCTCTAAAGTTTTAAAATCTTTAATTTCAAAAGGTATTGTTTAGATTAAGGCTTAATTATTATAAGTGGCATAATTATAGCATGGGCCAGGACCAATGTAACTATCACAACCATGTCAAGTGCAAAATGGGTTAATACATGTTTTTTGTATGGCACAAATACCAGTGAATTGACTACTGCAAACCTTAGTAATCTTGTTGCGGGATTTGTTTAAATACTCTTCCCATAAATGTTGTGTCCAAAAGTGGAACTCCAAAAAAAGCATATGCAACAAGGCCAGCTGCAAAATCTGTTTTCACTGTCAGTAAACCCTGACAGTAGTTTTTTGATGCCGAAAGAGGGTTTGCGATGGCACAAGCTGTTCGTAATTCTGGCCCAATGAATGTAATTTCTGTACTACTAGTGGCACTAAACAGAATTGCAGAAATAATTACTGTTATCAAACAGGTTTCACACTCTGATTATCTGTTATTGACCCTTTTCTCATTTCCGTGGTTCTCAGAACCCAAAGTCATCATAGTTGGTAAATCTATAGTGGTGAACCGAAATGAATTAATTATATTAAATGATAATATTTTTTTAATCTTTACAAAAGAGGAAGAAATATTGAGAGATTAAGACATTGGTCAGAGAGAGGAGAAAGATTTATATTCATTATTATATATATATATATTATATATATATATATAATTATATATCTATATATATAAATATATAAGTGTATATATATATATTTACAACATTATATACTCATAATGTGTAAAAAGGGTCCATTGCAGTTCTGTTTGCTGCCACTAGTTGCGCAGGAATTGCAAACTTTTCCTATACGAACATTTTCGTTTGCAAAATGAGTCTGCATGTTTCTATGTCTAAAGTTTAGTGAACGTCCCTCCAGTCTCGACTCGGCATTGGTCGTAAAATGATGTTTCAGCGCTGGAATTTCTATTGCGTGTTTGTGAGGATGAATATTACACACAGACTGAAGTTCACTAGTGATTACCAAACCAACGCATCCTTGTTAAAACCCCACGCTGAGTTGCATTAATGTCTCCACGGACCGTTGCCTGTTTCCGCTCGACCGAAACACGGCGGTGGAAAAAAAAGGGGGGGGGGGGGGGGGGGGGGGGGGGGGGGGGGGGGGGGGGAACTTTATACCAAAGTCATCCCCTTATCCGTGACAGACGTGAAATTACTCCCCGACAAATGCCAAACGCCCTGTGACTGGCCAAGACTGGCTTCTCCTCTCCAAAACCCAAAAGTCTAAAATTATGAAGTGTTTCGTTCTCTATTGAACAGCCTGTTTGGGAGTTCCAAAGCTGGGCACATGTGAATTGAAATAAGACGCAGTGATTTAGAACTGCGGTGTCATTGTTGTGTAGATAAGCACATATAAATCAGGTAGTGCTTGATAAGAAAGACACAAAAACACACAACCTTGTGCCCGACAGCACAGCAAAGATACCGTTGTTAGAGGTTTTCGCGGATAAGGAAATGTTTTCTAGATGATAACTGCATATGTACACAGTCTGCGATTTGGTTGAGAACTTAAGGAAGTTATGGTAGTAATACCATGGGAGTTTATATCACAGGGATTTTTTTTCTTCTTTATGGTTTCCAACCAATTGTCCAGTAGTCTTTTTTCTATTCCTGTGCCCATCAAACATTCCAGAGGTTTATGATGAGCGTAGCTGTCAGGGGTAATATAACAGATGGTTTGACTCCTAAATTCTGGACAAGGGTTATTTAGTTAACTAAAAAGAACCAAACAATAAAGTTAATAAAATACAATTACAAAAACAACCTTCTTATGTTTTATAAACTACACAACACTTAAAGGAAATAGAAAAATAAAGGTCAATATAACATTTTTTTGAAAAATGATATAAAAATAATTCAAAAACTAAGATAATAAAAAATTTACAATATCTAAGTGATACTAAACAGAAAAAATGGCGCTGAATATTGATAAATGTTGACTTAGCAACAGTTAAAAAGACTATAATACTCTGATACAATAAATGATTATAGTTACTATAGTATAATTTAGTGCTGTCAAACGATTAATCGCGAGTAATCGCATCCAAAATAAAAGTTTTTTTGTTTACATTGATGAGGTGTGTACTGTATCTAATTATTATGTGTTATATAACGACCCACCACAGATAGATATTTTGAAAATATTACAATGTATAATTTATATAACAGTATCATATATAACTACATTTCATAATATAAAACGTCGTAAAATATATTAGTGCATGTGTGTGTATGATATAGCATATATAAATGACAGATACACACACATATATTATATAAACACAAACTTTTATAATGGATGCGATTAATCGTTTGACAGCACTATGATTATTATTTAAATAAATAAATGTAACTGCAAATATAAATGGCCTTTTATTACATTGAAGTTGCCATCAAAATAATAAACCACTCAAGGCTGTGTGTTTTAGTGATTTTTACCACAGTTGAAGACTTAACGGTACAGGATTTAGACCCCTTACATGTAATAAACTCACTATAATGCACAGACTCGGGTGCACCGTTAGGGGCAACAAAATAAAAATTCCAGAGGACCAATAACGCAGGCCAAATAAAAACCTGCTTGAGCGTGTTTGGTAGTGAGTTTGGCTCTGTATAAAGGTCTCTCTCTCTCTATCTTTGTATTTCATCATGTCTGTTTAAAGTGTTACAGGACTGAAACGATCACAGCAGCAAGTGTAATCGAATCGCATGCTTCTAGAATGTACATCGACTAGACTGCAGACTAAACTAGACTCGAGCTACTGATCCAGAGGTCGTTCCTCAATAAAACAGTGGGATTCATTCTCAAAAGTTCAACACATTGGCTCCGTTCCAAAACCTAGTGAGTTGCTGTGCTGTCTACTGGCTAAAAAGACTGAAAGGTAACGTCCACAAAAAGGTAACCTAATAAATGACACATTTTGGAGCGCTCTACAAAGGTTGCAGCACGTACAAAAAATGTTTTACAAATGCACTGCAAAAAGTTGTAAATGAGGGGTATTGGACTCTTTCTGTCACATCAAAGTTTAATTCAGTGTGTTAATTGTTGTTTCTTTGTAATTATTTCTGAAATTTAATTGCAATTTATGAGTGAAATAGTTTCAAAAGTAAATGCTACACCAAATATTTTTTCAATCTCGACTCGATTGATTTAGTGTTTGCATTATCTTATCGTTAAATGAACAATTAGGTAGTATAAAAATGCAGAACACAATATTGGGTAAAATAGTCCATTTGTAGTAAGCGTGAACTTTTTGTTGCTTCGTTTTGGTATTGCATGAAAGAATATTTATATAATCAACAATAATGTTGCTGTTTTTTTTTATTGTGCACATTTCAGTGCATTATGGGGTCCAGACGGTGGAAGAAAGTCATTTTATTCTTTAATGCCATGTGACCCAGTCCTTGCGATTCATTTTGAAGCTGGATGGAAGGAGAGTTTGAGTTAATGTATAATTCAAGTTGTCAAGTCATTTTTTTATGCATTTCATGTGACTTTTCATAGATAAGAAATCTGTTTAAAGGTGCCATAGAATGGAAAACTGTATTTACCTTGGCATAGTTGAATAATAACAGTTCTGTACATAGAAATTACATACCATGAGCCTCAAACACCGTTGTTTCCTCCCCCTTATGTAAATCTCGTGCATGCAAAAGACCACTGAAAAATAGGCGAATCAGAACATAACACCGACTGTGACGTTACAGTTGGGATCACTAATAGTTACGCCCCCAACATTTGCATATACCCGCCCATATTCTATGCCAGCCACCAGCCGAGCCTGCACACTGCACAGCCGAATCATCAGAAGTTCTGCAGGTATTGTGAAGAAACAAGCGAGGATAATAGCGAAATGGCAGATAATGGTGGTGTTGGGCGGTATACCGGTTCATACCGAATACTGGTTTTTATTTTTGTTATGATATGAATTTTGAAAATACCGCAATACAACGGTAACAAGTATGTCGCTTAAACAAAGTTCGGAACGCGACACTGTTTGAAAGGGATGTTGCACTGTGGTGAGGGAACAGCTGTATGTGTTACCAAGCGTGAAAGTTCCGAACTGAAGCTGTAGAACTAATAGAACGTGAGAGAAGAACTCATCCACAAACAAAAATAAACCCAAGCAAAATATCCACACTGACCGCCCCAAATATCCACCGCCCCCTGCCATCAGCTCCAGCGTCTCACACACACACACACGAGTGCGACTTTTAGCACTAGATTTAGCAACTTTCAGACTTTTAGCTGCTTTTTTTCCATAGAATATTTATACTGACAAACCTAGCGACTTTTTTTAGCTATGGTTCAGTTGGAAGATTTTGTCAGTGCTGTCCCACGAACGTGAGGTCTTACTTTCCCGGAGAAGTGTCACCTCTCACGGCGTCTGTTCTGTGCAGTGAGCGGAAGAGAAGCAGCTCATTCACTTGGCAGCCGACTCGTCAATAAATTAGTACAAAACAGCATTTCCTAGCACCTATCGCTTACTGATTGTTTGGAATTATAAATATGAGCGTAGTTCGTCTGTTAATATCACATGCACTTTTTTGTGTGTTTTTTTTAGATTGTTACTCAGACGCAGACAGTGCGCTGCACGAGACAAAAAAGTAATATAGCCAAAACAAACGCATAGCCGCTCTTTAGTGTAGATGCATGTTGATTTATCAGACGATGCCGCGTTTATAAATGAGAGTGACTCCTGGTTAAAATGTATTAAAAGGGTTCATGTTTAGTCACTATTTAGTGTGGAATTTTTCTACAATATTCACTCATCATGACAGTAAAAAAGGGCATTCTAAGTCAATATACTGCAATATTTCCTCTCTCAATCAGTAGAAAATATGGTTAACACCCAGTCATGCATGGAAAAAAAATACCATCATATACCGTGAAACCGGTATAATTTAGAAAAAATACCGGGATATAAATTTTTGGTCATACCGCCCAGCACTAAGATCATGGAAATAAATGTTATGTTACAAGGCTGTGCAGGGAATGTGAAATGCAGGGATGGGTTGGTGTCTGTATTCACAAAGGCACGGAAAACAAATAACGCGCCACTAAAGGGACATGGTTAGCTGCTTGCTAGCAGTAGCCTGTTACGTTACAGTACATAAGATTTCACTTACCCCATAAACGGTAAGGAGAGATGACTGAGGATGATGGCGAATGATTTACAGATCCTGAGCACCACTGACAAGCATCTGATCTTGTAAAATGTGTGGTAAGTACTGCCGCTGTAGTTTACACAGAGCACGTGCAATCGTAAATCTCGAAAGTGAAAGTAAAAAACGATTGTGCATTCAAAAGCAGTTTCAATGCCAAGCATAATAGCGGGCCGCCTTTGTTTGTCCCCCCCAGTAACTTTGAAATGGGGGGGGCCCGCATTTTATAATAGTACAATTACCCAACATATAACTGTGAGATAAGTTTAGTGAAAATATAGTATTTACCATGGTGTATTAGGTCTTTCCTGCTGTGTGAGCTACTGAAATGAGCGGCACTGTGAAACAGCCAATCAGAGTAGAGCTCAACATTGAGCCGCACTGTGAAACAGCCAATCAGAGCAGAGCTCAACATTATTATTCATGACCCTTCCAAATAAGGTAAAAACAGACCATTTCATTCTAGGGACAAATCCTAGGGTTGTAAATGGACATGTAAAAAATATTTTTTGCCCTTACCTAAGCCACATACCTTCTATGTAGAGATCGGAGAACAATTTAAAATATTGTATCAATGCATTCTATGGCACCTTTAATACTAAATGCATTCGGCAGCTAAATGTGACTGGGGTCTGCAGGGTGCAAAGAAGAGAGCACAACTTTTATGTGTGATTATTTGTGGCTGTTGGCTGTGTTTGGTGTTGCAGACGGTGTCTTGCGGTATCGCTGTAGTCTTGTCTCAGGGTCGTGCCGGTCAGTGACTGCGTGAGTCAGTGTGTTTAGATGTGTTTGATTGGACTCATTGATTGTGTTTAGTGAGAGTGCAGTTTCTATCTGGACTGTGTCCCGTCCACCGCTTCTGAAGGGAGTCCCAGTATGCATTGCCACAAACTTGTTAAAAAATTAATCAAGGATAGAGTTTGAGTTGAGAAGTGACAATTGCAATTACAGTTAAAGCAGATATGCATTAATCTAATTTGAAATGAACTATGTGAGTGATGAGGTATTTTTGTAGGCCAATCCTGAAGTTTGCATCACTTTGGTTTCTTCAACAATAAAACCAATAGAATTTTTCTATTGGCTTTTGGATTTTTGCAGAAAGTAAGCTCTGTGACTGACAAAAGTTAGATTTTTACACGTTTAGTTTAGGATCATGACAAATGTACACGATTTCAAGCCTTAAAACAATCATCAGACCTAAATGTCAGTCCTTATTTAAAAAAAATTTCCCTGAAAGTTTGAATAGTTTGCAAGAGCACAATTAAACCGTAAAAGCAACTAGTGAGTAGATGAGTTCACCAGTTCAGTGTGATTTAATGTTTTTAATGTAACCTTTATCAATGGCCTTTTTCAAGACAAGCTTTAAAAAAAGTTACACTGATGCATTTTATCTCTTAGTTTTAGGCATTTCACTAAAACACATTGACTTCAGGTTGATGAAACCAGATGTCTAATATAGAACAAAGTTTTTTACTGAAGGAGTTTTGTAGGTTTTTCTGTGCAACTGTGTAGAAAGAAATGCTTTTTGTTATAACTACATACGCAAATGTTGCATCAGTGAAGCTGACAGCAAAACTAAAGCAGCATTTAGGAGTCAGTTATTTATGCCAGAAGCCGGAACTGAATGTGTGAAATGCAGTAATTGTGACCGTCTCAATTGAAAATGTGCAGTTTAACACTCGCTCTTTCACTGATATTTCATTTGCATTTAGTGTGACCGTTTCTCTGTTGTGGTTTACTCTCAAGAGCATCACCAAACAGGCAGTTAACTTATTTTTGTCCCATAAGCGTTTCACGCCATGTTGTTTTGCAGCTAACGAGATGTGTGGTGCAGAAGCGCGATTGAGCATATATGTGTGAGTTCCTGTTAAATTAGGCCTGAGTGCGTGTGTTTGCGCTCATTATTAGTTAGAAGGATGCTTGTGAATATGCATGTTGAAAACAAAAAAGTGCACGAGTGTCATGTTTTGTTTTCCTAAGGTGTTTTTCCATGCACTGTAACTGTGTTTCTGCTGCAAGCTAGAGTCAGTCGATCTCATGGGAGAACGTCTGGACTTGATGTCAGAACTAATGGATGGCAGATGCAGGTATTGATATTTGGCACTGAGTGTCTTACGATGATGGTCAAACCTTGAATGCATCTTTTTCCAGAGCACAGCTTTGACCACTAAATGACTGAATGAAAGGCTGAGCGTGAGTCACGGCATGCTGGGAAAACTGCGGTTACTGTGCACTAATCCAATTTTGGATTGTTCTAGTGGGTGTTTGGACATGGTTCAGGTGTGTCCCAGTGAAAACAGCGAGTGGGAGTGGACTGAGATAAAGGCAGTCACGCTAAGAGGCATTATGAGGTCACGGGGTGTTACGTCACCTGACCTACTTTAGTCCCGCCCAGCCGCAGAAACTCAACCAGAGAAATGCCTCGGAACACTTTACTGTAATACAAGAGTACATTTCTTTGTTAGACCATTACCGGAGCCTCTGTCAAACTGTTGGTTGTCTTCATATTTTATCACTGACGTGATGTCTGATATTGAGTGTAAACAGCAAGGATATTAAAATAACTTTTCTGGGTACAATGAATACAGTTCTGCTTAATTTTGTGATATTAACTGTAATTTTCAAAGAACAGCTCTGCTCTCGGAAACCATTTTCACTGGTTTTCGTGATGAGTCAGAAAAATATTGCAATTTCCTATTATTATTATTGTTATAAATATTATTATTTCAGGTGACCTCATAGTAATAGTATTATATTTATATATAATGTATTTGATAGTTATTGGTATATTTTAATGAGCTTAATTATGATTATAATTATTTATATTTATTTTGAAAGTATCATTTATAGTTAGAATGTATTATTATGTACTGTATAAATTGTTAAGTGTCGAATAGCTGTATTAACAGGGTGTCGCGGTAGATGAAGCAGTTGTTGTAAATGATTGTACTAAGCAATACCTGGTATATTTGATCCATATTTTAAAGTTATTAATTTATAGTAGTACTATTATTTATATAAATCATGACTTTTATTTATTCAAGTGAGCTGATTGATTTTTGTAATGATAATGTTAACAAGAATCCTAAAACACTGCGTTTAAATATATAATTGTTAAAAAATTAGAATACAAAATATATCTCAAAATACAAAAAATGAGCGTGAAGAGACACAGGAACAATAAATAAATAAAAACCATTAGAAAAAATCTAAGCTTTTATTAATATTATGTAATTTATTAGTCATTTATTAATCTTAATTGTATGTATATTTTTCTTTGTATTGTTCATTTTAGTGTTGGCTTGTTAAAAAAAACACTATGATTTCCAGGCATGGAAAAGTAGTGGAAATTTCTATGGAGGGTGTCATGTTTCTATAGAGAGTAATATGTTGTTAGCTAACAAGGGAAACAGCTCTGTCTTCGTCCTCGGGGAGCGTGTTTACTTACAAAGCATTGAGACTCAAATTGCAAGACTTTTCTTGTCGCATTGGACACAGTTTTTAAAACTATTAATTCCAAGAATTGGTACCTATATAAAATGATTTAAAAACATCATCACTTTACCAACAATCACAAATAAATGAAAAGGTCATGAGAATTAATTTGTCAGGAAGTGTGGGAAAATAAAGTTCAGTCTGCTTCCTGTTTTACATCCTGGTGGTCTTTGTGATGTTCATGTGTTGCTGGCGGTGGGCTCAGAAAGGCTGTGCCTGCTATTACACGTCTGTTGTTGAGGCTGGAGTCGTGTTCGGCTCAGTGTCTGTAGAAGAGGAAGTGTCAGGAACTGATCCAGCCCAAATCTCCCGATGCCAGTCATCCTGCTGGACATCAGAGACATTCTTGCTCTGTCCGTCAC
Organism: Sinocyclocheilus anophthalmus; assembly: GCA_018155175.1. Lineage (NCBI taxonomy): Eukaryota > Metazoa > Chordata > Actinopteri > Cypriniformes > Cyprinidae > Sinocyclocheilus > Sinocyclocheilus anophthalmus. The sequence continues at coordinate 408,990 of JADLZN010009370.1, read as the reverse complement.
TGTGGGCGGGTCATCATGCTGCTGAGTCACACTCTCATGCTTCGTCAATTCAGATGTCATTCGGTCCGTAATCTGTGACCTTTGATTTGTCACTTTTTATTGATTGCCATAAAGTTTGTTGAGGAATTCTTCTAACGCAGTCAAAAATGGGTCAAATTTCACCCAAATATCAAAAGAAAAAAAAGAAAATGAAGCGTATTTTAGGAGCATTTCATGACTATAATGCACATTTAACCCCAAATTCTCTTTATTGTAATAAAAAGAGATGCATTTACACTTGAGCCATGTTTTCATGACATTCACTCAGTTTTGAATTGTTCTTGTTGATTGCACTCCAAATTCACACTGTCAAAGACCTGTCCGGGTCAAATCTCACTCCAAAAATAAATAAAATAAAACAATTGTTTTTGCTTAAAGGAGATGAAGATGAGATTTTGTTTCATGGCTGAATCAGATGTTTTTTTTCATCTCCAATTTCTCTTTAATGTAATCCAAAAAAGTAAAATGCATTTACATTTAAATCTTTTCTTACCCGCCTTGCGGAAGCTGTGTGATCAGTAAAAATCCATTATTTTATTTTATTTTATTATCTTATTTTATATCTTTATTTTATTGCTGACTGCTTGCTTGCTTGAAGGAATTTAGGAATGCCTATTTTTAGGACTGTTGTATTTTTGTTTCAGTTCTTCAGTTCTATTTTTATTTTTTTTTAGAACCACTGCGGTTTTCTTTCATGACTGGGAAGCACATTACTGTAGTTACTGTTACTGTAATACAAAAGATGCATTTAATCTTGTATGCATGTGTTTAAAAAAAAAAAATGTATACATGCATTCTTGTATGTACTAGCTTTACGGTCAGTAAAAATACATAAATTAACGCCTTATAAATACCCATATGAGGTTAAAAATTGCAGCAGTGTTAAAATAGGCTTAATTTTCTTTATGCAGTTTTCTGGGGAGGCTGAAATGTGAGTTATACATGAGATTCACTCAATTTTGAATTGTTCTTGGTTTTGTGTTTATATGAAGTTTCTGTAGTTTGTAAGGATTCACTGTTGCTTGTCTTTGCATGCTGAAGCCTCTTGTGTCCTGGCCAGGACTTTCTCTCTCTCTGTGTGTGTGTGTGTGTGTGTGTGTATAATGTCCTCTGGAGCACTGAAAGCTCTTAAGTGCGGCGGCTCAGACAAAAGACTGACCTCTAAGAGGATTAGAGCCTGCCTTCACCTAGATTCCCATCTGAACCATACGCTTTTTGTATCACAGATGCTTTGATTCTTTGATTCCATCCTTTGTTTGCTTGTGTGGATCCTGAAGGGCTGTTACTGTAAAGTCTTGATCAGACATTCCTGTTCTTTTAAACGATGTTGGGCGAGGGGTACATTTATAGTGTGGTTACCCGTCATAAAAGATGAATACACAGCAATAAAGCCTGTTTAACGGGTGGGCTGTTGCCCCGAGGACGTCATAATCTATTGTGATTGTGTCTCGCTAGTATCGTAAAACCAGACTTTTGACTATCGCCGTAGATTCTGGCCTGTCTGCTTATGACAGGAAGAGACCTGACATGTAAAACGGGCAACAAGATATTCATTTAGTTTTTATGTGAGCAGGTGAAACGGAAGAGGATGATACTGCAGTAATAGACTAATAAGACATCAAATAAAGCCATGACAGTCTGCTTTAATGGTTCTCATGGTTTTATGAAACATGGTAATATTAGAGAACTTTACAATTTTGATTTTAATAATTTTATTTAAAATATTTTGTATTTCTTAATTTCTTTCTGGTAATGTTTAAATTAGTTTGTTCATTTAATGTTTATTTAAAATGTTAAATATTTGCATTTTTGTATTTTTATTATTTTTGATTATTGTTTGTTTTACTATTGCTGTTATGTATATAACATATATTATAATATATTTTATATATTTCACTATGAAATCATATGAAATATAAGATGTGTATGCATGTGCAATCACTATGATTTAAGTTTTTATATCAATTTTGTCCTTGTGCAGATATCAGACACAATTGGGAAAGTCAAATTCATTATGAAATTTGAAACAATTTGGTTCGGTTTGATTTTTTTTAGAATTATTTCCATTTTAATATTTTTGAGAATAAGCTGAAATCACAAAAGCATATTAATGTGTGTATATAGGTGATCAAATGTGATGTTTGAAAGAAAAACCGTGAAGTAGTTATTCTAAAGCACAGAGAAGTACTTTGTCAGCCGTTTTGCACAAATATGGCCGTTTAGCTCAGGAAGTCTATAAACCGTGAACTTTGACCCCTGCAACGTGGCATGTGGATTGGCTGGATGCTGTCATGCTCCCTGCATCCCACAGTTAAAAACGTGAAAAGCTGAAAACTTTCCCTTGTTCCTCGACGCTGGAGCAGAACTGATGTGAAACCCACATATATGGCTCGCGTTCTCGCTGCAGATGTGCATTCTTTTCCCATCGAGAGATCTTTAAGCCAGCAGTTGCAAAATAAGAGGGAAGCACTTTTCTCATGCGTTTGAGAAGCGCTGACCCGAAACGCTGAAGCCCGGAGCCCCACATGCATTCAGGGCTCGCTGCTTGTGTCTCTGTCATGCTCTCGTTGGCGGGAGGAAGTTGTGGTTGTTGTGGTTTCCGTTTTGTTCGTGTGTGTGAGGAAACATGTGATCAACTGTCTCGTGGGAAATGTTGTTAGTAATACTGGAATTGATGACTCTTGATCATTGTGGGCTATTGCAGGGGTTTCTCTGGATGAAAACATCAGCGCTTTATATAACTCAATATATGAATTCAATTGATTAAACAGTTGATTTAATTAATATCATTTTATTAAACCATTAAAACAGAATCCAGAAAAATTAGAATGGAAAACACAGAGTTTGGGATAAAATAAAATAGAATCTGAAAAAAATTCTGCTCTATGCAACTTCTAAAAATGACAATTTATCAGTCAACTCTGATGTGTTTATTAAATATTTTTGGCTAATTTGATAATGCTTATTATGCTGCTAATCACCTATTATTATATGTATTTAAAATGTAATTGATATGTATATAATATTCTCTATAAACAACACCACTAATAATAATAATAATGAATACAAAATACAAATATAGAATTTAAAATGTAGATATAAAAATTATTTTCAAAATGACAATTTTAAAATGTCCTCATTTTACCATATTTTCTGTAACCACTTGCTTGCAAGCATTCTGCAGATTTTCCCATTTCTTTAGGTCTGTCCATGATGTTGCTTCTCATTTGACTGGACTCTGGAAGTGCAGTTAGGGCTGGGCGATATAGCTAAAAAATGTATCAATGATAAATAGTACATACATACTGGTAAAAAATGTATAGCCTGAATGCATTGTAAGTCGCTTTGGATAAAATCGTCTACTAAATGGATAAATTGAAATTATTATATTATTATTAATTAATTAATTTATAATGTTCATATCATTCGGTATCGATAATTAGTGAAATTTTTTTAAACTTTTTTAAAAACAAACAAGCAAATAATTTTTTTTTGTATTTAACCATTGTATTTTTACATTAACCCAATTTATTGAGACAAACAAAAAAATTGTTTTTGTTTTAAAAATCAAACACAAAATAAAAATTAAATATCAAATTTTTACTCTTTTATATGCAGATTAAATAGGTCTTAAAAGAAACTTGTCTTGTCTCCCGAGGCCACAGGAAGACGCAATGAGCAAAATAATGCAGCACATTAAATTGTCAACGCAAGGAAGTAACTCTATAAAAAAACGTGCATTACGTATAAATTAACTCATAAAAATCAAATATAATTTCATAAATTGCATAAACAATTATGAACAAAACAGCATCATGTATTTATGCATTGCTTAAAACAAAGAGCCGAATCGCCCATCACGAAGATTGCATTTAAAAACATAAGAGACGCAGTGAAAAGGAATAAACCGCCACAAATTCGTGACGTGTTTTCTAAAAATTTTAACTGTTTTAACTTTGCATGGCTTTCTATAAATCTCTTCTGTGTGACACGAGTGCAGCAGTCGTATTTGTTTTTTTTTCCGACACAAATAGTTTTTAATTTTGATGAATATGCGTTCTGTGTTGAATGGCCTGAGGTTCGCCGTTTTACCCATTCACGTCGTCTCTGCATTGAGCCTACTCATATTTCGATAATTTGTGAATGCCAACGCCCAGCAGCCGGTTTTTTTTTTTTTTTTTTTTCTGCCTCGTTCTGTTTTTTGGGCAGTTAACTAACAAAACATGCTAAGATGTTGCAACAACTGTCACTTGTCCTAGCATTACACCGCACTCGTGCGCAGATGAAGCTCCTGACGCCACAATAAACATTTTTTTGTGTCCCAAATTTTATTTAAATTCGACTAATATTTCATCTGTATTTAACAATTTTAGTTCCTTGTTTCTTTTTTCATTCATAGGCTTTTTAGAAATTTTTCAGCCACTCATGTCAGATGGGTTAAGTCTTTGTGTGTGCTGTGTGCGTCACTCATAGCACGTGCCTATATCGTGCTCTATATCGAACATTTTTTCTATCGTTATCGAAGGTGTACCGTCGATAAATATCGATACCGTTTTTTCACCCAGGCCTATGTGCAGTTGACTTTTTTTTTTTTTTTTCACGTAGATACTGATGTGAATGATAACTAGATTTTGCTGAGATGAATATGCAGCCTTTTAGGTCGGACAATTCACCAAGATGGCTAGACAAACAAACAACAGCGAGCAGCCACAGCACAGTTTCCAGCTATCGATAGCATCGTCAGCGCTGTGGGGCATTTGAGTCATTTTTGTCTTGCTGCTAAACACACAGCAGAAGCCGTTAGCGATACCCAGCAGCGTGTGTGATCTGGATGTGACGCCTGGGATTCTCCAGTCTGTCTCGGCGGGTGAAAAGGCGCTGGTTGACTCACAAGCCTCATCTTTTCTGCTGGGGACTTGGGTTTCATGGAAGCGTGCGGTTCTTGAGCGGTCGTGGTCAGATGCTCCCAGGCGTTAAAGTGTGTGGTTTCTCGACAGACCATTACAGTCCCACCGAGAGCCTAATGTCATGAGAGCAGATCTGAGCAGAATCATGACACAAATAACACCTCAGTCTCCGGTCAGGATGAGTGAGCAGCTCAGCTATGTGTTACTTCCTGTCATTTTCTCATGAAAGATCAGTTATTCAAAATAAAGCCCCAAACTCAAAAAGGACACATTAAATTGATCAAAAGTGACATTTATAATGTTACAAAAGATTTCTATTTCAAATTAGTGCTGTTCTTTTGAGCTTTCTGTTCAGCAAAGAATCCTGAAAAATAAAATCTATCATGCTTTCATCCAAAGAGATGACTGTTGTCAACATGATAATAGGTGAGACGCTCCGCATATTGTATTGTATAACCAATACCGATACCAATTATTTGCATGTTTATGTTCCCAATAACCGATATGCAGAACCCGATATTTATTTACTGTTATAAATTTTAAGTGAATTTATTGAGTTTTTGACTTATTTTCAGCCATCTTAAAAAAAAAAAAAAAAAGATTCTATAGTAAATGTTAATACAATTTAGGGGTGTTTTAAACAAGTGAATCTTGTTAAAAGTTACATGCGGTGGCCGTGCTGGAGCATTTTCTGAGCATCAACCACATCAACCCGGTGAGTGAACAGCAATATGAAAGCAGCTTCACGAAACTAATGATGAGCAAATATACAACAGAGAAAGAATTAAATTCAGAGCTTTTATTTCCAACATGCGCTCATTCATGGCTGTATTATTTAACTCATGCAAAGTTACGTCTTTATTGGGACAGGACTTGACAGATTATCTTAGCTTACGTGACTCCGACTTCATGAGACGATGAGCATAGACAACAGAGAGCAAATTAAATTCAGCACTTTTATTTCCAACATGCGCCCATTCATGGCTGCATATTATTTAATTCACGCAAAGTTACGTCTTTATTGGGACAGGACTTGATGGATTATCTTACGTGACTCAGTGAGTTCATCTCTATTTCTTCGAGCCAAGCTGCAAATCAGGCATTTATGTAATAAATCTAATTTGTGCATTGATGGCTGTTATGTTAAATAAAGTTTACTAACTACAGTAAATCAAGTACCTGTGCACGCCGTTGTTGTTGTCTCCTCTCCCCTCAGACGCCGTGGTGCAATGGGGTTCCTGCGCTCAATTCTCAAAACATCCACAAGATGGCGGCATTTATCGGTGAATCCGATATGACAAAACCGATATCCGATTATTGTAAAATGCTTAAATATCGGGAGGACAAAAATCTGCCGGTAGGTAAATCAAGATAGCGAGTCGATCTCTATGATAATAATCAGAAATGGTTCTTAAGCTGAATGATTTTGAAAGTGTTGTGACACGGCGAGGACAGAAATGATGCCTGAAAAATTCAGCCATTGATTCAAAGCAATAAATTTTATACATTTTTAAATATATTCAAATAGAAAACTGTTTTTTTAAATTGTAATAATATTTCTCAATATCACTGATTTTGCTGCAGATAGGGTAAACGTACCTATTAAGCTCACTTCCATTTTTGAGCTCAGATTATAAAAAGAAAAAAAAATGTATTAGAATGATTTTCATGTATTCTAAGATTGTGTGCTACTACACTAATATATTACTTCACAGGCAATATGGCAATCACAGTCTCGTCCCCAAATATATAGAAATTATACATATAGAATTTTAATTATTTAAATTGTTTGTAACACAATTTAAATTTAAGCTTTTTGGTTTTATAAATGTTGTCTTGTCCTTGAATACTTGCATGCCATTTTTTGTTTTTTAAAGATATCATCGGATACCCATTTTCCACAAGTTCGTATGATTATCAGTATAGGGTAGAGTGCTAAAACACCACTGCAAACACAACATGTATGCTTCAATTTTTGTTTTTTTATTAACATGCTAAAAGTGAATTTAGCCCCCATCCGATGACCCACTTTAAATGCAATATATACGCTTATTTAATAACTTTTACATGTTTATGTTTATTTGTTGTTGCAAGTTAGTATTTATTTATATTAGACATATAAACTACATGCTGTTTGTAGTGACTGTTGAATTTTGGTATTATGACATTCCATTTTTTTTTTTTGTTTTTATGGGAGTGGTGTGCCACCACATCTTCTTACACACACGCACACCCACACACACACACACACACACCACACAACACACACACACTTACACAACCAATTGAATTGTGTAAAAACAGATGTGGGCAAAGCCACTTCACTGATAGGAAAGATGAACTCACTCCAGTTTAATTCTAACACAAACGCATGTCTTCATTTATAGTGTGTGTGTGTGTGTGACCATGACTGATTCCGTACACACTGTTGAATACGTTATAGCACAGAAAGGCCTTGACACACCTATTGGGAAAGAGGATCAGGCCATTGTGTGTGTGTGTGCGTGTCTGTGCTCTTGATATGGCGGTACAACCGGTCATTCTAGATGAATGGACCGTCAACAGTCATCATCGGTATGTGTGTGTCAAACGGATTTGGGAGTGGGACAGTGACTCAGTTTGCACTGGAATGTCTGGTGTTGTTGTTTGAATGCGTATTCACTATTTTATAGGGACCAAATGTCCCCACAAGTATAGTGATACCATTAAATTTGGACCTTGTGGGGACATTTTTAGAAACAAGCTTATAAATCATACAGAAGTTTGAAAGCGAATCAAAAAATCCCTGTAGTTTTGTGTGAGGGGTAGTTTTAGGGTTAGTGGATAGAAAATACAGTTTGTACTGTAGAAAAATAATTACGCCTGACTTTCTTTTTAGGTCTGTCTAATAGATTTAACATACTTTATGTAATTAATAATATTTAGAATTTTCATATTTTCCTTTTTTAATTACAATTTATAATTTTTGTCCTTTTTTTTCTTAAAAGTATTTTATTTATTTAAATTTTAGTACTTAACATTTTTTTTAAATGTTGTATTTGTTGCATTAGAAACTAACTGAAATAAAATACAGAAAGACGGGAATCGTCCAACCGTTTTTCTTTCTTTAAATTTAGTTAGTTTTAGTGAATTTGTTGTCTCTTCGTCTTTTTTTTTTTTTGCTAAAACTGAAATCAAATGTAATATAAATTTAATTGAACTTTTTTTAGTAATTTTAGTGCTTCAACTTAAACTAAACGTAAACCTGAAATCTTCCCTTGACGATAAAGTTTTTGTATGTTTGCATTTATTTCAGTTAACATTTATTTATGTATTTAACGTAAATGTTTCTTTTTCCTTTTGTTTTGTTTTTGTGTTTTGTCATTTTAATTAGTTTTTTAACGTCTGTTTAGTTTTATTGAAATTTATTCCAGTTTTAGTAATTTTAGTACTTAAACTAGATGACAAGTTGAAATGCTGTCTTAGCAACTTGCTGAAATGTATCTTTTTTTTAAAAAACAAGTTTCTCAAGTTTTTACGTTTTTTTAATATGTTATACTTGTATACCTAATTGCAATGTTTACATTTATTTAGTTTAACTTTTTAAAATATATTTGTAGTTTTAGTTGATGAGATTGAGAACAATATCTCACTCAAAGGAAATGTGTGTGTGTGTGTGTGTGTGTGTGTGTGTGTGTGTGTGTGTGTGTGTGCGCGTGCGTGCATGCGCATGCATTTCTACTGAAATGACTGAATGGTCCAACCGTCTCTTTCCGTATTGCACATACTTGTCTGTCTTGTCCCGTATAGGCCGATGTACTCACACAGGAAGAGGAAGTTTGGCAGAAGTTTGTGAACAGCAGTTTCTCCGGTGCCTGTTTTCTGTCTGCTTTTTTCTTTTGTCTCATTGTAAGCGTCCCACTGAGAGGGGTGGGCTCATATTTCACATTCCTGCACCCGAAGGACAAACAAACACAAATGAGGCTGAACATCAACTTTGAAAAACACACTTTCCTTTCTGTGAAGTGAGAGCATTTTTGGGCGCGAGACAGGAAAAGGTGTGGCGACTTTGATCAGGTGTGAGTGTGGCTTATGTGTATGTGTTCAGGAGGGGGCGGGATTCTGGCAGCCTATTGCGTCACAGAACTGAGTGTGCGTTGCCTTATAAGGGCATGAGAACATTACAGGAGACACAGGAAGAGAGTGACAATACCAGGAGACCAGGCCTACCGGACCGACCTGTCTGACTTCATTCTCTCTCGTTCTCTCACTTTCTTCCCTTGAGCTGTTCTTTATGACACACCACATTAGGAGGCATGCATACATTAAACAGTGGTATGATTAGTCACAGGGTCAAAATTGCATTGTTGACTGAAGAAAATAAAACACCAACAAGTTGCATCGGTTTATAAAGTCACATTTTAATATTAGATTTGTATTGAAAGGACTGCATTTCCATCTGGCTTGCTTTCCAGACCTGCCCAATGTTATTTTAGTATATTTAATGTACTTGTTTAGTAATTTAGTAAATGTGTTGAATGTTTTTGAAGTCACACAGGGACAAAATTGCATTATTCTGAGAAAAAAACACAGAAGTTGCATCGGTGTATAAAATCACATTTTATTTTAATGTTACCTTTCGATCTAATGTAAAATACTGGTAAAGTGAATTGAAAACAGAGTTGGTGTTCAAACAGTTTCACGTAGAAACTGCTAGTAATTTTCACAAATAGTTACAAAGAAATGGCAAGTGAATGTAAAATTTTGAAGTGTAAAGACTGAAATAGTATTTTTATGTAAATGTGCTTTAATAATCTGTTTATACGAGTGGAAGTGAAACTTTTACAAACACTGCAAACAATATAAACGTGTATTTTATTCTCTTCAGTCCAACAAATCCTTTTAATTTAACGTTATTCAGAAAAATATAAGTGTTAAACAAGCATAAATTATAGTGGAATTATTTATCGACAATGGTTAATTATTTAAAGTAAAACTGAAACTTGCGTGTGGGAGAAACATTATACAAATAAACTGGAGTAATGTAAATAAAACTGCAGTAATGATGCTGAAAATTCAGCTTTGCATCACAGAGATAAATCACATTTTAACATATATTCAAATAGAAAACAGTTCATTTAAATTGTAATACTATTTACAATATTACTATTTGCTTTGGGCAAATAAATGCAACCTTGGTGAGCAGAAGAGACTTCAGATACAAAAAGAAAATGGCAAACCTCGAACTTGAACATTTAAAAAAAATTAGTTGGCAGTACACTGATACTCCATTAGACGTACCTATATGATTAATCTTTTTTCTGTCATTTTAGACTTTTTGTTTGTATGCAGTGTCAATGAAAGGGTTAGTTCACCCAAAAATGAAAAATTAGCCCACAAATTACTCACCCCCGAGGCATCCTAGATGACGTTCTTCTTTCAGACGAATCCAATCGGAATTATATTAAAAATTGTCTTTGATCTTTCAAGCTGTTTCATGGCATTCAGCTGGTGTTGCATGCATCAGTCCAAAATAAGTTAAATAAAAAGCGCCCATCCAAAAAAAAAAAAGTGTCTCACACAGCTCCGAGGGGTGAACAAAGTCCCTAAAAATATCCATATGCAAAACGTAATAATCACTTTAATGTAGCTTGTGCCAACAGTCCTACATGGAAGCAGCTCGGGCTGATGACATATGAGTTCAGCGTTGCGCATGCGCTGCTCAGAAGTGACGAACGTGGAAGCGTAGGGGAGAGATCAAAACAAAACAACGGGGTACAAAACGAGGATTTGTAAAGTAGAATGTCAGAGGATTTCGATATAAGCCAAGAGGAGACTGGTTTTCCTTTGCTAAAGTAAGGAAACTTTGCTTCCTTTGATCCTGTTAACAAACGTTGGTTTTCACGAGACTCACCGGCACATGTGCAATGCTGAACTCAAATGTCACCAGCCCGAAGCTGATTTCCAGTGTACAACAGTGAGCGCACGCTACATTAAAGGGCTATACGTTTTGAATATGGATATTTTTCTACAGAAAACGGCATCGTTTCTCTACAGGAGGCCTTTGTTCACCCCCTGGAGCCGTGTGAGACATTTTATTTTTATGGATGAGCACTTTTTATTTAAGTTCTTTTGGACTGATGCATGCAACACCCGCTGAGTGGCATTAAACAGCTTGAAAGATCAAAGACAATTTTTCATATAACTCCGACTGGATACGTCTGAAAGAAGAAAGTCATATACACCTAGGATGATTGAGGGTGAGTAATTTGTGGGCTAATTTTCATTTTTGGGTGAACTAACCCTTTAAGCAACTCCATAGCAACCACTCATAATTCAATGACAGTGTCATAGCAACTTTTACATGGTCAAATGCACCTCATGATCCTTTTAGAATATATAAAGCTCCAGTTAATCCTGATTGATCCAGTGAGATTAGTTGTTGTGTAGATGCTGAATTCCCACAGACTCTCACCTGCACTTTGACTCGCAGAACCCTCCAAACACTGGTTTAGTGCATTCCTCAGTAAATATTAGCCCAGAGAGGGACTGAGAGAGTGTGTTTATGTAAGTGCTGAAGAGACACATTCCATCCTGGTGTGGGCTGTGAGGAGCTGGGCCGTCTCTTTCTCTCTAGTGGGGAGTTCAGAGGGCTTCTGTCGCTCGCTCTCTCTCCACTGGGGAATGTGAGGAATGAACATCCACAGAGCTTCAAATGTTCCATGTTCCCCAGTGATGGGCCACTAGCGTTGGAAAATCCGCATTTTTGCGAATTAGTGCACTCAACGGAGGTCCCAGAAGTCCCTGCGTGTCCTTTTTTGTTGTTGTAGGGGCTGCATAATTGTAAAACAGAAAATGTGATTTGCCTTAGAGCGATTATCAATTTGCAAAAGGCTATGATTTAATTAAATAAGCATGTGGCACTGCCTGTTTTCAGAGTGAAGCGTGGCGTTGTTCATTTACACCTGAGCAGCTCATGATCCAGTGTTTCCAGTGTCTCACAGCGGCTCGGTTCACAGTAAATGCTGCTTCACACAAACTCATCTCTGAGTTTGGGTCGCTTGTAACATGCATTTGAATATGCAACTTGTGACAACCATCTTCACAAACTTATAGTGCTCCCTGTGATTTCAGGCAAAATAAAAGATGGTTTAATGCATGAAAAGCAAAAATAAGTATTACATATATATGTTTTTATTATTATGTTAAAATTGACATGCACTTAAAAAAAAAAAACGTATAGTAGTAATAATACTACTAATATATTATTATAGTATATTATTATTATTACCACTTTTCCAAAAGAGGACTGTAAATGAATATGATTATTTCAAAAAAAAAATTCTAATGAAATTTAAGGGTGTACTTTACATCTAAAACAATTATTTTCTCAATATTTGTAACATTAGTATTATAAGTTTACAGTTGTAATATTTATGTTTTTAAAACTGATATTTCGTCGTTATTATAAAAATCATTATTATTATTGTATTTTATAGCCTTATTTATAAATAATCACAATTTCTTACCAAATTTAGGTTAGGCTATTGTACAAACAACAATAGCAAACCTGAAGCTTTTTAAAATTGCATTTCAATTTTCAAACAGCCCCTCCCAGAAAAATTGCATTAAGATTCTTTCTCCCCTAAATCATGCTGGCCTATTACTGCAGTTTGATACTATATCTTACATTCTAAAGCAGATTATTCCAGTCCAGGATGCTGATTGGTCACTGCATCGTTCTATTTGTGTTATAATAAACAATATAATAACAGCTAAAGTCTGTCAGACCAGAGACACCGTCTCTGCAGTGGCTTCTCCAGTTACCATACGAAATCCGATTCCTCCTGGTAGGAAAGATCGGATCTCCTGTCTGCTAACAGGCCAGGTTGGTCTTGGTTGACCTTTTGAGCCGGAGTCAGAGAGAACGCAGGGCGAGTCGCAGTATATCACAGTTTATGTGTCTCTGTATTATTCTCAGCTGTGGCTTGATGTCTTTCTGCTTTTTCTTTTTGTTTCTGATCAGAGTGTGGTAGATGAGAAACCACTTCATTTAATTTTGCTTGTTTCCGAGCACTCAGAAACCCACTGAGGTGTATTTCAAGCCTGTAATACTGTGCCTGCAGTACTTTGACAGAATTACCTGTTGCTATCTTAATCTGATGCACAGTCGCTAGCTAGTAGCTACAGGTGGTTGTGTGTTTTTGGCTCTGTCGGATGACTCTGTTGGCAGACTAGATTTCCTGTGTCCCTGTGAGGCCTCAGTTTAATCCGACCCGACTCACTTTCCTCAGTGAAAGCAGCCTTGAGAGAGAGTCCGATTCACCCTTGTGAGTCAGCGCTAGTAAAGCTCCGGTCCGCCACCAGAGCTAAAACACACAGAACAAGTAGTGCACTTAAAATACGCCAAAGTCACCAGGTGAAAATGGGCAGAGATGTTACCTGATAGTCTGTGAAATGGGAAAGACAGCACTGCGTTTAGTCAGTTTCTTAGTATTTGTCCTCAAATATGCTCTGATTTGCTGTTGTTGACTCCTGTTAGTTGCCTTATTAGTTACAGATTGACCTTTTGCCAAATTCCTGCTTGTCCACCACTGCTTCGGGAGGATGGCGCAGGAATTTTAAGCGCACTTGGTTTGGTGACCTTTCTTGGCAACGGTTTTTATTTCTCCCACAAACTGATTAAGCGGTTGATACGCAAACCTTAAGCACCACCAGAATCTCCAGAGCGGGACCATCGTTTTTCTGTGCGATTCATGTATCTGTGTTTACTAGCCAATGGCGATTCAATTGCCAAGGTGTCCGTAGAGGGTTGCTCAGGCTTTCCAAGATGTAGATGAGTTTGTTTCTTCATCAGATTTGGAGAAATGTAGCTTCACATCCCTTGCTCACTAATGGACCCTCTGTAGTGAATGGGTGCCGTCAGAATGAGAGTCCAAACAGCTGAAAAAAACATCACAATAATCCACAAGTAATTCCAGTCCAGCAATGAATGTCTTGTGAAGCTAAAAGCTACATGTTTGTAAGAAACAAAACTGTTTTTAACTTCAACCCATTGTTTGAAGCTAAAATACGAGTCTTCTATCTATAATATTGCTTTCTCCAGTGAAAAAGTTGTCTGGTCTGAGTTATAGGAGAGAAATCTGCACAGATCAAGCACCGTATGTAAGCAAAAACAGTCCAAAACAGCTGTAAACAAATATGTGGATGGAACAACAGGAGATGGACTTTTTCAACTGGAGGAAGTGCTATTATGGATTATAGACTTGTATTTTAGCCTGAAGCAACGGTTTAACATTAAAAACGTCTTAATGATTGGTTTGTTTCTTACAAACATGCAGCTTTTGGCTTCTCAAGACATTAACTGATGGACTGGAGTGGTGTGGATTACTTGTGGATTACTGTTATGTTTTTATCAGCTGTTCGGCACCCATCCACTGCAGAGCATCCATTGGTGAGCAAACGATGTAATGCTACATTTCTCCAAATATGATGAAGAAACAAGCTCATCTACATCTTGGATGACCTGAGGGTGCGTAGATTTTCAGAAAAATGTTTATAGTCAATTGTGAATCCAAAGAACGAGATGTTCTCAGTCTTAATTTCCGAGTCTCCTACTCCCTGTCCATCTGCACCCGATGACGGTTGTAAAGCTCATTTTCTTTGGACCGGGGGATGTTTTTTTTTGACAGGACCTTTCTTCGGTCTCCTTTGTTGTGAGTTAAAGCGACAGTTCACCCAAAACGAAATTGCTAAGATTAATTATCACCCTAATGTTGGATTTCCTTAAATGACAGAAATGTTGATTTTGGGTGAACTAAAAACATCTGTCACTAAGATGGAGCGATGATCTCTCTCTCGGTTATTCATTTTTATTCCACCCCGGAGTGCTTCCCTCAATTACTTGCACATTAATCTCTGAAACTATTTCGGCATGAAGTTTGAACACTTGTGCAATTTGTTTGTCTTGTTCAGTTTCTTTCCTTTTTGTAGCTCAAAGGTCATTCATCTCGTTTGGTATCAGAGTTTAGTGATGTATGTACGTGTGGCGCTGAAGAAAATTCCTGTTGTAACATCCTGTACCATAAAGCTCAGCCACATATGGCTTTGATCGGAAGTGTGTGGATGAAGGTGTGAATTCAAACATTCATATCAAAATCATCTTTTTAATCATTATACTTAGTTTTTATGGTATGTTTACCTTTTGAGTCAAAGTCAAATTGTTGTGTTTTAGTAGTTTTTATTACTTTTTTGTTTAATATGTCTGTTTAGCTTTTACTAGTAATTATTTCAGTTTTTGTTTTAGCAAAGTTCGTGCTTTAGCTGATTGAAAATTAGATTTTGGTTTCACAATTAACTGAAATAAAGTTTTTTCAAAATATATATTTAGCAATGTATATTATTTCTATTTGGGTATATATATAGATATATATTATATTATATCTCTATTATTAAAATATATATATATACCACACAGTTTTATTTTTTTTTCCTCTTACTCCAGTTAATAACAACAACACTGATTCAGTTCTATTATCGCCAGACTCCAGGTGTGTCATCTTAAAAACTCAAAGCTCAGTAAGGAGTGACAGAACCGTCATCAACGTCTGTCTGATGCATACAAACCAGCAATTAAAAAACCCGCAGTTTTGTGCACACATGCAGACTGATGTCGCTTCTCGCTGAGTGTTGTTTTTCAGATGACACGTCAAGTTAAAAATAGTTCTGTTTCCCTCATGCATCCCTCATGTGTTGGAGATCAGCTCTCTTTGAACATCATTAATTGCTATGAGTCTGTCACGTGATGCAGGAAACTGGATCCTCTGCTCAGGTGGAGGCGTTTGCCCTTGAGAATGGATGCAGATGCACTGGAGTCTTCACATTCTCCCACGTCTCTTCACTTTCGGCTGTGTTCTCACTCTCGCTCTTCAAACAAACACACTTCATTTGTTTGGACAGCCTCTCTCTGTGTGTGTGACACGCTGGCATTCTTAACATCACTCTCGTGCCATATTGGGATGATTTCAATTCCTGTGAACTCTCCCTGAGTCAGACACTCCTGTCCAGCATTCTTCAGTCAGCTCTTCTGTCACTTTGTGTTGCCTTCTATTTCACAGGCACATTTCAATCAAAGCTCATTTCCAGATTGGGTCTCCTGCAGTAAGGATTGAATGATACTCTACACAAGTACATGACCACAGATGTTTATTTTTGCCATTTAACCAGATATGTTGTTATTCAGGTTACACACTGTGGTTGAGGCGTATTTGAAACAATAACTTTCCTCTCTCCTCTTTTTTTTTTTTTTCCCCTTTTTTTTTTTCCCTCATTTTTTCCCCCCCCCCCCTTCTTATAGTTTAGTGAAATTGCTCAGCAAGATTCACTTCATTCAGATTTTTTTTTTCTTCGGTTACGAAGTGTGATTGTGGGTTTTAATTTTTATATTTTTAGCTCCAGGTTTTCTTTGCTTGTTTGTAGGTCTGAAAAAGATGAGCAAAAGAAAAGCCCAAATGTGATGATAGGGCTGGGCGATATAGCTAAAAAATCGTATCAACGATATAATGTTTCATATCGTTCGGTATAGATAATTATTGAAATTTTTTTATAATCCTTTTTAAAACCAAGAGCAATCAAATTTTTTTTATTTAACCACTGTATTTTTTATTTACAAATTATTAAGACCCCAAATATTTTTTGTTTTGTTTTAAAAATGTAAACAAATATCTCCTTTCTTAAATTTGTATATGCAGATTAAATAAGTCTTAAGGAAACTTTTGTCTTGTCTCCCGAGGCCACAGGAGGCACAATGAGCAAAATAATGCAGCGCATTAAATTGTTTATTCAGTGCAATGAAATAACTGTATATAAAAAACGTGATAACGTCTAAATTAACATATAAAATCTAATATAATTTCCGTTAAATTGCATAACACAATATGACAAAACCGCATAATGTATTTATGCAAGTGATTAATACAAAGAGGCCAAATGCCATCACGCAGATTCATTAAAAATAACGGACGCATGAACGAATAAACCTTCACAAAATCGTTGACGTGTTCTAAACGTTAAACTGTTGTAACTGTGCATGGCTGTCTATATATATCTTGTGTGACACGAGGCAGCAGTCAGATTTGTACGTCTAAAATGCGCTGAATACTGAATATGATTCGGGTGAATGCTTGGTTTTCTGTTTTTAACCTAATCAAGATCCCTCCGCATTAAGCTTCTATATTTCTTGATATTTTGAATGAACTAACGCAGCCGCAGGCGCATTCGTTTTTGGGCTAGACTAACCAAAACATAAATGCACAATCGGCACTAACAATTATCACTGGCGTCTCGTGCGCCCATGCTGACGTTCCCTGACACACACATAACATCATTGCACAGTTTTGGCATTCAAAGGCAATTAGTATAATTTTTTTAATTCGACTATTATTCATTCTTTAGTCACAAGCTACCTATCACATACAGGCACCGCACTCATGTTGTGTTTGTGTATGTGGAATCACTCATAGCACGTGGCCTATATCGTACGCTTATCGAACATTTTTTCTTACCGTTATCGATGAAGGTGTGGTACCATCGATAAATAGTAAATACCAATACCGGTTATCGCCCCAGGCCTTCTGATGATATTCAATAACATTATAATATTATAGTCATTAATCATTTTTATGATGTACAAAATTGTCTAGTTAGTGTGTTAGGTTAAGATTTATTGAAAAAAAAATTCTTTTGTAGCTCCGTTTTCTAGGGGCTTTTTGAATAAATGCCCAAAATGGTTGACATTTTCTATATGATGATAATAATACTCATATAATAATAATTATATTCTATTATATATACTACTTGATAAAGCATTAACAAATGGCAAAAATACCGAAATATTTAAGAAAAAAATTATATCATTGTATTTTACAATATAACTTGTAAAAAGGACAGATACAGTTTTTTCTGTGCTGGTTTTGGCAGGGTCTGAACACCAAATTAGCAAGAGAAAAGCTAAAACTGTTGATTTCTTTCCCTTATTCTTATTAATAGATTATTAATAATAATAAGTCCTAATAAAAATTAGTGTATGATTATTTTAGTAGTAGTATGTTATTGTTTCTATTATGATAATAATATTATATTAATTTGTTATTTTGTCTTATTTAACAGGCCATGATTGTTATCATAAACACCTAAAATATTAAAATAAAAATATTGAATAAACTAAAATTACTATCTATATATATATATATATATATATTATTATATAGCTATATATACATAAATACACACACACACAAACAACACAAACACACACACACACGGGGTTCGGAAAGTATTCAGACCCCCTTATTTTTCACTCTTTGTTATATTGCAGCATTTGCTAAAATCATTTAAGTTAACTTTTTTCCCTCATTAATGTACACACAGCAACCCATATTGACAGAAAAACACAGAATTGTTGACATTTTGCAGATTTATTAAAAAAAGAAAAAATGAAATATCACATGGTCCTAAGTATTCAGAACCTTGCTCAGTATTTAGTAGAAGCACCCTTTTTACAGCCATGAGTCTTTTTGGGAAAGAAGTTTTTTCACACCTGGATTTGGGGATCCTGTGCCATTCCTCCTTGCAGATCCTCTCAGTTCTGTCAGGTTGGATGGTAAACACTGGTGGACAGCCATTTTTAGGTCTCTACAGAGATGCTCAATTGGGTTTAAGTCAGGGCTCTGGCTGGGGGCCATTCAAGAACAGTCACAGAGTGTTTGTGAAGCCACTCCTTCGTTATTTTAAATGTGTGCTTATGGTCATTGTCTTGTTGAAAGGTAAACCTTCGGCCCAGTCTGAGGTCCTGAGCACTCTGGAGAAGGTTTTCGTCCAGGATATCCCTGTACTTGGCCGCATTCATCTTTCCCTCGATTGCAACCAGTCGTACTGTCCCTGCACCTGAAAAACACCCCCACAGCATCATGCTGACACCACCATGCTTCACTGTTGGAACTATATTGGACAGGTGATGAGCAGTGCCTAATTTTCTCCACACATACCGCTTAGAATAAAGGCCAAAAAGTTCTATCTTGGCCTCAACCGACCAGAGAATCTTATTTCTCACCATCCATCTTGGAGTCCTTCAGGTGTTTTTTTTTTTAGCAAACTCCATGCGGGCTTTCATGTGTCTTGCACTGAGGAGAGGCTTCCGTCGGGCCACTCTGCCATAAAGCCCCGACTGGTGGAGGGCTGCAGTGATGGTTGACTTTCTACAACTTTCTACAACTTTCTCCCACCTCCCGACTGCATCTCTGGAGCTCAGTCACAGTGATCTTTGGGTTCTTCTTTACTCTCTCACCAAGGCTCTTCTCCCCCAAATAGCTCAGTTTGGCCGGACGGCCAACACTAGGAAGGGTTCTGGTCGTCCCAAAAGTCTTTCATTTAAGGATATGGAGGCCACTGTGCTCTTAGGAATCTTAAGTGCAGCAGAATTTTTTTTTTTTGTAACCTTGGCCAGATCTGTGCCTTGCCACAATTCTGTCTCTGAGCTCTTCAGGCAGTTCCTTTGACCTCATGATTCTCATTTGCTCTGACATGCACTGTGAGCTGTAAGGTCTTATATAGACAGGTGTGTGGCTTTCCTAATCAAGTCCAATCTGTATAATCAAAAACAGCTCGACTCAAATGAAGGTGTAGAAAACCAGCTCAAGGATGATCAGAAGAAATGGTCAGCACCTGAGTTAAATATATGAGTGCACAGCAAAGGGTCTGAATACTTAGGACCATGTGATATTTCAGTTTTTCTTTTTTAATAAATCTGCAAAAATGTCAACAATTCTGTGTTTTTCTGTCAATATGGGGTGCTGTGTTTACATTAATGAGGAAAAAAAAAAAAAAAACTTAAATGATTTTAGAAAATGGCTGCAATATAACAAAGAGTGAAAAATTTAAGGGGGTCTGAATACTTTCCGTACCCACTGTATATATTTACAGTATAACTAAAATTACAATACTAATAGTACATTTACAGACAGTGTGCGAGAGTTTGATGAGACTTTCTCTGCTTTATAATAAAACATCAAATAATAGTTACCTTTGCAGGTAAATGTGTCTCTGTTGTCTTGTGGTGGTTTGGAGTTCCAGTGGGATTCGGATATATGTGTGTTTAGACGTGGATCTGATGTCCGAATATGGGATATGTATCTGATTTAAAGCCATATTTGGAAGTGGTGAAAAACATATGCGTAAAAATGGGATCCAGTGTGGATTTGTGTGTTCACAGGTGTGACGGTATCTGATCTGATCCGTGCCATTTCTGCAGGTGTCTAATGACTAATCTGTAGTTCTCAGAGCGTGCCAGGTTTGCAGATCTGGCTGTTGGCGTTTGTGGTTTGAGATCGAACTGTCCCGGGCCGCTGCGAGGGTTAACGTTCCTGCAGGCTGACTGAGAAACCCGAGTCTCACAAAGACAGGAAGTGCTATAAATAAATCAAGAAATAAACATGGCATCCACCAGGACGACTCCTGCGTGGATGTCCCTCGGTCTCTTCCTGTGCTCCTCTTTTCCTCCTCTGCTGCTGTCGCTCCGGGTCGAGAGCTCAGATTGAGAAGTTCTGTTCGCGTGATGGCAGTATTATTATCGTTTATTCAGGTGTATGATTATTTTAATCATTGATTTGTATTTTTATTCATTTAATTTATTTATTTACACTATTGTAAAATCAGTATTTTTGTTTTTCTATTTTTAAAAATTTAATGTATTAGTGTAATATATATTTTTGTGTATTTAAAGATCTGTATTTTGCATGTTACACGATTTAATAATTTAAAGTGCCCCTATTATGGTTTATGAAATGTTCATATTTTGGTTTTGGGAGTCCCAACAACAGGTTGACATGCATGCAAAGTCAAAAAACACTTTCATTATCTTATAATATGCATTTATTTTACTTACTTTCTCAACGACTCCCAAACGATTCGCTCAACGATTAATTTTTCCAAACCCCTCCTTTGCGTGAAGCTAACTCTTTGGTGATGGTCTGATTTCCATTTCATCACGCCTGTGATGCCTGATAAAGCAGCTTGTGAGGCTTTGTGTACAACGTGTACCGGGGAAACCGCTATTTTTACTGCTCCAAAAGCTGCACCTAGTGGCAAAGAATTAAACTGCATTTCCATTCAGACCCAACAGGAAACGACAAACAAGGTGGGCGGGAAATATGCTAAGTTAATGTTGAACTACTTTTACATTTCACTTATTAGTTATTATGTATAATGATGTGAATAATTTATTGACCTTGATTTTTCTAAATTTAATTTTTATCTTTATATTACTATAAACCATATTTATTTATATAATCAATATATATGTATTTATATAAATAATTATATGATTATCTTGTTTTTTTTTTGACAATTTACACAGTTTGAATTTATCTTTAATTCACTTTATTTAATCTTACTTGTTATTTTTTTTTAAGTTTTTACACTGTATTATTTAAATCATTTAGTTCTATTTTATTTATTTTTTTAATACTGTTTTCATCTAAACTTTCCCTGGACACTGGTTTGTAAACTCCTGTCCTAAAAAACACTTAAAACACACCCGAGCAACTAACATTCACACTTTCTCCAGATAAATAGTTTTTATGCATATTTATAATTCTTTGAAGATGTACATGTCATTAGTGAACATATTAACAGTGCAATTCAGTGTCAAATCCATAAAGCTGTTGAAAGCAGGCTGGATGGAGAGAGTGTCAATCGTGCTGATGTGTGCGTTGAGCTCGTTCCTGGAGACCACAACCTCACCTTGTCAATCACGCCGCTGCAGGAGCGTGTGATCGTGTGGGACGATGAACTTCATCTCGCGTGCGTTCTTGAGCAGGGAGTGGCACTTCACTGCAGTCGAGAGATTTGTGTCTCATACATCTCCAAAACGCCACGATGCCACCACTGGTCTCGGTACAAATTATTCTGATACTAGAGCGGAGATGTGCAATGTGGCTGTGTGTTTGCAAAGTATTCGCATTTTTTATGTAGTGGTAATATATGTATTTTAATATAAATGTTTTTAATAAGATTAATAACTTTTTATTATTAAGTAATTTTAATAATATAATCATTATTTTACTATTACAATTTACTGTTAATAAAAGATTTTATATATAGATATATGTATAGGTGATGTAAAACTTTTATATTTCAGTTTATTTTAATTTTAGTGTAAGTTGCTCTGTGTGCCTGTCTGTGTGCACGCGCACACTTTAAAATTTTAGAAGTATTATATATAATGTTTAAAATATAACAATTATTACATTGATTTTGTGTTGATATAATTTAGATGGTCTGTGAGTCTGTGTGTGAAAATAGTAATATACATTACTTATACTGTAATTAAACTTTTTAATTGTATATTTTTAGGATTGTGGTATAGGGATGTTCATTTACGGTGAACTGTGAACGACAGTAACTTAGGTTTTGACCTATTAATACAATCAGTTAAACAGTTTAAATAGTCATTTATTTATTTTTTTTCAGTAATTTATCAAAATATTAAAAAAGGTTTGCTGCATGGTTAAAAATATGCTACGCCAGATATAAAACATTGTTTGTTTTTTGGAATAAGAAACACGCAAGGCGAGGATAAGTCGCATTGTATTTTTACGCTGTATGCACGATGTATTTATTGTATAATATTTTTTTGTTATTTTAACTCTTTTTAATATAGGATTATAAGGGATCAATGCTTAGAGGCATTTTCCATATTTAAAGTCCTATGAGCTTTTTTTAAGGATCAATTATTTTGTGGATGGTGTAACAGAATATGGTTACATTGCTGTAAGGTTCAAAAAACACCATTATTTTCCACATACTGTACATAATTGTTTGTCCTCTCTGCAGTCTGCTCTGATTGGCCAGCTGACCCAGGGCATTGTGATTGGCCGAACACCGCAAGCACTCGTCGGAAATGTCACGCCCCTTACCATAATCGCGAGCTTCATCTTTCAAAAATAAATGTAAAGACAGAGCCCGAAAGGGGAAAACAGTCACGTGACAGACACAGTGATGAAACTGGTATGTGTTTGCAGTACAAAAGCCACGGTTAAGACAGCTGACTCCACTGTGATGTGTCTCGCTCTCTCACATGCTCTCTCTCTCTCTCTCTCTCTCTCTCTTCTCTCTCTCTCGCTCTCTCTCTCTCAAACACACACACAAACACACACTCTTTCTTTGCGTGAACATTTGGGCGGCATTATGTTAATATTTCAACATAGTGAGGTAGATATGTGGGGGGTGTTAGAACGAGCCGTTTTAGGGGGCGTGGCAGAGTCTTAACTTTGAATATCTCTTTGGTTTTGAGACTTTAATCTTTGAAACTTTAGGGATCTTATCTATGCACAATCAGCTTGTAACACTCCAAAGAGAAAGTAAAACGTGAAATCGCATCATATGACCACTTTAAAATCTAAGTAAATTTAAAATTTGCTTTCTAAATTTTCAGTTTTCATTTGATCAATTATTATTTTTTAATATTTCTATTTAACTTTATTTTATTTCACTCCCAAGTAGTTTTTTTCAGTTCATTTTCAAGGTAACATTTCAAATTCTCATTTAATTAAAATAAATATTGATTTTTATTTTTTTTTAATTCATGTAGATTGGATTTTTTTATTTATTTAGATTTAGAGATTATTATTTTTTCATTCAATGGCCAGTATGCAAGGCAAGCGTGATGTAACCATGTGTTTGTGAAGTGCTTGCATCAGTGTTGTGTGTTTCAATATAACTCTGGCCAGAAGTGGCACATAAATGTATGCATGTGTGGCGTAGCTGCTCTTCCTCTGTAATTCTTCTGATTTGAATGGAATGATGTCACCCCACACCCAACTAATCTCAGACGTCCCGCAGGGCTTTCCCTGCGCGCACACACACACACACACACAAACACTGAGGCCCCTGTGTGCGCTGAGGTATTTCTGGCGTTTGTTGATAGTGTGGATGTGGCCGTTCGGCTCAGGTCCTGACTGGTTTGTGTGTACGTGTGTGAAGGCTGAATTGTTTTTGTGGCGGGCCTGTCCCGGGTAGGTGCCTGTCGTACGAGGGTAGGGGTTGCTGAAGGGGCTCATTATCCACTAAACTCAATGGCGTCTTTGTGTTTCAGGCCGCAGGCCTAGAAACCCCTTTCCCAGTGTGATCTGATGCCTGTCTCTGTCTGTTCTTGCTGCTTCATGTTGAGCTGCTGTGATCACTCTGGTAATCCAGACTAGTCAGTTAGTGAGGATAAACTAATGAGTCAACGGGTGTGCTTTTTTTTTTTCTTAAACGTTAAGGTTTTTTTGTAATATGGTATAAGGGAGTATGTGTAGAAGCAGTGTTAGTTAGTTATTATTTGTATTTCTATATATATTTAACATTGGTTATTTTGATATTTTCAGTTTTCATGTACATTTTAATATTTAGATTTTATTTAATGCTTTCTTTTTTGGCTTTATTTAATATTTGGCTTTATTTCTATTTTAGCTTTCAGTTTTGAAGTTTGAAGATCATATTTAAAATTTTAGTTGCAATCGGCACACCATTACTCATTTCACTAGTGTAAATTAACTATTTATATTAAATGACAATGTTGTTTATATTAATTATATGTTATGTTTTATTAATTTGCTATTGTTATTTTAGTTTCGCTTAGTCAGGTTATTGTAGTTACGAAGGCAAAAAACTTTTGTTATTAAAGGGTAAAACATGAACTGAAATAAAAGAAAATATAACGGAAACGTTATTTTTTGCTTTGTTTAACTTGAAGTACTACAAAGTAAAAATTACTAAAAAGTGCAGTACATATTACAATGTATCAATCATTTTCCAGATTTAGTTAACAATAACATTTATTTCTGTTTTGCTTTAACTTAATTTTATTTCAATTTTAGTACTGTAGTCCTTTGTTTTAATTATTTGTATTATTTTATTGCCAGTAACATTTCTAATTTTAATTAAAATAATATTTATATTAGATATTTTATATACATGTGTAACACATATAAAAATACATATAATTTTTTTTGGTAGATTTTGAACTCTGGGGGCATTTGGTAGAGTTTGACCTCTGCACCTTATCATATAGTTGTCATATTTCGTCAGCTAAGTATGCAATATTACAGTTTGTCGAACTGTTTCTTACAAGAGGTGGTCTTGCATTTATGTTCTAAACGCATCAGATGTTGATTTTCACGCCTGTTTCCTGAGCAAACATCTTGAGCATTCCTGCACACTGCAGAACGCAGCCCGTTTCCTGTGGCCCTGACCTTGCTTCCAATTTTTTTGACATAATTTCCTGTTTGTTCTTTAGACTTTCACGGCCTGGTGCAACTCTCACCTGCGGAAGTCAGGAACGCAGATCGACAACATCGAGGAGGATTTCAGAGATGGACTCAAACTCATGCTGCTCCTAGAGGTCATCTCAGGTCAGTGAGCTGCAAGCTTCCTTCATTCACCCAGAAGCCTCTAGTTCTTTTGCAGCTTTCCAGAGCTGTGCGAAACACTGCAGAGGCGCTGAGGCTCTGAGCTAATGTTTAGCCGAGGGCTTGTGTTTGTGCTGATCCGATGGAAAGCGTGTTAGAGAACTCCTCGTGTTTTTGTGCAGGGGAGAGGTTACCTAAACCTGAAAGAGGCAAGATGAGAGTTCACAAGATCAACAACGTCAACAAAGCGCTGGACTTCATCGCCAGCAAAGGAGTCAAGCTGGTGTCCATCGGCGCAGAAGGTACAAACTCCGCACATCAGACTTTATATTCACTCCTGTATTTAAAGAGATGAAGATCCCACAGCAGATCTGAAGGCTCGTCAGGTTCGAGTGCAGTGTGTTTGGGAAATTGTGACCTTTTCGATCCTCCTTCATGTTGACGCAGTGTCTGACTCTGAGAGATTGAGCCAGTGTTTGAGTTATTAGAGTTTGCAATGCATATATTGCTAAGATTTGTATTTGCTAGGGTTTTTTTTTATTATTATTTTTTTTTAATCTCTGGTTGACTCACAGGCTCTCCAATCCTAATTCTTCTTCTGTCAACTGTCCGAACTAATAAATATCTCAAAATTAATAATATAACTAAATATATATATTTTTTCAAACCTGTAATTTATAATATTTATATGATTTTGTGAATTAGCTATTATTTTTATATTTTCAGTTTTTTCTTTTTTGTAATTTTGTTGTTTTAGTATTTTGTAATGTGTTTTTTTTGTCATTTTTTATTAGTTTAAAAAAATATTTACTATTGTAGAGCTTTATTTTTTCTGTTCAGTTTTAGATTCAGTATATTTAAATGTCGCTTAAAAACTTTTTGTTTATTTTTATTTAGTTGTCAAGGCAATATTTTTCAGTTTGTGTGTGTGTGTGATGTGTGTATATTAGATCTATTTATATATCAAATATATAATATAGCTACTAATCAGATTATAGCATTAACGAATAACAAAAACAGTCATTCATTTATTCTGGATTAAACGACTACCTACATAAAATATGAAACTTTTTTTTTTATAAAATTACTTGCAACAAGCTGTGTCTAAATTCAATATATACCGAAAATTACAAAAAAACTTCTAATCAAAACATTAAGCAAAACTGTAAATAGTATTCAATGATACTAACATAACACTGATGCATGAATAAATGATATATACTTTATAGTTCAGTTTATATATTTAGTTTATAATAATAATAATTATTATTATTGTTGTTGTTGTTTGTTTTTTACTTTCAGAGCTACACGTTTTTTGGTGTGTCTGCCGTCTTGTAGAATCAAGTGGATGGAAACGCCAAGATGACTCTGGGCATGATTTGGACCATCATCCTCCATTTCATCACTCGCGTAATTCGCTTCGCCATCCAGGACATCTCAGTGGAGGGTATCATTTGTTTTAGAAACCGCTCTGCTCAGCATAATCAAACATACTTTAGAGAACCAAAGCGAACAAACTTGATGACTGTTCAGTAATGGCCTGTTTCTGCTGTGTGTCTCTCTGTAGAAACCTCCGCTAAAGAAGGATTGTTGCTCTGGTGTCAGAGGAAGACGGCTCCTTACAAGAACGTCAACGTTCAGAACTTCCATATCAGGTTTGAAATGCATATTAGTGTTGATCTTTGATCTACAAGCTTTATTTGACTGATCCAGGGAGGGTTTTATGCGGTTTTGATTTGTTGATTCACCCAAAGGGGGGTTTTGCATAAAGCGGTGTTAAGAATGTATTTGAATAAACAAATGATCAATGATAGCTAAAGATGATGATTAAAAGATGGCACTTGAAACTGAAATATCTCAATTACACAGTCGCTTTGCAAGCAAAGTTCCTTTACTGTCGTTTGTTACAGTTTAACAAGTTTCCAACATGGTGACATGAATGCAGAAATAGGGGAAAGTTTATAAGCTGTGGTTTGAGTGGCGCCCCCTGCTGGTTTTAAAGGAGAGAACTAAAAGTACATGTTTTCTCTCTCGCACTGTTTTTCTCTTTCTCCACAGCTGGAAGGATGGTCTCGCCTTCAATGCTCTGATCCACAGACACAGGCCAGAACTCATCGATTATGACAAGCTGAGAAAGGTGAGCATCTGAAATCTGTGGAAGTCTCACTTTGTGATATGAGAAGTATCAGCGTCACCAAATATTAGTATGCAAAAACTGCCTGGATAGTAAACTATTTTTCATGAGAGTAGAATTGAATCCCAATTTGCATGCTATCCATTCTAAATCATATTTCACATTACATTACAATTTGAGCATCCCACATCTTAGTATACCATCCAGGCACGTTCTGCATACTATTTTTGATTGTACTATTTCTAATGAGAGGAGAATACCAATTTGCATACTATCCATACTAAAAAGTATGTGACAGAATTAGTGCATCCCAAATTATAGTACGTACGTCATGATTTGGTATACTATTTCTTACGAGAGGAGAATTTGCAAACTATCCATCCCAAAGTAGCACAGTGAAATCAGTAAAATGATTTAATAAGCAAACATGCCAGGGGGTGATGGACGTTGTCGAACTTTGAATGAGGTATATTTTGATTCTTGTGGAAATCTGTGGATGTTTCCGCTGTTTTACAGGCTCTCTCAGATAATGTAGTGCTATAGAAAAGCTCAAATTATTGTTTGTTTCATTATGTTAACAGGACGACCCAGTGACTAATCTGAACAACGCTTTTGAAGTGGCAGAGCGATACCTCGACATCCCCAAGATGTTGGATGCAGAGGGTATGAACTGTTCTCTTCTCTCTCGGATTCTTCTTCTTCTAGTGTGTGAAGTTTGTTGTGTGCTTTAGGCTGTGTGATGATGTTTCTGTGTGTGTGTGTGAGTGGGAGAGAGAGTGAACGAGTCGCTCTATTAAAAAGTGTGTTTTGTGCATGTCAGCACATGCCCTGTATTTCCAGGAGTTGTTCCTGCTCTCCGACACACACTTAATGTCTTCTACAAACAGTGTGTCACCATGGTAACATCCCTGAGCATTATGTTGTTTCTCCCTCAAGCATGATTTCTCCGGGATCTCTGCGTCGGAGTGTGTTTTTAGTGCTATATTTGTGTGCGTGTGTGTATTGTTTTGTAACCCTGAATCATAGTTTGCATACTCTTCGTCCTCTAGAGTTAGTGATATCAGAATTGGTGCATCCCAAATCATAGTACATCAAGAATAATATGTTAAAAGTGACTGGATTGTATGCTATTGCTGATCAGAGTAGGACTGAGTCCTGCATACTATTCAACCTAAACTGTATGTGATACTTGAATTGGTGTGTCCTAAACCATAGTATACTATCCAGACACTTTTTGCATACTATTGCTGTTTTATTTCTGAGAGGAAAACCCAATTTGCATACTATCCATCCTAAATAGTATTTGACATAACAATGTGTCTCAAATCATAGTGCATCAAAATAGTTATGCTACACGAGTTATATTTCGCATCATAATCCCTTTTGCTACTATCCTCCCTCTGAAGTAATATGTGACATAATTAGTGCACCCAAAATCACAGTGCCAGAAAAATAGTATGCAAAAGTGCCTGGATGGTGTACTTTTTCTGATGAGAGGATAATGGAATCCCAAGTAACATTAGATTTGAAGAGTCCCAAATCTTAGTAGTCACACATAATATCCAAAATGTGCTGGTGTAGAACGGTTTTCTGATTTAGAGGAAACGGAGGAGTCCCCAATGATTACCATAACTATCCACCTAAATATTATGTGACGACAGAATTGGCACATCCCGAATCCTCGTATGCCAAATATAGTACGCGAAATAGTGATTGGTAAAGTCCGTGAGATAGCTCGGCTCCCAAACTCTTCACTTAGTATCACTGCCAGACCTTCTATTTTAGGGCCCCATTGAGCAATTGTGACGTTTGTGTGTTGAGCACTTTTTTATCAGGTTCTTTTATAAAAGCCAGATTTGTTATATTTTTATGCACTTTTTTCGTCAAAAAAATAGTTACTATTATTTAACATTTTAATAAAACTTTAATTGAACACAGAACCACAGCAAACAAATCATATAAATAAAGGCAAAAGTCTAAACATTAAGACACTTTAGTCTTTAGTACAGGTTGGCATTCAGAAATATCAGATACTTCAGCGTGGATGTGCTGATGCGATTTCATCCTCTCTGTGATTATTTGTCCTGTTTTTCAGAAGACTCTCTCTGAGGGGACCGATGCTGCAACAATGCAGTGTCCGTCCGACCTTCAACCAATAGGCCTTGCGTTAACATTAAATCCGGGCTCCCCCCGTCTCTCCACTGGTCCCATCTGTGTACCTGGGACCTTTATTACCACTACACCTCGCTATTCTGCGGAGCATGGGGTCCCCTCCCCTATCTGTCTTTCACAAAAATAATGATGATCCTAGTCTCTCTCCCATTTGATTAGCCGCATGTGTATTATTGTTTAGATTATTTTTTTGTTTGTTGTAAGAACAAAATGCATAAATAAGCTTATGAAACACTGAATAAAAATAGCTTTGACCACACAAACCATTCACTTCGAAACTCTTGGCTAAAATAGCAGGCTTTCCGGCTGAAGATTCCGCCTTCCCCCGAACGGAAGTCGTGTCGTCTTGTGTGTCGTTTCCCCTTGGCTTTCCTGGGGTGGTCTGGTGCCTTATGTGTTAAAAAAGTTGGAATTGGTCGGCGTCTTAGAGCCGCTCGTTTGGTCGTGGTTTGTGGGACGTGTGACATAGTCACTATTTGTACTAATTCGAAAAGAAAAGTGCTTGGATTGTTTCATTGGTCGTGTTTGTGTGGTTTTACTGCGTGTATGGTCTGTGTAATGTCTCTGTTTGGATCTGTAGGATCTTGTACGGTTTGCTTTGCGCTAATTAAAGGGTGTGGTCGTGTTATTGGGTCATTGGACATACTGCTTAAGCATACTATAATACAGGCGGGAAAAGCATAGGTGTTGGACAGCAGTGGCAAACGGACAGTGGTTGTATTAATGATTGTGGTTATCTTGTACGATCCAATGCTGGTGTTGTCCACTTAGTAGCTCATGGTCAACGTCGGGAGCGAATGGATCTGTGGCATCAAGACACAATTCTCAATGCGACGTTCTTTGCTCTCGGGAACCGGCATGGCAATACTACTACAGTTGCCCTTACTACCATCTCAAATATTATGTCTTCTGTTGGCCATGCAACCAGTGTTTGATATTTTGGGCATTTGGTCGTGTGTGGTCTTACGATTGTGTGTTTGGTCCCTCGTCTTCCCGTATTGCATGTGTGTGGGTATTGATAACTTGGTTTCCGTTTCCCGTGCATGCAGAGTATTGTGTCCTTGTGAACACAGCACGTCCAGATCGATACAGCCATAATGGCGTGCTATGTGTCCTGTGTTGGTGGGGGGGTTGGGGTCTATCTGTTCTACCGGCATGGCATGGTGCGGGAGCCCAGAAGGTACCCCATGACCCTTGACCCTTGACCCTTGACCCCTCATCACCTCCTCTTCAGCATGGCTTTTCCCATCAGTACTGGAATAACCAAAGAGGGATGCTGGTGTTTTAACCCGTCTTCCCCTGGCCTACGACTCTTTTATCAACAGCGAATTGTCTCTTTCTCTCACTTTGCGGGTTGCCAGGGTTATAACACTGGACTCCAAACTCCATTTCCCTTTGATGGGGAGCCCATAAAATGCATAACTATCCCCTCCTCTCTCAGTGGGCACACACAGGCTTTGGGTTGCTTTGCTTCACTGCTGTCTCTTTTTCTCTCTCTCTTTTTCCGCTGGCTTTGCTATAGATATCGTGTGTCTCGCGTGGTCTGTCTTGTCGCTGTATGTGGTGGAATTTCTATGTAGGACCTACTCTCCCTTTTCTATCGTCGTGGCCTTCTCAGTGGCTCAGATTTGGGGTAAAGAGTCTTGTTTGTGTCCCTGACTGCTGCCCTTGAAACTCTTAAGGTGCCTTCATGCCTGGTTTCTCATCTTGGTTCGTTGTACTTTGCTGCAACAGCAAAGTACTAACAGTAAAGGGGTTCCCTCATGCACTGTATAGTGCTGGGTGGTTTTTTATACACATTTTTGCACGTCATGTGTTTATGTTAGGATACGTTCATATTAGTTTGTCTAATTTGTTTACAATTCTTGATTTTCGTCGCCTCACATACTGTGTTTTAACACCCAGTAACCAATCAGATAACATAATTTTTATTGTGTCTGGGTGTTCCCACGCCACCCGTGGGCGCGGCTCGGCAGGGTGATGCACTGAGGGTTATGATTAGATATTTCAAACAACCACCAATTGATGACTTCTTTCATGTTCCATTGTTTGATTCCAATCTCTTATACTTTGAGTCACATCGTGAGATCTTAATGAGGAAAGAAGAATCTATTCGTAATGGATGAGAATGTCCGATGTTGGGTGTGTCCCGTAATTGTAATGGTGTGTGTGGGGAGTTGTAACCTTGCGCCAAAAACCAATCCAACTGAAGCCCGTGTGAACTGACTGGAGAGTTAAGTGCCGGTGTGGTGTCCTGGGTTGAGGGGGTTGGGCAGCACAGTGGAGCGGTTGTGTGCGGCACGGGTGGGCCACGCCAAACCAGCCGGGCCCGCACCGGGGGCGAGAGAGGCAGTGTGTGTAGGTTCAAAAGGGGGCTGCAGGCAGTGAAGGTCCGGGAAGGGGGTCTGGGCTATGACAACTTTCTGGAAGGCGCACAGGGTGATGGCATCAGGGGGGGGATTTGGTGCAGAGGGCACGTCAGGAAAAGTTGGGGACGAGGGTGGTGTGATGGGGGGTACGTGGGGGGGAGCGGTGGGGAAATATGAACGCAGTAATGGGAAATGCACAGGAGATCACATGGACAACACTAAGTAGGCGGTGGGGGGGAGGCGGAGAGGGGCGGGGGGACGAGCGACACAAGCGAGGATGATGGGGGGAGGAGTGGAACCCACGGGACAGGGGGGGACAGGGAAGGTGCGCGGAAGGGGGGCGGCGGGGGCAGCGAAAGCTGGAGGGGTCCTGGGGAAGGGAACCCACACGTAAAGCAGAAGGGGGGGTAAGAGGGCGGGAAGCATGGGACACGAGCGGGGGAAACACGGGCGGGGGGGCAGGTGAGGCTCGGGGGGCGAACCCGGAAAAGCCGCCAGGGGGGGAGAGAAAGGGAGAATGCAAGGGGAGGGGACAATGGCATGGGAATTGGCGGCTAGACGACACATGGTCAAAACTAGTCGGTGCAGGGGGTGGGTGGGGTGGTTGTTTGTGTGCTTAGTACTAAACGGCAAAGGAGGGAAGAGGCGAGCGTACAAGGAAGGTAGGTACGCTGGAGGTGGAACGGAGGTTATGGAAGTGGGGGGGCGAGGGGGTAGGGAACGCAGGGGATGAGGGGGTGTGGAGAGCCCAGGAACCGGACCACGGAGGGGGGGGGCAGGGGGGGGTGCGCGAGCATTGTGGTCGCGTGGGCGTGTGTGGGGGTGAATGGGACGGTTGAGGAGCACGTGGCTGCTAAAACCCACCAAAACCCAAACAAGAAAGACGGGAGAGGGCCAACGGGCGGGCCGGGGGCTAAACCAAAGCAGCAGATGGACAGGGACGGTGGGAACCAGATGGGGCAGACTCCTGTTAATAAAGTGTACTGGGGGGCGCTACTGTAGTATAAACAGGTATCCACCGAGATGTGTGTAGTAAACACTGGGCGTTCAGGGGATGGTGGGGGGGATGGAGGGAGAATGGCGAAGGGGAAAGATGTGGGATGTAATACAATTGTAACTGTCCTCTTCTGTGATAGGCTGAGACAGCAGCTAATCGTATTTGTAAGGTGTTGGCGGTCAATCAGGAGAACGAGCACCTGATGGAGGACTATGAAAAACTGGCCAGCGATGTGAGTTTAAGTCATTATAATTTGTTGTTTGTGTGATTTAAGTAGACATAGTAATATCTAAAAGAAGATCTATTTCGAGACCAACTACCCAGAGTGTTTTACTTTTAAATGTCTCAGTATGTTAGAGAGAAGAATGTGTTTTCTGTTGATCCTCTATTCATTTCTTTATCGCATGCTTTTTTCTTACAGCTGTTGGAGTGGATTCGTAGGACAATCCCATGGTTGGAAAATCGTGCTCCAGAGAAAACCATGACAGAAATGCAGCAGAAATTGGAAGATTTCCGCGATTACCGTCGCGTTCACAAACCACCTAAAGTTCAGGAGAAGTGTCAGCTAGAGATCAACTTCAACACATTGCAGACAAAACTTCGTCTGAGCAACCGACCAGCCTTTATGCCATCTGAGGGACGCATGGTGTCGGTAAGAAACATGTATATTACATGTACAATTCAATTTATAAGTCTTTTTGCTTTTATCACTGTGATGACATTAATGACTGTTTTGTGCAGAAACGTGTTCATTCTCAACCTCTGTTGTTGAACCATTGGCAAGGCATTTGGCTGACAAGTTCTTGCTTTCCCTCTAGGACATTAATGGTGCATGGCATAAACTGGAAGGGGCCGAGAAAGGCTATGAAGAGTGGCTACTGAATGAGATCCGTCGTTTGGAGAGACTTGACCATCTTGCAGAAAAGTTCCGTCAGAAAGCAGCCATCCATGAAAGCTGGACAGATGGTATGGATCAGAAACTACACCTGAACTTATTGATGCTTTTGAAAGTTATTTACATTGATTCACCAATCGCTCTCAGTATGCAATGACAGGCTGCTCCTTGATGACAAGAGCCTCGTCAGCCAAGCAGAAGTCGTAAGGATCAGCCATGTGATCTAAAATCTATATAGATCTAAATCGATCTTGTTTGTTTGTGTGTAGGTAAGGAGGCCATGCTAACACAGAAGGACTATGAGACCGCATCTCTGTCTGAGATCAAAGCTCTCCTGAAGAAGCATGAGGCATTCGAAAGTGACCTTGCTGCCCACCAGGACAGAGTGGAGCAGATTGCTGCCATTGCACAGGAGCTCAAGTGAGAAAACAACAAAAACAACAGAGAGGACCAATTAATCAAATACAAAATTTAGGCTGTAAGAGATGGTAGTTGGGAAAGTGTTCAAACACTTCTGTGTCTGTATTACAGTGAGCTGGACTACTACGACTCCCCGAGCGTTAATGCACGCTGTCAGAAGATCTGTGAGCAATGGGATGCTCTGGGTTCCCTCACACAGAGTCGCAGAGAATCTCTCGAGGTACGCATGCTTCCTCTGAAAAACTTTCTGCCATATTTGTACATTTTATCATGCTGAATGTGTGTGTATGTGGTCTACAGAGAACAGAGAAACAGCTGGAGTCTATTGATGAGCTGTACCTGGAGTATGCCAAGAGAGCAGCACCGTTCAACAACTGGATGGAGGGAGCCATGGAGGACCTTCAGGACATGTTCATTGTACACAATATCGAGGAGATCCAGGTACTGCAAAATGTTTTGTATTCATAAGCTTTCCATCTTGCTTCACCTTTGAAATGGAGTTCCTTGTTTCGTTGCTAGTACCTCTGGATAGTCCATTTTAGAACGAGGTGAAGGGAACAATAAAATTCTGGATGCAAGAATTCTTTCCCTAATGTCTTTCACTTTCTCTTTCTGTAGGGACTGATAACGGCTCATGACCAGTTCAAATCAACTCTTCCAGAGGCAAATAAAGAGCGGGAATCTATTCAGGCCATCCAGGCTGAAGTTCAGAAAATCGCACAGTACAATGGCATCAAACTGGCTGGAAACAATCCTTACACCACCATCACCCCTCAGACCATTGACAAGAAATGGGAGAAGGTGAGATCTGTCTGTATTGTGAATGAGACATTGCTTCCTTCAGCTGTGTGGGGGTAGTTTTACATTTGTGATTGCAATTGTTGATGTTATCTCTGTCATTGTGCAGGTGCAGCAACTGGTTCCACAGCGTGATCAGGCTCTTCAGGAAGAGCTCGCACGTCAGCAGTCTAATGACCATCTCAGACGCCAGTTTGCCAACCAGGCCAACATGATTGGACCATGGATCCAAAATAAGATGGAGGTATGGTCGCCTCCATTTGTGTAGCTTGATGATCTTATCATTTCTCAAAGAAGAAAAGTAATGAATGATGAATTTGTGTCTCCATGGCATGATGTTTGTAGGAGATCGGGCGGATATCAATTGAGATGAATGGAACGCTGGAAGATCAGCTGACCCACCTCCGTCAGTATGAGCAGAGCATCATTGAATACAAACCCAACATTGACCAACTGGAGGGAGACCATCAGCTCATTCAGGAAGCACTTATATTTGACAACAAATACACTGCTTATACAATGGAGGTATGCATATGCACATACACTAATTTACGATGTTGGCACTATTCAGGAACTCTAGATGTACTGTTTAGGTCAAGTGTGTACAATTCCTACATTAAGTTTAAGCAATTCAAAATTCAAAATCAGTTTTTTGCCCTTTTCTTCTCTGCAGCACCTTCGTGTTGGTTGGGAGCAGCTCCTTACTACAATTGCCCGCACCATTAACGAGATCGAGAACCAGATTCTGACTCGTGATGCTAAAGGCATCAGCCAGGAGCAGCTTCACGAGTACCGCACGTCCTTCAATCACTTCGACAAGGTCAGGAACTCATTTCCAATGTTTAACTCTGTGTGAAATGGACTTTACTTAAATTAGGTGAAATAAGTGTTTGTATGACCATGAAAGTCATACAAGGTTAGTGTAGTAAAAGAATAGATCACTCAAACTGTCATTTTTAATGAAAGCATTGGGCGTTTTGCATCATTGATGCCAAACCTGATGTCTTTTTGCTCCAAAATTGAAAATGTGCAAGTTTGAATGAGAATTGAGTCTTACATCTTGTTTTCCAAATAACATGCATCATAGTCATATGTTTTGAAAAGACAAGATGGTGATCATTTTTGAGTGAATTGTTCCTTTAATATGCATATAGGGCTTGTGATTTTAAACTGTTGAGCAGTTTAAAAGCAAAGAGATTTGAGCAGCAGGCCACTAAAAATACATGACATTGCAGAGGATTAAAGTGTCCATATAAAGAAGAATATGGAAAATTTAGTCTGTGTTGTTTATGTCAAGGTGAATGGCTGTGTTTAATTTCAGTGTGACTGATGCATGATAAAAATGGACCTCGGTTTAAAATTTTGGTTAGGCTTGTTTTAATATTTGTTCCATTGCTCCATTTTCTCCACTTACTCTGGCACTAATGGGAAGGAAAACGTCTGAAATATACTGTGCGTCAAACACCTCTGACCTGAAATGTGCCACCTGCAGCCAATATGTAAATATAGTCTAGTGGATGTGAAGTAATGAGGGGGTTAGAGTGGAGAAGTTTAGCTACGGTAAAGGAGAGAAAATGATAAAGTGCTTTCATAATGGCTCTGTAATATCATGATCTGAATGTTCTGTCTGATATCCATAAAAAAACCAGGTCACTCACTGTCATAAGCGTGTTTCATTATACTTGTTTAGCCAACAGCCCATGTGTCTGACATCCACAATGTTTTGTCTCCATCTTTTTTTTGTCATGCCACTGCCTCCATCCCACACGTGCTATGTCATTGTGTATCGGTATCATCAATCCTAATCCGCATGCTCTGATTGGTTCATCCACTGCGACCTCTTGCGTGATTGGCTTGCCACAGGACCACAGTGGTGTCTTACAAGCGGAGGAGTTCAAGGCTTGTTTGATCAGTCTGGGTTACGACGTAGAAAACGACAAGCAGGTATGAGCACGCCCAGAGAAGAAAGGGTTACAATGGCTGCCGTGTGTGTGTGTGTGTGTGTGTGTGTGTGCGTGCACGCCGCTTATTCCATCACTCACTAACTCCCTCACTCACCTGTTGTGCTGCTGCTTGAAATGGTGCCCTCTGCAGGTCAGCTAAGGTTTTGCTTTCATGTTTTATGTTTCTCACTGCTTCCTTTTTCTTTCTTTTTTTACTTGTCCTTGTTATAACTTCCCTCTTTCTCTTACTTGTCTTCTGTACAAACTCATTCTGATTCCTATATCAAACTCTTCTGTCTGCATACGACCTCTTCATCTCCCAAAATTCTCTTGCTTTCCACATGCATCCTTCCTGTTTCTTTTCTCATCCTTCCCTTTGCGAACTGTAGAAGCGCACGGGGATAATGGACAGCGACGATTTCCGCACACTGCTCATTTCCACTGGGAACAGCCTGGTACTGCTACCTCCTTTCTCAATCTACAGCAACAATTTCTCCTGAACTCCTGCTTTTGCTTGCTGTTAAAAAAAAGAATCTTTTGTCGGATATCGTTGATTACTTTTTATATATTTTTTTAATCTATATTTTACGTTAAGTAAAAATTTAAATGATTACTGAATAGATTCTAATAGACCAGGGGTGGCTAACTTTGGTCCTGGAGAGCCACAGTCCTGCAGAGTTTCGCTTTACCCCTAATCAAACAGACCTGAACAAGCTAATCAAGGTCTAAGCGTTACTAGAAAGCACGAAAGTTTCGCAAGTTTGAGGTAAAACTCTGCAGGACTGTGGCTGTCCAGAACCAAAGTTGGCCACCCCATAACAGACCACAGTCAAGCACCTTAGATGAAGTATTAATTCGGCTCAAATGAAAACGGGCTGGGGGGATAGATGTAAAGTTAGCATTCAGTGAGTTTACCATTCAGGTGACCATTGAAGTCTTAATCAACGCATAGACCCAACTGTACACCAATTTCTTACAGCCTTGTTTTCGTTTGCGTCAAATATGGTGTTTAACGTTGATTCTCATGACTGTCCTCCTGGTTTTTCTGGGTTAACCTCTAATCTCTGTTCTTCAGGGTGATGCCGAATTTGGTCGTATCATGGGTATTGTTGACCCCAACAACAGTGGAGCAGTGACCTTCCAGGCTTTCATCGACTTCATGTCAAGGGAAACAACCGACACAGACACTGCAGACCAGGTCATCGCCTCATTTAAGATCCTAGCCGGAGACAAGGTATAAATGTGCACATCTGGATGTCCCTCCAAGAGTGTCTTGTGTTATGAGACTTCAACGCATCTCTTGCCTATTCTCCTTTTCAGAACTACATCACAGCCGAGGAGTTGAGGCGTGAGCTTCCTCCTGACCAGGCAG
The DNA here is from genome assembly GCA_018155175.1 of Sinocyclocheilus anophthalmus. Lineage (NCBI taxonomy): Eukaryota > Metazoa > Chordata > Actinopteri > Cypriniformes > Cyprinidae > Sinocyclocheilus > Sinocyclocheilus anophthalmus. The sequence continues at coordinate 370,518 of JADLZN010009370.1, read as the reverse complement.
AGTACTGCATTGCCCGAATGGCACCATACACGGGCCCCGACGCGGTTCCGGGTGCTCTTGACTACATGTCCTTCTCCACCGCCCTGTATGGGGAGAGCGACCTCTAAGGGCCAACTCCAGAACTCCGGAGCAGTTCTCTCTCCTGCATCGGTGCTGATCTTCTCACAGACTAGATAGATGAGAGCGCTGGATGGAGCCGCATCTATCTTTCTCTCAACCATCCAGTCCTTAAAGAGATCAGTGCTCCTGAGGAAGGGGAAGATATTTAAGAGTGTTGGAAATGGGACTTCATAGCACACCTGAGGGGGAGGGGGGATAGATGTTTGGGGGAAGGAGGGTACCATGGCATTGTGGGAAGAGCAAATAACTGTTGATGAAGCTTGCCACGCATTGAGGGATAGCCTTTTGGATTCCGTGTTAAACATGTCGGTCTTGGAGAGCTTAAGAAAAGATGTAGGATAAAAGGAAAGAGAAAAGTTTAATATTGCAGATTCGGTGTCAAGGGAAGTGGGTGTGTGGTTTTGGACTGTAGCCACAGCTCAGGTACTTTAATCTTCCGTTTCCTCTTAAAATGACATGCGTAGTATGAAAGGACTTGATGGTGTTTTTCCAGCTTTCAAGTGATTTCTCACCAGCTGATGTTGAGCCGTTGGGCTCATTAAATTAGAAAAAATATTAATTATTATTAAATCTACTAGGTTGTTCTGGGATGGAACTAAAGAGAGCTTAAAGAATCAGCTTTGGCTTCAGTCTATGCCTAGACACTTAACCTGCACCCTCTACCCAGGTGGGGAGGGCACAAGCTTTTCCAGTTAACATGCTGTTTTTCTTTGTTTTAATTATGTTGTTTTCTTCCTAGAGTTGGTGGGGTGGGAGGTTTGGTTTGGGGTTGGAATATGTTATTTGGCATATAGCAAGGCTGTATATCGTAGGAAAATGGACAGAATGAAGTGTTTTGATAGGGAATTTGTGACATGCCCTCTTAACCCATTTTGCTGGATCGGTGGAACTCTTTGAAAATCCAACCTCAGCTTTTTCCTCCCCTTTTTATTTCTTTCCTCCCAAGCAATTGAGTTAGCGGGTTTCTACGCTGTACATACTTATTTTCCAGTACACAGAACTCCTGGGACTACCCATGGCGGTCACACTGGGCTTCAGGTCATAAGCAAAGATTATAAAATGAGCAGTTTCACCCCTGCGGAGTACTGTAGGCAGGCTTGGGTAGCTACAGGTTTGTTTTTAAGGGGTTGAAGAATGAAGCTACAAAAATACCCAGTCGATTTGTTGTTTTCCTTCCCCGATCAACCATACAGCATTCTCTTATTGACTCCCTGACTCAAGTAGACATGTCCCTTAAGGATTTATTAACTGAAACTAATGTCCATCTGCCATCCATCTCTAATCATTTCTCAGATATTACTAAATGTCCATGTGAGAGCTTCAGTGGTGATGTGAGCAGCATAGCCTTGTAGTGACCCTCCACTAGAGCCTATGACTACACAGCTGCTGAATCAACAGTGGAAAAGAGAATTTTATAGTCAGAAATAAGTACAAATGTGCCTGGTAGTTGCAGGTTGCTCTCTCTCCCACTCATTTCCCCTTTCCTTTTGTTGTGCACTCGTTTTTCTCTTTCTACAGGGAGGGGCAGGGACCCAATGTACAGCTCTGGAGGTTGGGGGAAGGAGTGGGAGAGCTGAAGTCTTAATGAACATTCCATTATGTCTTAATTAAAATTAAATTACTGTCTAACAAATCTATGCAATCATGTATCCAATACCAACCATGCTCTGTAATGAACGACGGGGGTGATTTGCAATCGGAAGTGTTGAATTGAAGTGAGAACGAATTAAGGGTAGGGGGGGGAATAGGGTTGGGAAGATGGGCTTCAGAAGTTTTGAATGGACTTGGACCAAAAGCCTGCTCTTACGTCTGCAAAGTTGAATAAAAGCATTTGGAATTCTGATTTATTTTTCTTTTGTACTCTTTAATATCAAACGTTATCTGCTGTACTGGAAATTTGCAAAAAAATGCTTTCTGTCTGAAGATAAGTGAATTTCACATGCACACATAAAGTTTCCTTATAAAATATTACCACTTTGAATTATTTGTATGTGTCCCTATTTGATTTTGTCTCTGGAGCTTTTTAAAAAAAAAAATTTTTTTTAACCCTATTCAAAGTTTATAAATGAATGCATTAATGACGTTCTGTCTGTAAGTCCTATCAACAACATTGGTGACAAAATATTGATTAGCAATGATTATTTTATCCTGAGAGAGAGACAGATTTATTGTATTACTGTAGGCCTATTAGTGTAATTTTTTTCCTCCTCAAAATAACTTTTTTTTTTCCCCTGTGGTAATCTGCATTATGCCTCACACGTTGTGGATGGTGTTTAATTTGAGGGCTGTTGAAACATTGAAACTATTTTAAGAAAGCTCAAATTAGCCAGATACTACATGTACTATTACATTTTTATGTGCTATTATATTTAAATAAAAACTTTAAAAAACAGTTAAAAGCCACTCTAATAAGCAGTTTAGACAGGTGAGGTCTCTCAATAACCAATAGAGTTAACTTACCATCCTCCTAGCCGTCCTGAGGAGGAGTTCCTGTGTGAAAGTCAGCACAGTCGGTTGTGTTGAGCTCCTCAAACAACATTCGTGAAATATTACAGTAGACATCGTTTTTAATGTTTTACGGTTAATTATTTTGGTCAAAATAGGTCGTTTTTATCGCCTGTCTGTTGGTTGTCCTCGTCGAAAACGAACGGTTAGGCTGCTATGACAAACTGAGTAAATGCGGGCTTTTTTTCTGCTGTCTTCAACCTCTGAATCCTGGCCGTTACAGTGGTGAGGACGCGCGCCTTGTGTTTAAATTCACCCGCAGGCGGGAAAAACGTGACGGATCTCAGAGCGTGGGCTGTTGTGGCGGGAATCATGTTGGCGTTGACGTTCACCTGTCGCTTACTATTCATCTTTCTGTTGTCAGATTCAGTAAAGATGACGGACGAAAATCAGGTAAACTCCCGACTGGAGACGAAAATAAATGATTTGATCTTGCATGTGTAAAATGTATAGCTGTGTAATATTTTGTAATAACAGATGCAAGAAGATTAGGACAAATCTACTACTGAACATGTCAGATCCATAGATAAACGTATACATTTGCAGCTCGCCTAATTGTTGCCGAAAATGAACTAAAGGGAATCACATATGTAATGAGGGACATGTCATTTTATTTATTTATTTATTTATTAGTAGCTCTAAAAAGTCACAAAGATTGAATATTTAACATGTAACCCAGTGAAATAAAAATGGTTTTGTGAATTTCTTAGTATGCTCCGTGTCATAAATTTCCATGTCAAAACGTGCACCTGTTAACCTGCAAAAGAAAAAAAGGCCACCTGGAAATGTGAAATGCCTGAGCACAAGCCACATAAATCTGATCAGGCTATGAAAGTTTTTGTCTAAAAGCCACACATGAATACAGATTTTTTTTCTTTATAATCACCCTGTTTTTAAAGGCCCCATATGTTAAAGACAAAAAATATTGGCATTAAATTCAAAATATGCACACCTGTCAGCAAAGTGGCACCAGATCTCTCATTCATTACTAAACCAACCACCTGAGGCCACTCAGACTGGGTATTTATTTTCATTCACAGTTATAAAATTGTTAGACATGCCTCATGTCTACAGTGCTGCCTTGTTCTCCAACAGAGACATCCTTGACTTTCCATGTTGTTTGATACTGGCTGCACACTTGGCAGGAGCAGGTTTAAGCGCAGCCGTGTTCATGTCACTTCCAGCTTTCATTTGCTGTTGCACATTGAAATTGGACTGTGAAGGTGTGGAACGATTCAATCCTGATGATTTTGGCTCACATTTAACAAAAACCCACCAATTCACTATCTCAACAAATTAGAATATGGTGAAATGCCAATCAGCTAATCAACTCTGAGCCTTTAAAACGGTCTCTCAGTTTGGTTCACTAGGCTACACAATCATGGGGAAGACTGCTGATCTGACAGTTGTACAGAAGACAATCATTGACACCCTTCACAAGGAGGGTAAGCCACAAACATTCATTGCATCACACACAGTCTGTGTGCATTGAATTTATTTAATACACGAGTTTCACAATTTGAGTTGAATTACTGAAATAAATGAACTTTTCCACGACATTCTAATTTATTGAGATGCACCTGTATGTATAGATTTGTTAAAAATTGGTCTTTCCAAAACAGCTGTATAACTTATAAACATGCAGTGCATCCTGACATACACAGAAAAAAACTAATAAATAGGGCAAAATAATAGATATTAATGTGCATGATTAATGACAAAAATGAGAAGAAACATTGATTAAATTCTAAATCTGATGGGTCATGTAGGGACTTGCCCTTTACAGCATGTTATGGAAAATGTGGATATTTTTCTGAGAAAGGAATGTTTGGTTTCTCAGCAATGATTGTGTGTTGCATGTAGAATGTACGCATGTACACGCTCATCAGAGATGGAGATGTTTCCACAAACTTCTGAACATGTGCAAGTCATTTTGCAAGCTCTCTCTCTCGGGCCTCATTAAAGGACACACTGCTCTATTCTTTTCAAGGATTCAGTAAACACTGCCACATATGTTTGGGATATTTATGGGTAATGGAACTTCCTCTAATATAATTCTAAACCGTTTGCCTTTTTTTTCCACACTATGTCTCTGATGGACATCAGAACATGTTTATGTACAATAGAAAAGATATAGAACTCTTTAATACTTTTTAGAATCTGGCATAGAAAGATTTTTACTGTTGTAACTTGGAAAATGTATGCTCTGATATATTCTTATTACAATATTGGCCAATTCATACTGAGAGCAAAGTGCCATCTGACCAAAATTTTAGTTTTTCATCTATAATTAAAGTACACAAGGATGCCAAATTCAATTGCAGGAGAATATTTTTGAATATTTAATCTTGGGGCTATTTAATATATAAATATGTACTCTCTTTGCTTGCCTTCAATAGGATAATCTGTCCTTTGAGAGAGTGCATTAATATAAATCTTTCATTAGCGTGTCTAAACCATCTCGCATCACCTTCCCATCATGGGACCTCCATCGTTTTTCTCGACAGTAGCATGCTGTTCTTCAGCCAGACACCATGTTTCTCTTTTTTTGAGAGTTTTTACACAGACTAGCCTTTCACATTCAGCCATATGTAAAGAAACTGACCCCCTCCTGTCCTCTAATTCTAGTTGCTGGTGTTGGAAAAGCAGTGGCGTCATGCATGTGTGCTGGACTGTGCTAGAGAGCGCCATCAAGCTGTGTGTGGCAGCAACGGCCGAATGTATGAATCTCTGTGCTCTTTCCAGCGTGCGCAGTGCATCAACAGACGGCTGAGGACGGCTGCAGTGTCAACATGCACAGGTGAGGTTCATCACAGGGAACAAAGACTTCTCTTTTGTTGTCAACGGAGGCTTTTTTTTAAAGTCTGAAGTGTTTGTGTTTGTCAGCAGATGCTTTGAGGTCTAAATGTCAGCTGGCTCGCTCTCAAGCTCTGCGGGCCAGCACTCGTTCTGATTCCTCAGCTGTCTTTATCCCAGAATGCAAAGCCGATGGAACTTATACAGAGGTAATGTGATGCTGAAGTCCAACACCTGGCGAGGAACATGTGATTTAAAATATACTTATATTTTAGGATTTTTTTTATGAATTTAAAAGTTCAAAATAACCATAAATGTCTTTACAGTGACATTTGATCAGTTTATAGCATCCTTGCTTTAATTTGCTGTTTTTGTTTGTAAGAATTTTTTCATATATTTCTTAAAATTAGGAATATATCTATATATAATAGAATAATTAAAGTATTAAAAAAAGGAAGTATTATAAATAATCAATTGACTAATTTTCTTTCATGATTTAATACATTCAGGATTACTCTTTCAGTTCTCTTTTAAGGAAAAAAATTATTTGCAAAAACTGTGTTTTATTCAAAAGAAAAAATACTGACCTAAGACTTTTGAGTAATAGTATGTATACGTACTTTAAAAAATGGGTAGTTCCGTTCCTTGATTCTGATTGGTTGAGCCACGTTCGAAGCTGTTGTAAATTACTCTACAAACACACACCTTTGTTTACTTCTGTGGGTTGCGCGCAGCCACTTTGTTGGCAACCACAACGGTTTCTGAGGAATACGTGGTTTGGTGGAAAGAATACTGTTTTTATTAATATCATTACACTTTATTTGCTCTGTTTTATTCTGTGAAACCTTACTATGTGTATGAAATAACCGTTTTATAAAAGCAATAACCCCGTGAAGCTGTGGTTTACAGTGAATTTATAACAGCTAACAACGCCCCTTGGCTGTTATAAATTCACTGTAAACCACGGCTTCTTGGGGCTTGTTGCTTTAGTATGCATGTATAATATTCAAATTAATATCTTAATTAATACTTGATGGCATTATTTGATGACTGCAAATACAGACCTGAAATCTGTTTTCGATGTAAAAAAGCAACAGTTTCCATCAACCGTTACTCAATGCTCCAATGAACACAAATGCATTGAACTCTTATGACCTTTGACCTGTAGGTGCAGTGTCACAATCAGACGGGTTACTGCTGGTGCTCCTCTCCTGATGGGATTCCTATGAGCGGAAGCTCTGTCTTACACCTGCGGCCCAACTGCACTGGTGAGTCCTGTTTGAGAGCACAATCAATTAGTGATACAATATAAACCGTGGGCCTTATTCAGGATTCTCTAAACCACTGGACTTTGAGTAGTAAAATACAGTGAAAACATCTCTAGATCACTAAGAACCGCCTAGCACTGCGAGTGTCACGGGCAAGCGTCACTCACATTTTCTTAAAATTCAAAGCAGTTGAATAGTTTTATCACTCAATTATGTCAATCTGTGTTGAAGGTCAGATGTCAGATATGGCTCAGGAAACTGAACAGGAATTAGCACAAGCAAGTGAGAAGAACACACACACACATACACAATTAAATAAGTGTCCCAGTATCTGCCATGTTTCCCCTCTGGGTTTAGAGCGAGGGGTTCAGTGGCGCTCCACTCCAGACCCTGAGCAGCGCTCTGCTCTGACCACTGCAGGTGAGCATTCAGTGTCAATTACTTTATACTTCTACTTTATATTACTAGTCATATACAGTATATATGCCATTAATGAAAAATCATTTTAAATCCAGGAGTCACGGTGCCTCCATTTTGGGCAACAATCCTTCTGAACTCTGACCCGAATGGAAACCGTTCTGTCAGGCGACCCGCAGGTGAGAAGGAGAGACGATTGAGGCTTCATCTGAGTGTTTTGAAGACTGAATTTGTTTTGTGTTTTACTCTGCAGACTCTTTAAAGACCTGTGAACATGAGCGAATGTCTGTGCTCACTGAAGGCTCAGAAGAGCGTTTTGTCCCAGAATGCAGTGCAGATGGGAGGTACAGAGCCGTTCAGTGTTACAGCAGCACAGGATACTGCTGGTGCGTGAGAGTGGACTCAGGGCGGCCCGTCCCGGGCACTTCAGCCAAGTAAGGAGGTTGTGTGTCTGTGTGTGTATTAGTTAGTGAGTGTAGAAAACTCTACATGATTCTGAACTTTGTGCAGGAACCAGCTGCCTGACTGCAGCGCTGAGGAAACACACACGCTCATCATCAACAACAGCTACACACACACTCCTCTCTCAGGTCAGTATTAGAGAAGTGACATGCAGAATGGGAAGAATGTCAAAGCAACAAATCCTGTAGAGGGAAAACATGCATTTACCCTTTTAAATCTAGACATGACCAAGTTGTTTATACAAGGTATCATATAGACCATATGTGGAAGCTTGTTTCCGCCAAGGAGTAAAAAAATTCAAAGTGAATTTTAAAGGTAATATCTTACCATTCAGAATTTTTATCTCACAGTCTGGACTTTTTCCTTCATGATTCTGAGTTTATATCTCACAAATCAGACTTTTTTCTTACACTGCTGAGGAACGATTGTCAGTAACTTGGAAGAATTGTGAGATACAAACTCAGAATTGAATGAAGAAGTCATCATAAAAACTCATAATTGTGAGATGTAAAATTTGAATTGCGTAGAAAAAGCCTGAATTGAGATACAAACTTATAATTGCAAGAAACAAAGTCTGAATTGTGAGATATAAACTTAAAATTGTGAGAGAAAATTCTGAATTGTAAGATACAAACCCAGAATTGTAAGAAAAAAAAAAGTCTGAATTGAGAGACATTGCAGTTCTTTACTTTTTTTTCAGAATCTTGTAACTGTGAGTTTATAACTCAATTCTGAGTTTATATTTAACAATTATGACCTTTTTTTCTCACAATTCTGAGAAAGTCACCTTTTTTTATTCCATGGCAAAAATAAGCTTCCATACAATACGACTCATGGGCATTTATGTTAGGGCGAAAAACCACCAAAATGTCAATATCGCAGAGCACAAATTGTCTGTAAAGGTGATTTTTTATTATAAGTACATTTTAAACCAGCACTATGTAACTTTTTCTGTGTTCAAAATTAGCTAAATGTATGTAATGAGCGAGTACATCATGAAGTCATCTTCCAAACCGCGTTTTTGTCTGAATCCCTACGGTACACTTATAATAAGTACTTATATTTGGACAATTGTTGCCTCGTCGGGTCGTCACCGCTGCGGAGTAACACATACCTGCGTGAATCGCCATAGACATAAACTTAGAGAAGTAGCTCCGGTTGGAAAATTACACTTCCGCGGGAAATGTGTGCAGTTCTGTTTATTAACCGCTAGAGCACCAAAAGTTACATAGTGCTGCTTTAACAAGGATAGTTTATAGAGTTGTATATACCATTTCAATAGAATTTTATACAATGTATTAATACAGAGTTCTGGCATGAAACTCTAGATGGCGCAGTCCAATAGATATAACTCAATATGACATAATGCCATCATCATCACATGGCACAGCTTATTGGTTCTCTCCTGGATCGGTAGCCACTAAGCTCGCTGCTCAACATTTAAATACTTAGCTAGTGTTTGTGGTAGCAGTTTGCAGCACACTTCAGAAACCCTCCTCCTTCCCCAGCTCCACCTGTATAGATCGGCTACAGGGTGATCATGTATGCTATGGGGGTTATTCATGTTATATGTGCAGCAGCAGTATTTCTTACATGCTCACAGCAGCATGCTGTGGATGTATTGGCAGTAGCAAGTCTCGGTACTTGCTCTGCCGCAGCAGCGTAGCAGATCTATTCCACCAAGAACCAATACATTAACATTGTCATGTACATTACCATGCAAATCTTAGCCTATTTGATTCTCTACAATATATATATCTCTGATGTCATTTGCGATATCTGTCTTGTTTGTGTAGGTTGTCCCAGTGTACGAAAGGCAGAATTTCTCAAGAGTTTAATACAAGCATTCCAGCAGGAAGTTGAAAATTCATATTCTCAGTACAGGTTAGAGATGCACACATCAATTACAGTCACCAGATATTACAGTCATTAGACATCATGATATTGAGTCATCAGAGTAAACGCTCACTCGGTGCATTGATCTGCTCCCAGGCGACGTTTCAGCGTTTATTTGTGAGTGAATCAACAGCATGGATCAAGGTTGAATCACTTGAATTTCATTTCGATTTTGCATTTTGAATCAACATTAATTCCATCATAGATTAATTAAAGTTCAGTTTTGGTTTATAAGTATTTTTTTTTAACCTTTTTACAACAATTTGAAACTTTTTAAAAAATTGAAACAGCAACTAATATTATTTCAACCACATTTCAACGTTGAAGGTCAGTTTCTGACTCAACAAATGAATTAAAATGTTGTAAGTATGAACATTATTTTTGCAATTCAGTTTGGTTGCTGAAAAGACATGCTTCACATGTAAAACAATGTTGTTATTTTTAACTAAAACTATTATTAAAAACATTTTTATCAATTGAAAAAAAAATTATAATAATTGTTTCATTAATTTATGCATGCACTTTGTAATCTTTCTAATGATTTTAAATACATTTCTACGTTCTCATTTCTGTGGCAGGTCTAGAACGTATGTTGATGTAGAACCTCTGTTATGACTTGGGTTTTGTGTGAAGTGTATGATGCTGTTCTTGTCTCTCAGGACACCTGTGGTCCGTCCTCATGTCCTCAGCTCTCCGGCCTCTTTCTCGTCTGTTCAAACTCTCCATCTGTACTTTACGCTGATGGACACAGATGCTGACGGGCTTCTGAGCGAGCGGGAAGCGCGTTCGTTACGTCTCCTGCTCCGCAGAACTCTGCGTCCTCGCCGCTGTGCCAAGAAGTTCATGCAGTTCTGTGACCGGAACGCAGATCGCCATCTAAGCGCTCAAGAACTCACTTCCTGTCTTGGCATTTAAAGCCGGACTCCATAAATATTGTGCAAGATGAAGTATCTTTGGAAATGGTTTGAGACGTCAGTTTGACCTTCATCTCCTCAAAGCTCTTTTGAGTCTCAGACTGCAGCGTTCAATCACTTCACTCTGGGTTTTTGAATCTGTTTCAGCTCTCACCGCCGCTCTGACCTTTTCACTTATGCAAGTCCAAACACCGCACCTTTCAAATAAAGGACTTGTTATTGGTTCTGTAAAAATAACCACGGTTAAGCCTTTCTGGCCGCTGGAGCGGTCGAGTGTGTGTGACTGTGTATTTGAGTGGCTAAGACAGCGAGTTTGGACACAGTACAGTACCATGGTAAATTAACATCTTAATCATTCGGTGTTCATGACATGCAGTAGGATCTGAGTCTGAGTCTGAGACCACATTGATAACTTAAAGGGGTCATATGATGCGATTTCAAGTTTTCCTTTCTCTTTGGAGTGTTACAAGCTGTTCGTAAATAGATAAGATCCCTGAAGTTGCAAAGACTAAAGTCTCAAAACTAAAGAGATATTCTTTATAAAAGTTAAGTCTGGTCCACGCCCTCCTAAAACGCCTCGTTCTAACATGCCCCCACATGTCTACGTTACTGTGTGGGAAAATTTGCATAACGCCGCCCAAATGTTCACGCAAAGAAAGAAGGCGTAACTTTATTGTTGCTGCCGCCGCCATGTTGTGAAGACGCTGTGTTTCCTTGTGAAAGCGAAACTACTTTGTTTGGTCTTCCAAAAGAGGACACGACTAGAAATCAGTGGTTAAGTGGTATTTACAACACTGTTCCAGAACACTTCAACCCAAATATTCAGATGTGTGCAGCGCATTTTATGGAGGACTATTTCCTGATCCTGGGAGAGTAGACTACAATGCCGGCTGTTCTGATAGAGATTGGAAGTAAGTTTTTTATTAAGGATTTTGCCTTACTGACGATTCAAAAAGTTTTTTGAGCAGGTATAGATAGCACTTGTTGTTTGTCCTTCTCCGATAACAAATGCATGCGTAAAAAGACAGAGAAGTCATTATAATCCAGTAATTAGTCCCCATGGATGCAACAAATGCCTCGTTTAAATGGGTTTTAATGTTTTTGTCTCGTCGCTCTGGTCTGGGACACGGCATCACAGTATGGTAAAAGGCGTAACATTTCCGTCAAACACTTGAGGTATTCGGCCAATCACAACGCACTGGATAACTGGCGAATCAGAGCACACCTCGCTTTTCAGAAACGATGAGCTTTGTAAAAATCGACAAAAAAGGCGTGGCATAGAGGAGAAACAATAATATACAGTATGTGAAAAATAATGTGTTTTTTAACCTTAAACCTCATAAACACATTTCATTACACCAAAATGTTGATTTTAGCAGCATCATATGACCCTTTAAATATCTACTTTTTAATTTTAAATTTGAATTAACTAGAAAGTTTAGGACCAAATACTAAGATATTCTGAAATTCGTCTGTCTTTTTAATTCATTTTTCAGCCCAAAAATATGCAATTCAAATTCAAAAGGTTGGGGTCAGTACATTTTTTTTTTCTTTCTTTTTTTTTTGTTGAAATAAATGAATACTTTTATTCAACAAGATGTGTTAAATCTTTTATTAAAAAAAAAGTATAGTAAAGACAGTATTGCTAGTGACAAAAGATTTCTATTTCTGAATAAATGCTGTTTTTTTACTTTATATTTATCAAAGAATCCTGAGAAAAGTATCACAGGTTCCAAAGAAAATGTTATAAAACGGATAGTTCCGGTCCTTGATTCTGATTGGCTGAGCCACGTTCGAAGCTGTTGTTTGGTGGAAGAATAATGTTTTTATTAATATCATTACACTTTACTTGCTCTGTTTTATTTTGTGAAACCTACATGTATATGAAATAACCGTGTTATAAAGCAATAAACCCCGTGAAGCTGTGGTTTACAGTGAATTTATAACAGCTAATGCCCCTTAGCTGTTATAAATTCACTGCTTCTTGGGGCTTATTGCTTTAATTAAGCAGCACAAATGTTTCTAACACTGATAATAAATCGGCACGTTAGAATGATTTCTGAATATTATGTGACTCTGAAGACTGGAGTAATGATGCTGAAATTCAGCATTGCATCACAGAAATATTTGAAGATATAATAAAAAATGTCTGTTTTAAATTGTAATTTAATATTTCACCCTATTACTGTTTTTTATTTTGTAAATAAAAATAAAATGCAGCCTTGGTGAGAGAAGAGACTGAAAAATCTTTGATCCAACTTTCAAACGGACATATACTATATGACCAAAAGTAAAGTGCCTGGTTTTTATAAAGCACAATAACGGTGTTGGTCGTGAGTTCGGTGTTCTTTAAACCCTGACAAGCCTAGGGAGGTCAGAACCACAGTAAATCCTGAATATGATGAAAGAATTCATTATAATGTGGCTCAGACACCCTTGAAAGGTGTAAAGATTATTAAAGGGGTCATTATGATGCTTTTTTAAAGATCATTATTTTGTTTATTTAGTGTAACAGAATATGTTGACATACTTAAATGTTCAAAAAACACATTATTTTTCAAATACTGTACAGTATTGTAAGTCCTCTATGCCCCGCCTCCCTCAAACACTTAGTTTTCTACAAAGTCCATCCTTCCGACAAGCGCAGTCTGCTCTGATTGGCCAGCGTACCCAGTGCATTGCGATTGGCCGAACACAACAAGCACGCGTCGGAAATGTAACGCACCTTACCAAGCGTCGGAGCTTCATCTTTCAAAATAAATGTAAAGACAGAGCCGAAAGGGGAACAAAGTCACGTGACAGACACAGTGATGAATATGTGTTTGCAGTACACAAGCCACGGGTTAAGACAGCTGACTCCACTGTGATGTGTCTCGCTCTCTCTCTCTCTCTCTCTCTCTCTCTTCTCACTCTCTCTCACACACACAGATGCGCAAAACTCCACATTTGAACAGTCAATAGCAAATACTTAAACTAACAACAAAACAGTAGCTGATTCAGAAGCGCCAGATTGTCATAGCAAAGTCAGAATGACCTCCTCTCCTAGGTTCACGAAACGGTCGTCCATAAAATGCATTGCTGTTCTGTTGTAAGTCATCTTAAAGATTTCTAAATGCATCTACTTCCGGAAGACCAAATAAACTGCTTTTGCTTTCACACTGAAACACGGCGTCTCCCTGACATGCTGCTTCAACACTAATGCGGTTACTGAAACCACGCCTTCTTTCTTTGCGTGCACATTTGGGCGGCATTATGCAAATATTTCCACATAGTGAGGTAGATATGTGGGGGCGTGTTAGAACGAGCCGTTTTAGGAGGACGTGGCAGAGTCTTAACTTTGATAAAGAATATCTCTTTGGTTTTGAGACTTTAGTCTTTGCAACTTCAGGGATCTTATCTATGCACAATCAGCTTGTAACACTCCAAAGAGAAAGGAAAACGTGAAATCACATCATATGACCCCTTTAAGCCACATTTACACATTACACTCATTTACTCCAGTGTGTGTTTGCTAAGCTCATTCTATATAATATGTCTGTGCATGTGTTTAAATGTTGGTGTGTGTTTGCTATTCCATATTCAGGTTTTTTTTGTATTGTACACTACTAACAGTTACCTGACTGAATGTGTTTCTCCTGATCTTAACGTTTGGCCTGCTTTAGTTGGATAGTGAAGTAAAAGCAGCAGCACCAAAGCACATCCCTAGGTGGCAGTGCAACTCTAGTCCAGATCTGAGTGATTCTGCGTTGAGAGACTGACTGTGTTTGACTTTTGACTATCAATTTGCTGCATGCATGATACAATTTTGAAAGTGGCTTTGCTTGACGAGACATTTGGTAGCAAGTAAGCGAGATATTGGTTGCTTTGCCATGTTTTGTCATAATCATAAAAACTTGTTTTTGAAACACCTAAAAACTGGACTGTTGAGGTTACAGACACTCCTTCTAAATGGGCTCCCTTTATCACCCATTTCTCTGATTATTACTACTAAAAACCACTGAAAACAACTTATACTACACTACATATACAAACTAGAGAATATAGACAACAGAAAGATAAACAAAAGGTAATACGAACAATCACCAACATGCAGCCAAAACTGGAAAAAAAAGGTTTTATTTCATTAAAAAGCAGAGCATACAAAGAATATATACTGTATGTTGTAGTAACCTGCATCATGTCTGGTACTATTAGCTGAAAAATTACTTTTAAAACATCCAAGGCAGCAAATATTGAAACTATATCTCTGCCATCAGGATTCTAAACAGATTTCACAATCACATTCATTCATTTCTTGTTTGCATTTAAGCCAGGTTGGGATTCGTGAATCTTCTTCAGTTTCTTCAACAGTCTGGGATGTGCACAGAACAGTTTGTTTCGGATATGTAATCTGAAGAGCAGTGAACACAGTAAATACAGGAGCACATGATTCATATGTCATTTGTGTTTGTATGTTAAACACTCACATCAATGCATAAGTGTGGCAGGCACCATAGTTGCTCTGTATCTCACATCTGGAAACTAATCGCAGAATGCGCCGTGGGATTTTCTCTAAAACGGTCACACAGCAACTGGGAGGGGGATATCCTGGAACAAAGTCGAGATTCACTATGTCTGTATTTGTGTCCATTAAATCCTCTTAGAACAAAACTTGAGCTCATGTCACATTTCATATTTCAACATTACATTGTGTAATTTGCAACAACACAAATTCATAAAGGGAGCAGAAAGAGTAAAAATTAAAGCAGCACAATCTAATCATCATTATCATTTTATTGCTAGCCTGAAGAGTAGGGGCAGATTTGGTGAATTAGGGGCCTATACGTATGCACACATTTACCTAGATCAACCTTGAGGTTTGGATGGTGCTACACACAATAAGGAAGCAATACTTAAAGGCGGTTTGGCCGGTTCTTTAATTGGATCGGTGAAGTAAATCAGGCAGGGGGGGCGACCCAAGATCACTACCACGTAAAGGTGGGCTAACTGCGCGCCATCGTAATATCCAAGATCTACATGCACATGATGCTGAAGGTTGAGATGACTGACTAGGTGGTTTGGACGGTAGATGAGTGAAGATGGGCGAAACTCATCGAATATTGGGTGCTGCGCAAGAAAGGGCAATTCAAGAAATACAAAATTTTGAAAAGATAGGGCATGTAATCCCGTTTCGACCGATTGAAAGCATTGGTGTGATGTCTAAAGCATCAAAGAAGGATAAGGGGGGAGCGAGAAGATATTGTGTTAGACATGTGGTCTGCATAAGGGGGGTGTGGAAATTAGAATTCGAAAATACTGGATCCTTTCTAATACAAACCTTGTTTCTTGGTGGATGCTCAACACACAGCTAACAGAAACAATGTGAACATTGCAATAAAAGATGAAGAAAAATATTACAGAGCACTGCTGACATTGTACGAGTGATGCTGTCGCGGGCTTTTATCACCTCATTCTCTGATCTATTGTAACTAACTTACAAAACCCAACATGTGAAAGCTATTCAAAAAGTGAGACAGGGGGTCAGGAGCTACAGCGTACCAAAAAAGTTACCGACCAGGCATAAGGCTGAGTGATAACGCGTGACGACACGTGACATAAAGTAGACTACGGACAAGTAAATAAAGACGCACAAATCCCAAAACAATGCAGAGTTCTCCACACATGCAGGGGGGTAGTCGGAGACACAACACAACATTGGTTTTTTAGTATCTCCAGTAAAATATCCGGCATCGTCCCGCTGACACATCGTTGTTGACCACCGCATTCCACTTATATATACTGTATGTTGTAGTAACCTGCATCATGTCTGGTACTATTAGCTGAAAAATTACTTTTAAAACATCCAAGGCAGCAAATATTGAAACTATATCTCTGCCATCAGGATTCTAAACAGATTTCACAATCACATTCATTCATTTCTTGTTTGCATTTAAGCCAGGTTGGGATTCGTGAATCTTCTTCAGTTTCTTCAACAGTCTGGGATGTGCACAGAACAGTTTGTTTCGGATATGTAATCTGAAGAGCAGTGAACACAGTAAATACAGGAGCACATGATTCATATGTCATTTGTGTTTGTATGTTAAACACTCACATCAATGCATAAGTGTGGCAGGCACCATAGTTGCTCTGTATCTCACATCTGGAAACTAATCGCAGAATGCGCCGTGGGATTTTCTCTAAAACGGTCACACAGCAACTGGGAGGGGGATATCCTGGAACAAAGTCGAGATTCACTATGTCTGTATTTGTGTCCATTAAATCCTCTTAGAACAAAACTTGAGCTCATGTCACATTTCATATTTCAACATTACATTGTGTAATTTGCAACAACACATTTCATAAAGGGATCAGAAAGAGTAAAAATTAAGCAGCACAATCTAACATCATTTATATTTTATTGCTAGCCTGAAGACTATGGGCAGATTTGTTGAATGGGGCCCGATACATTTGCACACGTTTTCTTAGATCAACCTTGAGGTTCCTTTTTTTGTTGTGATGCTTTGATACAGTTTTTTCACAAAAACAAAATAAATTCTGAAATAATAAACCTCACAATTGAGCCTTTAAATAATTTTTTAAAGGGGTCATATTATGCTGCTAAAAAGAACATTATTTTGTGTAATGAAATGTGTTTATTCGGTTTAAAGTAAAAAAAAAAAACATTATTTTCCACATACTGTACATTATTGTTTCTCCTCTATGCCCCGCCTTTTTGAAACGCTTCGATTTTTACAAAGCTCATCGTTCTGAAAAGCGAGGTGTGCTGTGATTGGCCAGCTATCCAGTGTGTTGTGATTGGCCGATTACCTCAAGCGTGAGACGGAAATGTTTATGCCCCTCACATACTGTTGATGCAGTGTCCCAGCCGGAGCGACGAGACAAAAACATTAAACCCATTACTTACGTGAGTCAGAACTGCCGGTATTTTAGTCTAACGTTACTCTCCCAGTATCAGTAAACAGTCCTCCCTAAAATGTGCTGCACACATCTGAATATTTGGGTTGAAGTGTTTCTGGAACAGTGTTGTAAATACAACTTAATCATTGATTTCTAGTCGTGTCCTCTTTTGGAAGACCAAACAAAGTAGTTTCGCTTTCAACGAAGCACACAGCGTCTTCACGTTATGGCGGCAGCGGCAACAATACTACAGTGATAATAAAAGTTACGCCTTCTTTCTTTGCGTGAACATTTGGGCGGCGTTATGCAAATCTTCCCACATAGTGATGTAGACATGTGGGGGCGTGATAGAACGAGCCGTTTTAGGTAAGCGTGGTTGACTCTTAACTTTTATAAAGATATCTCTTTGGATTTGAGACTTTAGTCCTTGCAACTTTAACAAGATCTTTTTTATGCACCAAGGGCTTGTAACACTCCAAAGAGAAAGGAAAATTTAAATTGCATCATATGACCCCTTTAAAGAAAAGGGATGAGTCAGAAGTATAAATTATTATATAAATTTAAAACGGGGTTATGTGGTTGAATTTTCGCATTGATCTGACTCTGGAAACCACAACCATTAGAGCTGTAGTATTGAATGCACATTCATTCTGTACCAGTAGGAGGCGCGATTGGACGTCAGAAATATAGCCGTTTCCCGTGCACTCTGGAACAAAGCAGCTCCGCTCATGAACGCTATTTTATCAGATAAAATGAAAATGCCATCAAAATTTTTCGGAAGACAGTTCCCTTTATATGAGATTCATTCATATAAAAACTTGAATTAGTGACGATGAAAAAAGTCCACTGACGAGTTACCAGCGTAAACCTGGGCTCCCAATTGCTTACTCTTTCCAAAGGCTGTCTAATTTTAAACTTTAAAATACATTTATTTTTTAGTTATTTTAACTATAACATTTAAATGAAACTGAAAAAAAAACATAATGAAAAGAAAATACATTTACACACCAAAGGATTATATCAACCAAAAAAGTGAGATGCTACTTGGGTCGTTATAAATGAATAAGCGGCATTTAAAACAAACATATTGTTGCCCAATATTTAATTACAGCTTCAAATGCATGATATTTTCTTTTGCCACAAGCAGGATACACAAAAAGCACGTTCAACATCCGCGCTTAATGCGCATCTCGTATATGAAAAATATTTTAAGGGGCCCCTGACTTTTGGGGGCCAAAGACGGTTGCCTACCTTTGCCTAATGGGTAAGTCCACCTCTGCTGAGGAGCATCATGACGAATGTGTCAGGTTTAGGCTGTATTGATCCCAGTAGATGATTCTGAGCTTCAGTGCTGGTGAGGATGATGGCGACGCACATGAGCAGCAGTAAATATGTTGCTTTGGGCCCCATGACTGAAACAGCAATGAGAGGGAATATTATACGACGTTTACACTAGTGCTTTCGTTTTAAAACGCGTAACGTTTGCTGTGGTTCTGCCTGGCTTCCACAATACTCCAGAGTGTTTTACTGTTTGATTCTCAAAAACGGAAATGTTTGGAAATGCTGCAGATCCCGTTTTAGACTCAAAATATTTTTTGAGTGTTGTGTAATATTTAGTTCCTGTGAAAAACTCTTCCAGTTCCCCTATTGTGGCCGTTGAGACCCTTAAAAATATGAAATGTGCTTGCTAACCTAACGTTATCTGAGCTCTTTGCCAGAATAATAATGTAAATAATGTAAATAATGTAAATATTCTACAATGAGAAGAATATTTACAAATATTGTCAGCTCACTGTTAGACATGATTATGAAACTTCATGAGACGATTTGTGTTTTTACTTGTATATCAGTGCTGTAGGGCTTGTGCTTCAATGCTCAGACTAAACCAGTAGATTCTGTTCAATTTGATTGTAATGTGTTCATATTAAAAGTAGTGAATAGAATTGAAAGATCTGTATTTGTATCATCTATATCTTTTTTTTTTTTTTCAATCTATCAGTTCATGTTGTCAAATCCATCTCTCCATCTTTCTATCACTTCCTACCTAATCAGATTTCGTCCTGTAGGTGTGCAGCAGGGAGAAATTGGACATTAATAAATCATAAATCTACCTCATTTCTGAAGCAGATTTCAGTCTCCCTGTTAAGATCAGGATAATAAGCACGTTGAAGGACTGAATTAAATAAAGTGTGAGACAGAGTGATTTGCAGCACAGTTCCTGTTGGAAAAACCAGGTCATAGCAGCTTAAGGTGGTCAGGTTAGTTTCTAGAATAACAACCAATAACTTTTATGTTTCTGCTCTTATGTGTTCTGCTAAATAACCAACTTGACTTTGGCCCCAGTAGTTTGCAGTTTAGAGAAGGAACTCACTGCCCAGCTGAATCAAAACGGCACTAGAAACCCACATATATAATGGTTTAGAATGGGAAATGTAGGTGTTTCAGTGGAAACTGTAATGGTCCCTGTGGGTCTCTCTAGTAAACTGTTTGCCTGTATTAGGGTCCATGTATAACACCTAATCCTACTTTGCCCAAAACAACCGCTGCGACGGTTGCATGTCCTGTACAAAACCAGCCTAAATGCAAATCAAAAATATCCTAAAACAAGCCCAGTGACCCTATCCAAATATCAAAACTCAACATATGCCACTTCCATGCCTAAAATATATATTTTACTTTCACTGTTATGCTTTAGGCTATACACAATTTCAATAGCAATCATAAACAGTTTGTTTTCATAAATAAGCTCAAAGTGGAAACCATTAGAACTCCTGCAATGGTTTCTACTGTGCTACCTTTTTTTCTTTTCAGCAAGATAGATTTGCCAAATCAGGTAATTAACAGATCTTTGAAAGTTATATAGTAGCATGTCAAAAAAAAACATGTGTTATGTAAAATTAGAACTGTTCAGTATATATTTTTAATTTGGCAGCAGGCCCCGCCATTTGCAACTTGGATGTTTTGCAAGACTTCCGGTCTTTCGAGTTATTCTACCTGTAGAAAACAGCCTGATTTGTTGCTAACTTTTTTTTTTTCATATTATTTTAATGTATTATTAACATTATAAACACACTGGTTTGTAGCTCAAATAGTTTTACTAGCGGCTAATGAATGGGAAGTCTCTCGGATTTGAAATAAAACGGCTTGCTTCCGCGTTGCATAAAAGGTGGATATACTTAAAAAATCCTCTCAACCTTCAGTTCTGAATTCTTTTTGGACGGTTCAAAAGTCCTCCAAAAGTGCTTCATAATTTAAACCCTTTTCTCATGAAAGCAGTTTGAACAGCGTTTGACTTTCATTAGTAGGCTACAGACAAGTGGTCTTTTTTCGCGGAGCTCTGGGTTTGTGTCCTCTGGTCGCGAGAGCGAGGGAAGGTGGTAATTGTGGTCTGTCTGGCGGCCCAAGGCGGGGTGTTTATGGAGAATCGAATGTATTAGACGAGTGTCGAAGCAGTATGGGAGTTGTTTGACATGGGTGGGGGGATTCGATTCTCGTCCTCATACTTCTCTTTATAAGACGCCGGGATCACGGCGCGATTGTGAGAGGATTTTAGCAGTCTTTTAAAATCCAAAGTCATTTATGAATTAAAAGACGGAGTTACTATGACGGGGTGAGAGTACAAAATCAGTGTGGAGATCTATCCGGTCCTATCGAAACGCGCCCACACACCTCATGCCAATGGTGTGTATGCGGGCTAGAAGGGGTCAGGTCACCGGTTTTGTGCGTGCTGTTCCTTCATGCTTTGAATGCTATTTAAGAGGAGCTGCAAATTGCTGTGCATTATTCCAGTCCGCTGGACTCGGTGTAGTCCATAATGGGATAAATTGGGGTTCGCAAGAGTTCAAGGTTAACTGTGACCCAAACTCCTACCTCGGAAAGATGTATTCATCTGATATGCACACCAGGTGGCTTGGGTAGACATGGGGTAGCTGGGGGCGCAAGTAACGCAAATGAACGTCTCTCTCTCTCTCTCTCTCCTCTCTCACACACACACACATACACACGCAACGGCACACACCAACAGACAAGAGGTTAAGTGTCATATGACGAGAGGAGGTCAGCTACATTATTTTACTACTTGCTGGGTGTGGGGTGCTGGCGGACTGTGCGACGCATAGAAACGTGCTACTGTAAGACCTGCATGTAAACTTGTTTACTGACCTAGACGTGGGGCTGTTTTCGCGACAACAGTTTTACCGGGAGAGCAGAGTCCAGGCTTACTTCCATTAATTTGCACGTTATGTTTTGGAAAACCAAATCAAGGCGTGCCAACAGGCAGACTACTGAAAAAACTTGGTGGCGTTATTTGGTAAACGTGTTTTAGTGTGGTGTAACAGCCCCCCTGGCAGCGCAGTCCGATCTCATGTCGATTCGGAGATCTCAGATACACTAGGTCTCTTTCCTAAACGGTACTACAGGATTTATTGCCTTGCCAGTGCTTGTGAGGGCATCTTCAACATCAAAGATAGTATTATTTCTTCGCTATAAAGTGCTGCTCCATGTTTGAAATGAATGCTGCTGAATAAGTAGAATTCAGTATCGTATTTCTTTCTTGGCAGTTAATTAAAAATTGGCGGTGATGGGTCACCAGAAGAGAAGTTTAAAAGAAACATTTAATTCGCACAAAATTTGGGGGGGGGGGGGAAATATTCTTACAGATGGGGGGGGTAAAATAACTATTTGTTCTATGTAATTATGTGTGTTAAAAAGTATTTTATTCCTTTGATGCAAAGCTGAATTTTCAACATCCTTATTCCAGTCTTCATTGTCACATGATCCTTTAGAAATTATTTTAATATGCTGATTTGCTTCTCAAGAATTATTTCTGATTATTATCAACGTTGAAAACTTTGAAACCAAACTTTTAGGATTCTTGCATGAACAGAATGAAAATGAATTTTTGTAACACTCTGTTGAACTGTCAATTGATCACTACTGTATAAAATGTATTCATTTATTACAAAAATCTCACTTATATACGCACATATTTAAATATTGTAGAATTAATTAAATTATATATATAATGAACTAATTTTTACATAATATATTATAAAAATAAAAAATATATGATAGATATATTACAGTATATATTTTTTCATCCAGGGTGTCTATTGATATTCTGGTTGTATTCTTGGTCTGGATTTGGAGGTCTGTTCGATCCAACCCTGCTATAAGATTATGAAGACCAGATCGTCTCATTAATTTAGAAAATATAATGAGAATCATTACTGCCATCCATAAAGATACAAAACATTAATGTCCATCAGTCCAAACACACAACTGCCAGCAATTGGTAGTTGTTCTGACTCAAATCTATAAATTCAAACTCTATACTTGTGCTGTCTTGTTTCACTGAACCCTTCAGAGACTTATAAAGTCAAAAAGTGAATGTCATGCTTTCTCTTTTCTGTTCTCTCATCTAATCACACACGTCTGATCTGACCAGATGACTTCTCGCCGGCTGGAGGAGAGAGGAATCAGAAGACATTACTGAAGACAGAAACACAGCTGGGTCCAGATCATCACCTCTGCCCGTCCTCCAGCTGGACCAGACCGCAGGAGGAAACAAGACACAAAAGGTCAAAGAAATTTGCTTTCTTTTTTGCCCCTCTTTCTGTCATCTGTCATTCACTGCTCAGTTTAATCGCTCCTCGTGAGCACTGTTGGGGAAAGTTACTTTTAAAAGTAATGCATTACAATATTGCGCTACTCCCTAAAAAAAAGTAACTAATTACGTTACTTAGTTACTTTTTATGGAAAGTAATGCGTTACATTACTTTTGCGTTACTTTCGCGTTACTTTTTAAATATAAGCAGGGCTTGATTGTTTTTAATATATTAAGAAGTTCTATTTATAGCAAATATAAAAGCCCTTTCACACCAAAAAGTGTAATGAATAAACCTCAGGCTGAAGCACAAGTAAATGCACGTCTGTACAGTAGAACGCAGGAGAAGAAACACACTTCAGCAATAAAAAAACAAAGCACAATTGTTCGTATCTCTAAAGTCATTTTTGCTTATTAGTATGGTTGAACTGGATCATCAAAGGTCAGCAGCAAAGACATTATTTAATAAAATGGGATTAGATACATTTGTGTTATTTAACATATTTAATTATTGCAGGTTTGTGTCATATTCCGAGTTTGCATTTCACCGTTTTAATTCATTTTGATGAATACTAAATCTGTTTTTTGTGAGTGGGATGAATTAATGCACATTCACATTTAGTCTAGAACTACAGTAACATCATGTTCACACAATGCCTCTGTTCTCCTGATTTCTCCCAATATGGGGACAGGAGAGCTGTCAGTCAATAAATGGGAAAACAAAGTAACTGGCGTTACTTTTTTGAAAAAGTAACTCAGATACTTTCTTGTAAATTAAAAAGTAATGCGTTACTTTACTAGTTACTTGAAAAAAGTAATCTGATTACGTAACTTGCGTTACTTGTAATGAGTTACCCCCAACACTGCTCGTGAGCGTCCAGATGCTCTTGTAGTTCCAGTGAGGGTTTAAACTGGATTCCTCTGATTATTTGAATGTAGATTTGGCATTTTATTTCTCCGTCTGCCTGCCGTGCATGGCCTCTCAGTTCATTAACTGTTCATTTACACACTCCTCTTTCATTCCGTCCGCTTCTCCCCGGTCTGTGAATGATTGTTTCTCATCTCTGATTCAGTTTTTAATTAAAATACTCCTCTGCTGAGGCTGTGGAGAGATACGGGCCTGCAGAACCCTCAGGAAAGATGTGCTGGGACTTGCTCTGCTTATCAGTCAATCTGCATTATATTGCTTTTTATTAGTTGTTCATCCAAATAAAATGCAAATTAGTGTGGTTTATAATTGTGTTTGCGGGCAAGTCTCACATAGACAAACTTATGACAATAACCATAATAGTTCAGCTCATTCTGACCAAAAAAAGAAAACAAAAAAATGACCAAATGCAGTTAGTTTTATTTTTAGGTGACTTCCTATAGTGTGGAACTATTTTATATAGCAGGTTTTCCTAAATTAGGGGGTTGTGAGTTGATGAAAAACTAATAATGAATTAAATCATAAAAAAATGTAAAATTGAAATTAATAAATAATTTTAAAGCAAAACTCTTTTGGTTTTTCCTGCAGGTGATGTGACCATTGCTCAGCATACAGTCAAACCAAAAATTATTCAGAGACCAGATATAATTTTGATATTTTTTTTACTAGTGGGTGGTAAAAAAAAAAGGACACTATAGTTTATGTAAGTGAGGATAGCAACATCAACCCCCGGGTTCACAGACAAGGCTTAAGCCTAGTCTTAGACTAAAATGTAAATCTGAGCTGTTTCAACTTAAAGGGGTCATATGATGCTTTTTTTGTGTATTTGGTGTAACAGAATATGTTGACATGCTTTAATGTTCAAAAAACACATTATTTTTCAAATACTGTACATTATTGTAGGTCCTCTATGCCCCGCCTCTCTCAAACGCTTTGTTTTCTACAAAATCCCCTCCTTTGACAAGCGCAGTCTGATCTGATTGGCCAGCTGACACAGTGCATTGTAATTGGCCGAACACCACAAGCACTTGTCGGAAATGTAACGCCCCTTACCATAATATTGAGCTTCATCTTTCAAAATAAATGTAGACAGTAAATAATGTCATTAGTTTTACCATCAGTTCAAGCCCGAAAGTGGACCAGAGTCGCGTGACAGACACAGTGATGAAGCTGGTATGTGTGTGCAGTACACAAGCCACGGTTAAGACCCTGACTCCACTGTGATGTGATGCTGTCTCTCTCTCTCTCTCTCCTCTCTCTCCTCTCTCTCGCTCTCCTCCTCTCCTCTCCTCCCTCTCTCTCTCTCTCTCTCTCTCACACACACACACACACACACACAACGCGTTGTGCAAAACTCCGCATTTGAACAGTCAATAGCAAATACTTAAACTAATAACAAAACAGTAGCTGATTCAGAAGCGGCAGATTGTCATAGTAAAGTCAGAATTTCCTCCTCTCCTAGGTTCACGAAATGGTCGTCCATAAAATGCATTGCTGTTCTGTTGTAAGTCATCTTAAAGATTCCTAAATGCATCTACTTTCGGAAGGCCAAATAAAGTGCTTTTGCTTTCGCCTAGAAACACACAGCGTCTCCCTGACATGCTGCTTCAACACTAACTGCGGTTACTGAAACCACGCCTTCTTTCTTTGCGTGCACATTTGGGCCGCATTACGCAAATATTTCCACATAGTGATGTAGATATGTGGGGGCGTGTTAGAGTGAGCCGTTTTAGGGGGCGTGTGTCTTAACTTTGATAAAGAATATCTCTTTGGTTTTGAGACTTTAGTCTTTGCAACTTCAGGGATCTTATCTATTCACAATCAGCTTGTAACACTCCAAAGAGAAAGGAAAACTTGAAATCACATCATATGACCCCTTAGAAATTGCACAGACTGATCTTAAAACATGTCAGTGCCTTTGTTTTGTCTTAAGATGCACACCAGTAATGCTTTTTTCTAAGGCATGTTTATAAAAATTACTTAAATGTCCTAATTGAACTATAACCTAATCCTGGCTTAGGCTAAACCCTGTCTATGAAACCGGGCCATAGTGTACTGTGATACATTATACCCAAACATGACCTAGTTTCTGTCTCCCGTTCATTATGTCATTTGGTTCTAGTTAATTATCTTCATTTGCCAGTGTATTTAAGTTGTGTTCAGTTCACTGTTTTCTGTCCGGTCTACTACGTCCCTACGTGTGATCCTGCCTCGCCAGCCTTTGTTTGCCCTATTGTGGATTGTTAAAGACTACATTGTTCATCGTCTTCTTCGTGCATTTCATTCACTGTAGCGGTGATAGCTGGCTCATTTTTTAATGGAAATCATGATACCTTTAGAATTAATTCAAATTTATTATAAGTTTGGGGGAAAAAAAAAAAAAAAAAAAAAAAAAAAATCCCTCTTTTATAGGATTATCATGATCATGGGCCAAAAAATAATTATTTATAATTTATATTTTTGGTCCTTTCGGTGAAAGATATAAATCTGTAGAAATCTCACAAACCGCGCAAACTTCAAATCCTAAATATGCTTTTTTCTTAGACTTGTTCATACTATAGCGGTCCTGTAAACTTGTAATTGTGTAAAGCCAGCAAATCAGATTTGACCTGCTGATTTCAGTTAACATCTGTCATTTTTGTGTGCAGTCTGTCTGACCCTGAGACTAACGGAAAATAAATGGCTTGACTGTTTTTATGAGCATACTAGAAGTGTAGCAGGCCTACAGTATTTATGATTGTGAACACAACGCTATTACTAATGTGAATTCATCAATTTGTCTGGTCAGTTAAATCACACAGGAATCGCTGATCTCACCGAGAGATAAATTACTGCAATATAGTTAATTAAATCACTTTAATAGTCAAACAGACAAAATCCATTAAGTCTGACGCCAGTTCTGAGCCAGCGGCGTATAATAGTGTTCTCCAGGCCACGACGGAAAAATTAAATATCAAACGAGCATCTCAAAGGACCTCAGTCTTTGATAAAATGCCACTAATAAAATAAAGCCTGAAAATGACTGGAGACTCGTTATCAGGTGGAGTTCACGGAGCGGGAGGATTTACAGACAGAATACAGAGAGAGGATGAAAGAGAAATCTGAGGAGGGGAAGAGACGTCTACAGCATATGGCCTTTATGAGACGCACAGCTGCTTGATGGCGGGACACTAGAGGAAGTGCTCTGGCATCCTTCCTGTCTCCTCCTGGTGTCACCTCGTTCGATGCCCCCGTGAGAGCACTGGTCCAGATGTGCCCACAGCTGCTGATGTCTCTTCACCACCACAACATCAACCACGCTCCTTCAGGTGTACGGAGAGATTGTGATTGATGAACAGGTATTTTGCATCAGTATTTTATATTTTTGTGCTTTAGTTCTGTCTTAATCTACTGCATTTGACACCGACAGTCAGTTCAAGAATTAAACTTAGATCATTTGGACTAATTGTGACATTTCCTGGCGGCCTAACAGAATACTTTTATCTTTCCTGTGCATAACTGCCGTCCACACATTTATCATGGTAAGCGTTTGGAAATACTTATAGCATAGATAGATAGATAGATAGATAGATAGATAGATAGATAGATAGATAGATGACATTTCGACAGATTTAGAATCTTAAAAATGTAAATGTTTTATGTAACTTTAGTGCTTAATGTAACTTTTTGCTTTTGTTTTAAAAATAAATAAATAATTCTTAATAAATGCAGAATAAATAAAAGAAAATGAATTCATTAATTTAGAAGTGGTGAAAACCATGGGTAAATGTTTGTATCTTTATAACCATTTTTAAAAGTGTTTAACATCAAATTATTTGTTTTCTTTCGTTTAGAAAATAAATAATGTATAATAAGTGAATGAATAAATAAAGGATTCTTGCACTGTGTGGAGGAGATCCCTTGTTTATTTATTTATTTATGCAAAGGATGGTTGCCATGGTAAATGTTTGTAATTTTTATACCTATTAACATTTAATTGGTGTTTAATGTAGCTTTTCCTTTTGTTTAGAAAATAAATTAACAGATAAAAGATTCTTGCACTTTGAAGGAAATCCCTTATTTATTTATTTATTTATTATAGTAGTGAAAACGGATATTATGGTAAATGTTTGTAATTTTAGGACAGTTTAAGGATGTTTCACATTGAATTGTTGTGTATTGTAACTTTTGTTTGTGCTGTAAAGTTTCTCCAGGGAATGTTTCATATGGTGTTGTAAAGTTCCTCATAAAAAGAGCAATCTGAGATATAAACCATAACAAGTTAAACCATATCCTCACATTAGCATTAGCATGTCTGGACTTGCTAATGTTTGTTCATAAAACATTTTTTTTTAAAGTATAAAAGTGGCGTGTATTCCCATATTCGGAATTAGTGCTCTGCATTTAACCCATCCAAAGTGGACACACACACACACACACACACACACACACACAGCAGTGAACACACCACAACCACGAGCAGTGGGCAGACATTTTTACTGCAGCACCCGGGGAGCATTGGGGGTTCAGTGTCTTGCTCAAGGACACCTCAGTCGTGGTATTGAAGGTGGGAGAGCGCTCTGGTCGTCGTCATTCACTCCGCCCCGGGGCGAGACTCAAACCCGCAACCTTTGGGTTATGAGTCTGACTCTCTAACCATTAGACCACGACTTCTTCATGTGACTCTATACATAATATTTGGCTTTTCCTTTTGTAATATACAGCGTTTCATATATTTGAGAACACTAATAGAGTAATTTATTTAGAGTATAATCTAAGCCGGTATAGTGAGAAGCAACATGACACCGCATTCACAATTTTACTGTATCTCCATAATCTGATGGATTTCTGAGTGACACATAATATTCAATGAGAATTATTGGGTCTTGATTTTATCTGTCAGAATTTGATTGGATGTTCAAAAGTGTCTCTGTATGACAAGTGGGTACAGGTCTGAAAATTAAGAGGGTTTGGAGTTAGAATATAGACTAGAAACATTATATTTTTCTGTGGTAGAACATGCACTGATGAACTGGTCTAATTTTCACAATAAGAGCAGAAACATGTAGGGAAGTTAATAGTGATGATCTTGAACATAAACGTGTGCTAAGAGAATCAAAGAGCATCTCAGGATCTAGTACTATATGTGCAAAAAAAACAGAAATTACTATTGAAAGTACCCCCCCCCCCACACACACACCGGCACACACAGCAAAACCCAAGGGTGCAGGACTAAAACCGGATGGCAGGGATTTTCCCTCCTCTGTTTTTTTTTTTTTTTTTTAATCATGATATACTGCTGGTCACATGAATGTTCTGTGGGGTGAAGGTTTTATTTTTCCACAGATCTCTCTCTCTCTCTCTCTCTCTCACGCACACACACACACACACACACACACACACAGAGAGACAGAACTTCACCCATTTGTGCATGCTGATATACTGTAGACATCATACAGTGCATGCATAAAGTTTGTATTAGGCGGTTATATTCCTGATCATATTTTTCCCAAGCACAATTTTACCGATTCCAAACCACATCATCTTAATAACTAACTATAAGTTGTATTTAATCATTTTAAGGATTATAATTGTCCATGAAGGCTGGAAATGAAAAACTTCTTAAATTCAGGTGTGCATAATTATTAGGTATCAGATAAAATTAGCCAAAAAAGAGATTTAACTCACACTGAAAGTCAAAAATGATTAAAATCCCATGAGAAGCCTGCAATACTAGAAATTGCAAAGTTAAGACATGACCATTGGACAGCGAAATGCTCATTGGGTCAGCAGGGTCAGAAACAGGTGAAGAAGAAAAGACACATGGGAACTACAAAAGAATTAAGGTGAAGAATTAGGTGTGAAACCATCAGGAAGCATTTAGTCTCAAGCGCCACCATTTTCCAGAATTACAACCTTCCTTGAGTCTCCAGAAGTACAAGGTGTCAGGTTCTCAGAGACTTTGCTTGGGTAAAAAATCCTAAAAGATGACCCTCACTTGATAAGAATAACATTCTGAAGTGTTGTGAAATACACAAAGACTGATTTCTAAAATAGGCTTTATAGACAGATATGTTGAGAGTGACTCTTGAAGGACAAGCATCACATCTTGTTGTACCACTCTTTCAAGAATTTATCTTGCAGAATCAGCAGTAAGTTTTGGGAGCTCATTTTTAGTCAATCCTGCAATCCTTTCAGAATAGGAGATGTACTGAAAATGAACTCCCAAAACTTACTGCCAGATTCTGCGCAATAAATTCTTACATTACATTTTTATTTTAGTATGTTGAAGTTTAATGTTTTGATGGTGTTTTATTGATTTATTTTCCTGTGGCAAGAACAAACTTCCATACTGTATTATACATATTTCATTGCTTAGTATTTTTTTAAACTTTTGATACTTAAGTACATTCAAAATCAAGTACCTTTACTGGAGTTATATTTTATTGTAGTATCTGTACTTTTACTCAAGTATACTTGATTTTTGCATTAATTTTATTGCATATATTAATGTTGTCAATTTTCAAACTTCAGTCAAAACTCATGAATCATGCACTATAAGATGAGTGAGGTATTAAAAGTAATAGTACATTTTGATGTCATGTTGATCTCAAACGTTCAGTGTGATGATATCATGTAGCATATGCATGTAGTTTCAAATGTTTATTGTTGCATTATGCATTCAGTTTCACTACTATTTTAATAGTGTAGAGTACACTAGTGATTCATTCTCAGCACAGCCTGAGTGTGTCTTGTTCAATCTGTCTGGTTTCAGCAGGAGCGTTTATGATTTTGTCCACTATTGATCTCAATCTCATACCTACTGTGCGTGTGCGTGCGTGTGTGTGTGTGTGTGTGTGTGTGTGTGTGTGTGTGTGTGCGTGATATTTGTTTGCTCATGCTTGATCTATTATGTGACTGACAGTAATTGTTTGGGTCAAATCTGAGCTTCATTAGACACTTGTCCAGCTCTGTCCTCTCATATTCCTGATGTCTGTACATGCGTGTCATTATTCACAGATGTCACACTCACACAGATGCAGCTTTTCTCATTACTGCACGTGTCAGAGATGCTTAAACTCCAGATGAGTGATTACTGCAGTCTACAAGTGTATGTGTGTGTGTCACTCAAACAATCACACGCACATCTGCAGCAATGCATGCGTACATGCACACATGCATTCATGCATTTAAACAAATGTTCTTTAAATCCTGCTGTACATGCATCACAATTATGTTTCACTTTTGCTGTGAATGAAAAGCATTTATAACCGCAGCTGTATGAATGTATTATTGTTTGCAGACAGTTTACCGTCACTCTCTCTTTTTAATGTACACGCACATTTATTTTTAATTAAATGTCAAGCGATGTCCACTGGCCTGTTTCTAAAACTGCTCTTTTCTTTCTCCAAATGGAGTATTTACAGATCATCTCCATTCCTAACATCCTTATTAATGCTCTAATACTCAGTATTTTTCTCTGTCTATTTCACTGATTTCTATCCTTTAATCAAAGTGTGTGTTTTGTTGTATAGTATAAATACATTTCCAGACAGCAGTGGACACATTTATCAGGCATTTGTTATTTCTTATAATATAATTGGACTGAAAAGTTCAGACATTTTACTCAAACTTTAAAATTGCTCATTATTATTATAGGCAATCACTGAATTAGGCATGCATCAGTGGAGTTTTTATCTTACAATTTTGAATTTATTTTCTCACAATTCTGAATTCTTTACAAAATTTACACAATTCTTTAAACTCAGAATTGCAAGAAAAAAGTCGCAATGAACATTTTTCATTTTTTTTTCTTCCTGTGGTTAAAAACAAACTTTCTATACTACCCTTTCATAATTCCATAATTTCATGTAATTTCATAATTCTGTTGTCTTTGAAATATGGTTGATGTGTACTGCTGATTGTAATGACAAGGTAAAGTGAAATTTACTTTAATGTTCAAAATACACCTTTATAATGAATTAGCAATTTAAAATATATTAACTTTAAATGTAGTATCAAACAACAGTAATAGTCAAGTATACTTTACATGTATGTTAAGTCAACACATCAATAGATGTATTTTTTAAAGCAGCGAAAGATTACATAAAGCATAGCGAGTGCAATTAAGTAGTCTTTTATTATCAACAAGTGCAAAATTAGAATGTAATATTAATATTTACATTTAAGAATTATTAAAAGTATTTAAACAATATTAAAATATACTTTAAAGATTTGAAGTACACTACAAGTGCACTTCAAACACAATTAATCACTGCTTACCTTAAAAATACGTTTGTTTTTTAATTGTGTATTTTTTTTATTATGAGTGAAGAAATAAATGTCCAAAAAAGGTTTGTTACAGAAGTGAAATTGACATTGCATTGTTGATATTTTATTTAGTTACAGGTGTCTCGTATATATAATAAATATATATAAATAAGTATAATTAATGTCTGGCATTTCTTGCCTGTTTTTTTTTTTTTTTTTTTGCTGCTGAAAACTTTCAGCTATACAGAAGAGAAACCGGAAAAAGACTATAAAAAGAGTGCAAACCTTTAAAGGGGTCCTATTATGCTCTTTTACAAAGTCTAGGTTGTTTGAAAAACACATTATTTTTCACTTATTTTACATTACAACACCTCTCTCCCCAGTCTGAACGGCTCGAATAGTTCCTGTATCAAATGAAGGCCCGCCTTCTGCAATACTATGTGTTGTGATTGGTTAGATGGGCCAGTGTGTGTTGTGATTGGTTATTTGGGCCAGTGTGTGCTGTGATTGGTCATCTGGGCCAGTGTGTGTTGTGATTGGTTAGCTGGGCCAGGGTGTGTTGTGATTGGTTAGCTGGGCCAGTGTGTGTGTTGTGTTTGGTTAGCTGGGCCAGTGTGTGTTTTGATTGGTTAGCTGGGCCAGTGTGTGTGTGATTGGTTAGCTTGTGCCATTTGTGTGTTTTTTGATTGTCCACTGGGCCAGTGTGTGCTGTGATTGGTCGGGTGGGCCAGTGTGTGTGCTGTGATTGGTTATCTGGGCCAGTGTGTGTGTTGTGATTGGTTAGTTGGGTCAGTGTGTGCTGTGATTGGTTTGCTGTGCCAGTGTGTGCTGTGATTGGTCAGCTGGGCCGGTGTGTGCTGTGATTGGTTAGCTGGGCTTGTGTGTGCTGTGATTGGTTAGCTGGCCAGTGTGTGTTGTGATTGGTTAGCTGGGCCAGTGTGTGTGTTGTGATTGATTAGCTGGGCCAGTGTGTGCTGTGATTGTTAGCTGGGCCAGTGTGTGCTGTGAACGGTTAGCTGGGCCAGTGTGTGCCGTGAACGGTTAGCTGGGCCAGTGTGTGCCGTGAATGGTTAGCTGGGCCAGTGTGTGCTGTCATTGGTTAGCTGGGTCAGTGTGTGCTGTGATTGGTTAGCTGTCAGTTTGTGTGCTGTGATGTTGCTGGGTCTGTTGTGCTGGTACTGGTTAGCTGGGCCATTGTGTGCTGTGATTGGTTAGCTGGGTGCTGTGAATTGGTTAGCTGGGCCAGTGTGTGCTGTGATTGGTTAGCTGGGCCAGTGTGTGCTGTGATTGGTTAGCTGGGCCAGTGGGTGCTGTGATTGGTTAGCTGTGCCAGTGTGTGTGTGATTGGTTAGCTGGGCCAGTGTGTGCTGTGACTGGTTAGCTGGGCCAGTGTGTGTTGTGATTGTCAGCACTCGGCGCCTGGTCGGGAAATGTCATGCCCCTTACCATAGCCACCGGCGAGCTTCAGTGTAAATATTGCGTCAAATCAATCAATTTGAGCGGGATTTTAGCCACTCTAAGTTTGTCTCTGCCTTGGGAAAGCTAGTGTGTCTCCGACATAGTGATAACACTCGTTGTCTTCTCTAGTGCAGCTCAACCAGGTCTCGTCCCATTCGTCGATATTTGTGATATCACAAATCCCGGAAAATATGCGTTGTAGTCCAAACGAGTTGTTTGTTGTAGTTTTTGAAAAGTGATTTCTGTTCAATGAAATATCTCCCTTTAAAGTGGACTTTGAGCTTTGTAACTTCGCAGATCTTTTTTATGCTCAAACAGCAACATTACAGACTAACTAAAGTTGAAAAAGTGAAAAAGCATAATAGGACCCCTTTAAGAGAAGGAAAGTGTTCCTCGGTGACAGGAAGACCTTATTCTCCTGCAGACTGTGACGGCCTGTCAGAGCTGAGCAGGTCTGGCACATGTCAACCATTCCCAGAATTCAGTTCACCTCCTCATTTAAAACATCCCAGGGAGAGAGAGAGAGAGAGAGAGAGAGTTGATGAGGGAAGGGTTGTAATATGATCGATGGACTAAAACATGTCTCAGTAATTGAGACCGAAAATGAATGTACTCCTTTCAATTCTGAGAAATTCAACCTGCTATTGAACAAGATACAAGATGGGGAATAGAAAACAAAACAAACATGGAGACCTGAGCTGAATGCCAATTCATATACTATATATCCAACACAAGATTAGGATTAATGCATCCCAAACTATAGTGTGCTGAAAATCACATGCAAAAAGCATGTGTACTATTTAACAGTAATAAATTTTGAGATATACATTTGAGGTAGCTCATGCTTTCATGCAAAAGTATATAAAGTGATCTGAAGTATCAAGATGCAAGTTTGTGTCTGTTTTTTAATGTATTTTTATTTATTTGTATTTATTTATTTTTCAACTTGAAAAGTTATTGTTATACTGCCTTTAAAGTTTGTTTAGTCAACTTGAAATGTAAAGTTATGTTAATTGGCAGCTTTGATATTTGTGTATCTCAACAATCTAGAAGTTATTCTAATGCTAAATTTTAAGTTATTAATTAAATCATTTTTTACAATTTGTACTGTCTTCATACTCAAAAGTACATGCTTTCCAATCATCACCAGCAAAGTACACAAGTCAAAAATATTAATCCTAAATGTAAGATTAATATAAAAATATAAATGTACATCCATTTGGATTACACAGTTTTAACATCATAAACTTAATGTGATGCATATTTGTCAGTCATACATACAGTACATGTAAATTTGTTATATTTCTGTAATCGCATACTAATAAACTGTTAACTGTTTTAAATGCACAATAACAGGCTTTATACATGTATCATCCATAAATCTAACTTGTTTCAATGACTTATTCCACAGCTAGCCATTTTTTTTAATGCATAATATAAATGCATTTTGAAAATATGATTATTTCAATAAAATCAAATACATGCAAATAGTTAATAATATACTATGTCATGATTTTTTATGACTGACAAATATGCACTGCATTAAGTTTACTGGTTTGTTTGTTAAAACCGTGTAATTCAAGTAAATAGATATTTTATATGCATTTCAAATACATGAATCTTAAATTTGGACCTAAGTATTTTTAAGTGTATTTGTAATGCATAGTAGCATGTGAATTTAAGTATGAAAGACAGTAGTGATAAAGTTTTCTGAGAAGGTGGAGAGAACTAAATAAATAAAAGACGCATTTTACAAGCATAACCAAATCATAATCATCATTAATCAAGGGCAAGAAAATGCTCACAAGATCCAGAAGCAGAATGTGTATCATGTCAGCCCACCACATCAGAGCGAGAGCGGGAACATTACTCTTTGACCTGCTGGTCAAGCTCTAGTTTGCATATCAAATGAATTCTCCTCCCTGTGTGTCGGGTCAGAGCTGAGTTGACCTGGATTATCTCGCAACCAATTTATTTCATTAGGAGCCGTGAGACTGCCCAGCAAGCAATTTTGCGTTTAAAAGGCGTCTATTAGACGTCTAAATATAGCCTAGACGTCTAGGCTAAAACAAGGCTAAATTTGGGCTGTCAGGGAAAATCTAATAGACGTCTAACCATAGCCCAAGAATAGTCTAGTCATCAATTAGACGGCTATTAAACGACTACATATATACGTCTAATAGACAACAAAATGGCAATCCATACATACAGCTTTTATTAAGAAAAATTACATTTTTGACAACTTAAGACAATACAAAATGATAAAAATACAAATGAATTGATGACAAAATAAAATGTTATAAATACAATACACATAAATATAAATATTATGATTTAAAAAATCTGGAGTTTTTAACAACTTAATGAAAAAATAAAATATTTGAAATAACTTAAGATATTTAAAAGAAAAAAAATCTAATACAAATCAAGAGCATGTTATCACACTTAACATTAAAACATTACGGATAAATGACAACATAAAAAAAAAAAGATTAACCCTTTTGTTGGTTTACTTTTAACAAATAAAACAACCAACAGTGAACTTAAAGGAAATTATTAATTATTGGTTTTATTTCTTGTTTAAAATGCCTCCCAACTGCATTCCTCAAGTCCAACTCTGTTGCTGATGGGAAGTTGGTCATCACAGCATCTGCCAAATAAGAAAGAAAAAAGAAAGCACAAGAAAAGCTTGACATCATTTTTTACTTTAATTGCACTAATTGTGACAGGGAGTCATTCTCTTTTGCTTGGATGCCAACTAAAAACAAAAACGAGATATATATTGTGTATCACCATTCAGTGTGTTAAAAAGAGAGAAGCTCTCTGGTAAATATTGTGTGTTTATACACACACCTCTGATGACCGAGAACAGTGCAGTCTTTTCAAATGCCTCTTTCTGCAGCGGACCACCCCCCTTCATGTTGAATTTGGACATGAGGGAATTTTTTTATGAACTGACTTCATAACAACACAGTGATAGCTGCTGTAACTAAAAAGTAGCCCAGTACAAACATTAACCTCAAATGTACATGGAATAATAAATTCACCCCCTACCGTTTTATTACATTGTTTTCTGTTTGTACTGTTTAGGTTTTAATGCTGCATTGCACATCTGAGCTATTTGCACTTATTATTTGTATTCTTAAGCTTTACTATCAATTTGGAAGTTTCAAAATAAATCTTATTGTAACGTAACTTGTACAATGACAAAGATATTCTATTCAATTAGCTCATGCTCTCTCTGTATCAAACAAGCCATTGTTCAGTAATAAATTCAATATAATAATTAAAATAAATGATGGACCTTGTCAGTGCTTTAGTGAGGAAATGTTATTTTGGAGAGTTTTTTTTTTTTTTTTACCATTGCTGCCCGGATCTTTTCCAGATGTTGAAACTCCTCCTCAGTTTCTCCAATTCTTCTGAGAGTGTTCACTGTATAAATTAATATGGATTCCCGGATATCCAGTCTTGTACAGTACTGTCTAGAAGTCCCCTACTAATCTTCCATGTCGTCTTAAATCCATGCAGCTGTGTTTGTTCTGTTGTTTGCTCTTTGCTCTTCTTGTGCTGTTTTAAAATCAATTGAGTTTGTAAACACGTAACTTACAAATGATAAAACTTTTACTCTATTAAATTTTGCAATTAATCCTTTGAACACATGCGTGCTGAACCGTGGGCCTAGTCACGGGTCACTATCAACTACAATCTGCTCCCTTCACGAAAATGTAACGGTTCCTAAACATGATAACAAATAATATAGATAAATAATGAACACATGTCAAAACGAAAACACAGATACTTACAAGACCAAGTAGGAATGTCCTTTATCGTTTGTTGTTTGCCCGCTGCTCTCCGACAAGTAAACTTAGTGCTCTCTCGTGTAAAAAAAAAATTCAAAACACAACACTGATCTCTAACTCTCATGTCTCGCGTTGCCAGTAGTCAAGTTCCCCCCCCCCCCTCAGTAGGGCTACAATTGCCATCTAGCGGTTGGGAATTGTAATTGCATTTTTATTTATAAATGAAAGCCAGGCAAATATCATAATATCTATATGTGTATGAAGTACCATAACAGCTTTGTGGATGCATGACAATCAAAAAAGATATATCAAATGCCAAGTAAACTTTGAAAAAGTTTAAATTAGCATTATTTTTGGCATAATAAATAATGCTATATTTAATAATGCTGTAAAATAATTAAATAATATAAATAATGCTAATTTAAATGATTCAAAAGTTTACTTGCATTTGATAAGAAGCTGCGTGGGCGAAAATTACATGTAAACAATTTTAAGGCTATTTTGGCTATGCTCATCGCTGGTCTGGTTTCTGGTAAAGGGCTATAGCCAAGCCATTAAAATTAGACCACACATTGCCTCGATTTCGCCAGGTGGGCTAAAAGCAGACTACACGTAGCCCGTCCAATTTAGAGCTAAATCGTGGCTACATATAGACCATGTCATGAAATTACACTTATATCTTTGTAGATATTATTGACACTGCGAACATGATGGGATAGCAACCATCTCATGCGCTGCCTGGCCAAAAACTACAGTGAATCAGGTTTGACTAGAAGTGGGCTACAGATAGCCGCTCTGACTACGAGCTAAATCGTGGCTACGCACAGGCTACGTATTGAACATGTCAAAGAAATGAAACCAAACACCTTGTAAACGCTGTTGACTTTGCTTACATGATGGAATATCATACATCTCACAAGTTATTTTGCCAAAAAACGACATGAAACCAAATTCAAGGTTATTTGGGCTAGAAGTGGGTTACACATAGCCGGACTATATTGGGTCTATACTTAACCGAGACGTTGAAATGACAGCTATTGCTTGCTGGGTGGGATCACACGGCCTGATCGAACACACACACACACACACATCTTCTGTACCTCAGTTGTTCCCTGAACATAGGAAGTCGAGGCAGAGTCCTGCACGGGTCCTGTTTGATAAACCCGCACCTGCAGTAATTGACAGAACACTCGTCTCGACCCGTTATCCGACAGCAACACTATAACTCCGTACCCGACCCGAACCACACATGTATTCTCCTACATGAGGTAGACAAAACGCGTTTATTAAAACTTCTATTCAAATATTAAGTAAATTTATATTTATTAGATAAACTAATATTTCACGGATAGGTTGCAGAATTTATGCCTACACAAAAGAAAGTTCTGTCTACGGTTTGTCTCAAACCATTCGTTAATCTGGCTGTTTGATGAAGAGAAAGAGATCAAATGTAGTAGAAATAAACATGTTAAGAATCCATAGAAGCGGAGGACTCTTATTATGTTTTTTTTAGGACTATTAAATGATTGGTTGACCAATCAGCGGAGAGGG
The DNA here is from genome assembly GCA_018155175.1 of Sinocyclocheilus anophthalmus. Taxonomy (NCBI): domain Eukaryota; kingdom Metazoa; phylum Chordata; class Actinopteri; order Cypriniformes; family Cyprinidae; genus Sinocyclocheilus; species Sinocyclocheilus anophthalmus. The sequence continues at coordinate 331,651 of JADLZN010009370.1, read as the reverse complement.
GCATTTAATTCCCGCCCACATTAGAGTATAAGATATTGAGTTGCTTATCGTTTTCTATCCCTGAGGTAAAACAAAATGACCGCGAAATTCTTGATTTTTCCGTTTCATTTGAATCATATGATGCTATTTTAAAGATCATTATTTTGTGTATTTGGTGTAACAGAATATATTGACATGCTTTAATGATCAAAAACCCATTATTTTTCAAATACTGTACATATTGTAGGTCCTCTATGCCCCGCCTCTCTCAAACGCTTCGTTTCTACAAAGTCCTCCTCTGACAAGCGCAGTCTGCTCTGATTGGCCAGCTGACCCAGTGCATTGTGATTGGCCGAACACCACAAGCATGTGTCGGAAATGTAACGCCCCTTACCATAATCGCAGCTTCAGCTTTCAAAGTATATATCAATACAGTTAATAATGTCATTAGTTTTACAATCAGTTCAAGCCGAAAGGGCAACAGAGTTGTGTGACAGACACAGTTATGATGCAGTACACAAGCCGCGGTTAAGACAGCTGACGTGCTATGATTTCTGACAGACAGTTCACTCTCCTGTGATGTGACCCTTTCCCCTCACACACACGACGCGTTACTCTGGCGCTGCGCAAAACTCTGCATTGGAATTGACAGTCAATAGCAAATACTTAAACTAATAACAAAACATACTTACAGTCGCTGATTCAGAAGCGCCAGATTGTCATAGCAAAGTCAGAATTTACCCTCTTTTTTTTTTTAGAAATAGCCTTTGTGCACAGTCAGTCTTGTACTCTTCTAGGTTAAAAAATAAAATTCATAAAATACGTTGCACAAATTCGAACGTCTGTGTTGTGCTGTTCTGTTGTAAATAAATTTTAACCAGTGATTCCTAATTGCATCTACTCCGGAAGGCCAAATAAAGTGCTTTTCCTTTCATACTGAATCACACAGCGTCTCCCTGACAAGCTGCTTCAACACTAACTGCAGTTACAGAAACCACGCCTTCTTTCTTTGCGTGAACATTTGGGCGGCATTATGCTAATATTTCCACATAGTGACGAGATGTATAATATGTGGGGGCGTGTTAGAACGAGGCGTTTTAGGTAGGAGTGGCTCACTCTTAAATTTTATAAAGAATATCTCTTTGGATTTGAGACTTTACGATTTATCTATGCACAATCATCTTGTAGCACTCCAAAGAGAAAGGAAAACTTGAAATCGCATCATATGACCCCTTTAATATAATATGTGGTGTCCAATAACTGTCTCTGGAGTGATGTGTATGAGCTGATGTTGCTCTCAGCAAAGCGTTTGTGTAAAACCAGCATCTCCAGAGGCTTCTGTTGCTCCAGCTAATTGCACAAACTTTTCTTTTAAATAATACAACAAAGCCTAATAACTAACCTCACACACAATCATACAGCGTTTCACTGAACATGAACACATTCAAATCCCAACAGCAGTGAGAAATACAAGCACAGAGGGAACACACACACTTTATTAAAGATTGTTTATTAATACTTTAACTCTGAACTCTTATGCTGTATTGGGTAAATACTGGGGTATTTACAGGACATCATCATACATGCTCTAATTATATATATATCACTGACACTCGATAAATAAAAGAAATGTTGTTGGCTGATGGCACTGTAGTGTTTAAAACAAATGACAAACATTAGAAATCACAACATTTGACAGGGTTTAAAAAGCTCATCATTGGCCCTTCCACAAATTAAGGCCTTAAATCAATGCAGAAAGACTTTAATTAAAGTCATGGCATTTCATGTTACATGCATTACAAAAATGACTAAGTATTTTCTAAGCTGTTTTCTAATACAAATATCTAAACATCTTTAAATCAAGATACATTCACTTGAGAAGCAAACTGAACATATGAAGTCTTGTTTTCTGAGAAACTGAACGAAGTGAGTGTTTAAAACAAGAACAAATATCTGCAATGGAAACAAAGCTTGTTTTCCCTTTGAACTGAGTTGATTTTTCTGAGACCATTGGCAGACATTTGTTCTCCTGAAATACTCTTCAGACTTCAGCACTGGAAAACAAGCACTTTTTGCAGTGTGAAGGTACAGTAAAAGTTATATACCATATTTCTAGTGAGCTATTTATGCTTTTTTTGTGAAATTAAAGTAACTATTTTCACATTTTGAAGTGTTGTGAATACAAGACATTTACATTTAGACACCATATTAACGCATTTCTTAAATTTTCTTTACTTGGTCTAACATTTACTTTCAGAAAACCTGCAGAAACCCTGTTTTAGAAACATCTGCAACTGCATGTACCAAAAATATTCAAATTCATTCATATTTTTAAGACCTGCATACATAATTCATGAACATCTAGACTTAAAAGGAAAAATGTTAAGTTTCGCTCTGCTCAGTGGGCAAAAATAAAACGTTTTTAATTTGGTGGTTTTGCTTATTCAGCCCATTTCTGTTAGTCAGTAAAAATATGAATTAACAGCAAAGCAGGTCAGTAAAATGATAATAAAATGAAAGAATGGATGGTTAAATACAGCATTGGCCTTTTGGGGTTTTGATTCTGCAGGAACCTGAAGTTCTCGTGAAGTTCTGCAGATGGATTTCTCACCGCTTTCTCTTAAAACATTTTTTGCTCTGCAGAGTGTTCGATAAGTTTTGTTACCATGGAAACAGAGACACGGTCGCCTCTCCGGCACTGACACAGATAAACAGAGACGACAGGAGATGTGAATGAGATGAGAAGAGAAGACACGTGATGAAGACTTGAAAGAGCCAGGATGAGGTTGAATGGAGAAGCGCTCCTCTGGAGATCTTCAGGACCTGAAACACGCAGAACAGGTTCCTCCGCGGCTGGACTCCTGCTGTGGCGAGATGGTGTCTGCAACCTCTGACTGCAGCAGATCATTCTCATTAGCTATAATGTGCTTCACCAGACAGTGCGCAGCCTCATCTATATTAATATTCTCCTGTAGAGAGAGAGAGAGAGAGAGAGAGTGATAGTACCTTTCCTGTCAGTGTTCACACACCTCGTCTCTGGCTGTGACTGCATTAATTAGCTTGTGAAAATTCACGACGTACTGTAGCCGAAGGACTGAGTCAGCAGAACGTGTGTGAGCGGTTTTGTCTGCTCTAATGATCTTCACACACAAACACACCCGATTCACTACTGATTTACATAGCTCATCCAAAAAATTTGAATTCTGTTATCATTTTCTTCCTTGGAGCACAAAAGGAGAAATCTAACAGCTCGTTCACTTTGCATGCACTACTCTTCAAAAGGTTGGGGTCAGTAAGAGTTTATTCAGCGAGGATGCATTAAATTGATCAGTTTGAAGTGACTAAGACATTTATAATTTTACGAAATTTTTCTATCCCAAATGAATGCTGTTCTTTTGAACTTACTATATATCAAAAATCCTGAAAAATAAAATGTATGATAGTTTGCACAAAAAAATGAAGCAGCACAACTGTTTTCAACATTGATAATGATCAGAAATGTTTCTTGAGCAGCAAATCAGCATATTAGAATGATTACTTGAGTAATGATGCTGAAGATTCAGCTTTGATCACAGAAATAAATGACATTTTACAGTAAATGCAAATAGGAAACAGTTATTTTAAACTGCAATAATATTTCACATTAAAGTATTTACTGTATTTCTGATCAAATAACTGCAGCTTTGGTGAGCGCAATGTAACGACACAAGTGTGATGTGTGTCTGCCATGGACTAAACAGAAAATAAAAAAGCTAATTGAAACTTTTATCTCACAATTCTGACTTTTTGCATGCAAATTATCTCACATATTCTCAAAAAAACTTGTACAGTTTTCTTGGCCCCAATTCTAGCTTTATTCTCATAATTGCAAGTTTAACATCTCTATTTTTTTTAAATCAGAATTGTGAGAAACAAACTCAGTATTGAGAAAAAAAGTGTCAAAATTGTGAGATAAGAAGCTGCATTTCCGTTTTTTTTTTATCACATGGCGTAAACAAGAATCCATGAATGATTGTGTGTCAAGTGTAAATGATTCTTTCAACCAATTAAAGGGGTCATATGATGCTGCTAAAAGGAAAATTATTTTGTGTATTTGTGTAATGAAATGTGTTTATGCAGTTTGTTAAAAAAAAACATTATTTTCCACATACTGGACATTATTGTTTCTACTCTATGCCCCGCCTTTCTGAAACACGTCGATTTTTACAAAGCTCAGTCTGAAAAAGTGAGGTGTGCTCTGATTGGCCAGCTATCCAGTGCGTTGTGATTGGCCGAATTCCTCAAGCGTGTGACAGAAAAGTTACATCCCTTACCATACTCTGATGCCTGCGGCAACCACATGTGACGACCCCGGGCTGGACTCCGCTTCGTCCGCGGTGAAAGCAGATCCGGCGATCCACAGCAAAATTGTAGTATTTCCTCAGCGACCAGCAAGGATCAACTCCAGCATGACAAAGCGAATATCGTCCTCTTTTGGAAGACCAAACAAAGTAGTTTCGCTTTCACAACGAAACACACAGTGCCTTCACGACATGGTGGCGGCAACAATACTACAGCGAGAATAAAAGTTACGCCTTCTTTCTTTGCGTGAACATTTGGGCGGCGTTATGCAAATCTTCCCAGATAGTGACGTAGATATGTGGGGGCGTGTTAGAACGAGCCGTTTTAGGTAGGCGTGGCTGACTCTTAACTTTTATAAAGAATATCTCTTTGGATTTGAGACTTTAGTCTTTGCAACTTTACAGATCTTGTTTATGCACCAAGAGCTTGTAACACTCCAAAGAGAAAGGAAAAATTTAAATCGCATCATATGACCCCTTTAAACCGCAAACCAACAGAATGTAAACTAGATCATACTATGACCTTTCACTCGACCTTTTAACCTCTGTGCACATCACATTGAATATCTGAAGACTCTGCTGGTGATATGAAAGCGGTTTTTAAATGATAATTCGTGACGTACCTTGGCTGAAGTTTCAAACCATCCCACAAAGCCGTTCTCCTGGCAGAACTGCTCCATTTTGATGCCATTGTTAGTGAGAACATCTCTGCCCTGATCGCACTTGTTGGCGAGCAACACGGCCGCCACGTGTTTGCCGTTGGATAAACTCAACTTGGCGTCAAGATCCTCCTTCCACTTCGTCACCGCCTCGAATGTCGATGGCCGGGTGACGTCAAAAACGATGAAGGCTCCCATGGCCTCTCGATAATACACCCGCGTCATGTTTCCGAAACGCTCCTGGCCTGCAGAAGAAATTGAATCAGAACAAAACCGCACAAGAGTCTTCTGTAAACACCAGCTATATAGGTCAAGAACATACACACATTTCACCGTGACTCCATGGTGATCATAGCAGAACACAAAGACAACAGTGAGAGGTTTATTTTCAGCTGAAGCCTTGGGTGAATGCGAGAGAATTTCAGTCTTTCTGCTTTTTCCTTTTTCTGATCCACGTGATCGTACTTTGAGATTCTTGTACACATTTCCAAGGGTCCGAACTAAAGCCTGGATATCGTTAATGAGGAAAAGCACATTCCAATGGCTCCACTGAGCTCCAGTGAAAAACTTCAAGCTCAGTGCTCAGGATTAGTGTCAGAAGTTACTGGAGCAGTAGAGTGAAGACTGAGAAACTATGAAGAGAGCAATGGAAACGACCCAGCTAACAGACAAATGTTCTAAGAACTCTCTGGCAATGTTCTCTCAAAGTTATGAATAAAAATTCTCAAGAACTTTTGTGGTCTTTAGTAGCATTCTAAAAATATTAGCACACAACCATTATTTGTACATTGTTCATGGAATGTTTGTTTTTCCTTCTTTCTGAAACATTGTAGTTGTACATATTTGAAATGTTGCTACTCGTTTCAGAATGTTCAGAGAATATTGAAAAGTAACATTCCATAATGTTTGCAAAATTCTAAAATGGAATGTTCTCTTAATGTCTGCATAAACAAGAAAAAAAATTAACATTTTAAAAAGTGGACCTTTTGAACTTTTAGAGAACATCCAGAAATAATTTCCTCATAACTTAATGGCAAAACGTTCCCTGAACATATTTTTGTTAGCTGGGTAGTGCAGCAACATGATATAATATGATAAATGAGTCCAACAGCTGAGAAATAGTTGCCATTTACAACAAAAGATGGCATGTTTTCTTTACAATAAAAAGCTTTTCGATATTAAATGGAAAGACATTCAGTCATGTAAACGTTGAGTGCTTAAATAGCCTACCTCTATAATCGAGTTGATTTGGGGGGGTTTTCTTGGGAACGACTAAACCATGACAAATCACGCTCCTCTCTGATGCCCCTGCTCATTTTAATCTATTTACAACGACGTTCCTGTTTTCCTTCTGGTTTGTTTAGGTGGAAATCTCCCTCACATGAGCGACGAACACATGACAGAGCGAGCGTGCGTGAGCGACGTTATTCAAGAGACTTGAGAATAAAACAATGCGGCTTCGTAATTACATTACGACACATTTGAATAAGTTTGGTTCACATAACATTATAAAGTTATATAAAGCCTTTATATAAATTATATATAAAATGTTATATATGAAATTGCAAAACTCTAGCCTATATGGGCTTTTTTTGGGTCAGTTTTTAGTATCAAAAAGAAAACCAGAAAGCAATAAAATTGAATAATCTGCAAGTTATTCACAACGTTGTGACAAGTTAAGAGTAAAGAAAAATAACGTAAAATATTACGCACATGTCAATGTCTAAGACTGTAGGCTACATATGACTATACAAATTAATGCATTTATAAAATTGTGTACCTATTATTTATTTAGTAACTTTAAAATCTTAGGCCCAGAAGAATATGTATGGAAAAAAAAAATTACCGGCGATGTCCCAGAGTTGTAGTCTGACGGTCTCCTGGTCGAGGTTGAGAACTTTGAGCGCGAAATCCACGCCGATCGTCGCGCGGTAGTTCGGTGAGAAGTTCTGGTGCACGTAGCGCTTGATGATGCTGGTTTTCCCCACACCCAGATCCCCGATCACCAGGATTTTATACAAGTGTTCCTTCAGGTGATGGTTCTGCATGGCTGTGTGAGACGGAGCCGAACATGGACGCGTGATCCGCGGTCAGACTCTGAGGGAAGAAACAGAAACGCCCCGCGGAGAGAAAAGCGCAACTTGTGACTCGTCGGTCGAGCATGAGACCAGAGACGGAGGGGCCTGTTGAAACTCCATCACCACGGTAAGCACAGATGTCGTAAAAGATCAGAATTAAAACTACTGTTCGATTAAACAACAAAAAGCACAAAATACCACCGCTCTGAAGTGTAGTTACCATAGTAGTAGGTGTGAGGATCACGCCCTCAACAGCTGGCAAGTTTTCTTCACCAATTACAAAAATGTGCGAAGACTTAAGTGTAAGTCCTGTAATAAGTTTACACGGACTATCCAATATACCATGGTAACCATACTTGCTGCCTGTTAAACCTGATACTAAAGCAGTCATCAGTAAAACAAAAACGTTTATCTGTCTAAATGGGGACACAGACTTGATTTGTTTTTATACTGAGGTAACTTAAGTTTCTGCATTGTTTAATGTTTTTTTTTCTTTTCATTCAGATGTGGACATACCTTAAGTAATGTAACTCAACTAGCTCACTTACGTGTACAAATGTGTCCCCAAAATATGGTTAAACTGGTACAAACAGACTTTTGGATATGTATCATGGAACCATGATACCACGGTTTCCTAAAGCAATTGTCCATACCATGTTTAGACCATGGCATGTAGTTAACATCCCAAATGACCAAAGCCCACTTGAATTCTGAGCTGACAGAACTAATACGAAAACCGATTCAAATGGATTCATTTATGGGATAAATACAAATTTGACTTCATGCATTTCTTTCCACTTAGGCTATACAAAAGTGAAGTACACCTGAGGGCAAAAGTACCTTAAAAGCAACTTTATTAAAAATCATGACACACATACAGGTGCAAAAAAGGCAAAAATCTAAGATTGTGATTGGATTCAAATAGTCCCGAGCAGCTTAACGGTTGGCAAAGGACTCAAGTGATTGTTCATTAAAATCACAAGTACTGATTTTCCTGAGAGCAATTGCCAACTTGATATTCTCTAAATACAAATTGACTGTCAATTAAAAGAGTGGTGTAAAAACTGACAAGGCAGAGTGCAAATGTGACCTTCAGAGCTCACATGGATCAATGAAAATCTAAAATCCCTTTTCTTAAAAACACATTATAAGCAGTTGAGCCACATTGCAGCACCTGAAGGCACCCAACTTTCATTAGCACAGATCCAACAAGGAGGGGAAAAAAATGTAAATGCTGTTTTTGGTCATACACACAGTCCTTGTGGAAATCCACATAAACGGAGCAAAAAAAGGACAGAACAACTTTGTGTGTTGAAGTAGAAGATTATGAACAGATGGAGGCAGCAGGTCAGTTGCAACAAAACACGGCACTGCAAATCTAGAGACAAGACCTACAAAAATTAAGATTTTTAGATCAATTTAAAACCATAACTACACTCTAGACAGGGTTGGTTTTGGGTGACAGCAACAATTGAAAGAGCAGGTGACCCAAGACAGGCCGAATCAGGAGTTTTCAGGTGGACAGGTGGCTCAGAGAAAGATAACTGGGAATTTGAAGAGGCAGAAACTAAAATGGCCTCACCATTATTCCTTAAAGGGCTGCCAAAAAGAACAGTAAAAGGCACAGAAGATTAATAAATTCCCTAGAGGTCAGCAAGAAAAAGTCAAAAGCTATGGAGACAGAGATGATGTCGACTCACATGGAACAAGACCAAGATGACAACCAAAGAGGAGAACCTTGAATCCAAAATTAACTTAGTTTCAAGCTTCATAATGTAAGAAGAATTGGGAAATGAGAGCGAATCAAATCTAAAGAGACTTGTAATTTCACGTTCAAACTGTTTGCTACTAAAAGGGACCTGAAAAGGTCATTTCACTAAAACAAATTAGTTACAACACCGTTTTCCCTTTTTCAGAATTGCGATTATCAAAATACTTCTCCAGGCCGTGCTCGTTTCAACTGACCAATTAGTCTACACTCTCTAAAGTTTGGCGATTGGTGTAGCGGCTACAGCAATGCTCTCAATGGCGCATTCATCTGTTCCTCGACGGATCCTGAAAAACCCATTCTCGCCCCACCCGGTTCCCCAGCTGTTCTTCACAATCCAGTACTTCTCGCCAGTCTTATGGCACTTTCCATACCCCACCAACAGCACGGCGTGATTCGTCAGCTCAAACGGATTGATGGAGTCACGGAGGCCGGTGTGATGGTAGATGCCCTCCTTGTAGTTCATGAAATCTGGGTACACCTCCAGGGCCACACCCATGGGGCCGTTCCTGACCAGCTCCAGCATCATGGCCACCTCACTGCACCCGCCGTAAAACCCACCCACGTAGTGATAATCAGAGGCGTAGTACCTCGTGCATTTCTCAGGTACTTTGCAGGGAGAATCTTTCCCGGTGTATGGGAAACAATCCTCCTCCACAATGCCAAAGTCCTGGATGTATTTACCAATCAGGTATGGAAAACCTCCATCACAACCTGTACAAAAGACAAAAAAAAACAAATGTAAATTTGAAATAGACTAAAATCCAAAATGTTAACTTCAGATATTAAATTAATTGCAAAGTATGGGGGGGGGGGGGGGAATCCAGGGTTATTATAGTACCTAAAAAAAAAAATAAAAAATAATAATAATAATAATATTCAATAAGAAATAAATGTTAACTTGAAAATAAAAATTATAAGTAAACACTAGCTAGTTCTCCAAGTAACATTCTCATTTCGAAAATAACCAAAAGTACTAAAATAACTAAAACTGAAAGACACCAACAATTTATATAGACATGTAAAAAACAAAAAAAACCCTAAATTACTAAATAATAAAAGCAGAATAAAATCTAATATTAAACCAAAATGTATATATAGGCTATAGGTAGATACAAAAAATAACACTGGAAATGACAAAATTGTTGTTATAATCTACAATTATAATATTTTTATTATAATTATTTATATACAACAATAGTATTATAATCAATGGTATAAAAAGTTAAAGCTGACTTAGATCGAACAGGGGCGATTCTAGGGTTTTCATTTTAGGGGGGCTCAGCCCCCCATGAGGGTATACTATATTAATAGCTAATAAATAAAAAAAAAAAAAATAGATATCTATATATATATATATAAAAAAAAGGGTATAGTCGTATACTAAACTTATTGCAGTATTCCACTGTATTAGATAGGTATAACATTTGAGTACTGAATAAACCAAATTCAAGTCACACAAACCCGTTAATGTAGGTTACCAAAACAATTTAGAGTTTGCATTGCAGGATTCCTGATCTAAAGAGGAATATGCAACCTCTTTGCCACATGCACTGGAATGTGTATTATATTGAAAGTTACATTTTCAAATGAAAATTGCAACATGATCGTTTTATAAATTATGTGTTCATATGTGCTTCATTTTCGCTGGAGGAAACAGCGGTGGTGTGATGAGGGGTGAACGCAGTGAAAACTTAGGCTACAGTAGATGGGAAACCGATTATTGCTCCCCCATGATATTTTGCAAACTGAATTTATGACAAAGAACTGCACAGATACAAATATTATAACAATCTATCGATAAACACACACCTTGTCCTCTGTTTCTCGCACTGAGCCGCTGCGGTCTGCTGATTGAAGAACAGAGGAGCCGATCGAAGTATGCCGCCGTTTTCATATAAAATTTTTAAGGGGACTAAGGCGATCACGATTTTGTGTACAGTTTATGGCGATAATCGCAAAATTTTAGGGAGGCTGAGTAGTCATTTTAGTCTATAGCCCCCTTAAAAATGGCCTAGCGACGCCCATGGATCAGAATAACTTGCAGCTTAGATCAGAAAAATTATAATTTTCAGTGATAACAATAATTCATTTTTAGCAGAAATAATTTGTAGATATAACAAATAATACTACTAATAATAATAATAACAAGTCCATTCATATTTAAAAAACATAGATGCATGTTAGAAAAAAAACCAACATTGGTAGCAACAATTTTATAATATAACTACTGTATATAATAAAATGTCACTATTACTAATACAGTTTATCATTAAAAACAATAGCTAAATAAAAAAAAATCCCTTTAACATGCTTTAATTTCTCTCCCAATCCATCCTCCCATTACATTTGATAAAGGACAAGTTCACTTAAATGCAATTAAAATGAGAATTTCATCCTGAAACTTTACACATTTAAAACAACAGCTTAAATAATTAATAATGTAAATAAGTATACAATTTTTTACATCCCTAAAGAAATAAATCTTTTTAAATCTTATAAAACCAACAGGGAGGAGGAGGGGAGAAAAAAAAAAAAAAAAAAAAAGAGGAACCAAGGCAAACATTTACGCAAAGAACCCATTCTGATCTCAATCGGATTGTGTAACCATAATCCTGAGGGTACTGGAAAAGCAAACATTCACAGTTTTATAACTGCTAATACGCAGACAGGCCCTGTGAAGTTCAGCACAGATACTGCTCACATTACACACTGCCTCAGTGCAGCAACACGTGCTTTTACCTTGAGAATACTGGGAGCAGGACACCACTTGCTGTGGACTGAACACCGGCTGCTGCGTGTTGTTCGTCTGGATTCGGACTCGAGCTTCAAGCATTCCCATAGTGGAGAAAGAGTAACAGCTGCCACATTGAGCTGGAGAAAGAAAGCGAGGAAATCATTTAAAGATGAAAAATGTCAATTTACAACCTCATTTCCTTGTCTTACAGAACTATCCTTTAATCCTCTCATGCCTCTTCTAATGCATCTAGAGCATCTGAAGGAGCTCTTAACAAAAGTGAGACACTATCAGGCTCTGAAAGGAACGAGCCACTCCAGACACATCGACCAGTGCTTGAAGAGCCGATCATCTCCTCGCACTTATTTCAGAGAGAAGCAACCAGCAAGACTATATCAGTTTGTGTTTCTCATCACGACTGACTAGGAAAGATGAGATTGTAAACCCAACAGTAGTATTCAAAAGTCAAATTGTGATTAGAAGCTTAGTGTCAAAGATGGTCAGACATCTTAAGACTAAGAAATAAGAAGGCTTTAAACAAACTAGTGATGAGCCCTGGTTATCTTGCTCATGGGACCACAGACCTTAAACCAAATCACTTCAGGCCAAAAATATCAATTTCCCACAAATATCTTTAGAATACATGGCTAATTCTGAAATACATTTTAAAACAAGATGGTGTAGTTACTGCATGTACCAGTGGAGGATAACTAGCTCATGCTAACCATTGGGTCCCACTAGTAATGACCCAACAAGACAAAGAGAAAATCAAAAAGCATCAGTGGCATAAATAAATAAATAAATAAAAAGAAAACACCAGTCCATTCTGTTGACTTTATTGCTTTAACTCAGCATTATTGTTAATTTAAAAACGTCACCACATTTGTCGTAATTAAAAAAAGCTTAATGGAAAAAAAAGGAAAATAAATTACATGAAAAACTCACTTATTTCAGTGTCAAGGCACCATTTATAACTCTCCTTCAATTTGAATTACAGTAAATGCCAAAACTGAGATAAAAAGAAAAACAAAACTCGCAACTAATAAAAATAAAAAATAAGTTACTAAAATTACAAATAAAATGTAAACTAAAAATATAAAAAGCCAAATCAAAATAATCACTAAATTCTATAATACTAATAACAAAAATGGTCTAAAGATCTGTTTTTTTTTTTTTTTAAAAACAAAACACTCTGGTTGTGTTAATTAAAGGCAATTGCCAGTGAAATAGCATATTTTCTTAGGATAGATTCTATTTACACTATGTTAAAATAGCAGTATTTTCTGCTATTTATACTACTTTTTTTGCAAATAGTGGCAATTATCTGCACCTTAGTATTGTAGTACATTATAAAACAGTATGCAATAACTTAGAGTTTAAGTTATCATTTTAACTCAAATTATTAAATGGATTCCACCTTATTGGGACAAAAGCCCTCCCTAACCCTACCAGATACTTTTCAACTTTCTGATTATTTCCTTCATTTTCATTGAAAATAAATGCTTTTCTGATGTAATGTGAAATTTGAAAAGGGAGAAAAAAAAAAAGTTCGGCAAAAGGCAGATTCAAACCTGGGTCGATCGCTTCAAAAATGAATACGGAAAGTTTTACCTTCTGCACCACTGGAGCTGACGACTGTCTGTTGTAATGTTGACTAGTCCAATCACATGTTGGTGGGGGCCTGGGTCGCGGCGCGCGGCGGCGCTCGGCCCGGCGGCGCGGCGGCGCTTACGGCGTAGGTAAACAGCCTCTGCCAACGAGGCGGGCTATTTGCACTTAGTGTAAATAGACACTCCGTAATTTAAATTGTAAATATTAAAAGTTTAAATATTAAATATCCATGGGCTCCTCTCCAGAAGCCTTACTTCACAATTATTTGTATTATTATTACTTCTATACAATAAAAAAAAATTAATTTAAAATTAATTTTTTTATTATTATTACACACTTATACAAACAAACAAATAAAAGTACTGTATTAGGTTTGTTGGGGAAATTTCTGTAAAAATAAACAATAGCCAAACACAGACTAGATAAAAAGCTTGTAATTTTCTGGTAGTGTTTCTAGCATCATTTATCAGGCTCTGTTCTATAGCAAGAACAGCTACATCATTCAATAACACACACTTCCTGGATTAGAGTGAAAACAATCAATCGATAGCAGCATATTGAAGCTATTCCCAGGACTCGACTGCAGATGGTAAAGAACACCAAGAGGTTTCTGATATACATTAACTTGCTCAACTCGGAGCAATACAGGACAGATTGAAGCAACCATTTGATTGCAGCATTTCCTCTTACTCTCAACACACACACCTTGGTTGCGGACAGGGCTAACATAATTGCCTCCGTTCACGTCTCTCCAGTCCCAGTGTTCTGGAAGACCGGCTGCCATCTTACTGTCTGCAGAAACCATCACAGGCCTGACACGTCTGAGAGAGAGAGAGAGCGCGAGAGAGAAACTGACATGAAATTGGAGATGACCATTTATCTTCCAAATGAAATGTTGCTGCTCTTAATATTCAGTACACAATATTCTGCAGAAGAAGAATCACCTATGCAGTTAACTACTTTTACTGTAAAATGCTTCTAACTAAATCACACCAGACATTTATGAACTCCAATAACTCAAGTCTAAAGGCATCAGTTATTTATATTTCACAAAAGCCCTGACTGCACCAGTTAAAGTGAGCGTACCGTGGTATACGAGAGGCATGTCCTCCTGATCTTCTCAGCATCTCCTGTATGGTGAGGGTCTCATGGAGACTGTATGTTGTCGCTTTCCAAGACTTCTGAACTGAGTTTATTTGATCCACAAACCCCATGTCGTTTGTGTATGGCAGCTTCATGAGCCTAGAGATCAAAGGTTTGTTATCATGAAACCCAATAAATGCATCAATCACTCAAGGTTGATGAAATCACATGAGATCTTATCAAGATCTAGAGAGCAATTAAAGGACAATCGATTCACAAGTGAGAAACACAAACTGCTGACACACTTACAGTTTGTGTTGGAATCCAAGAATGTGACTGTGATCGATTCGGGGTGGGATGGGCTGCACTTTCTTCCCAGTGAAACAGCCCCAGTTATTCCCCAAAACATCATGAACCCAACCGGGCAGCGTCTGATCGCAGTAACTGGTCACCTCTGAACCCTGCTGAGAATACTAGACACACACAGAGAAAAAGAAATACTCAATGCAATAACGTTACTGTTAAAGCACATTTATTATGAATAGATTTAAGCATTTTATGTGATTCTCAAACAACATCATGTGATCTTTTTAATACTAGGGTTATGCAAAACTACATAAATAGTCTAATTCTAAAATCATTCATAAAAATGTATATGAAGGGCAAAGTCTTCATATTTGGTTGATTTCTTATTGTTTGAACGCGGTGTTGTTATTGTTAACTAAAATAAATCAACATTTTCTTGTTTTTTGGTTAGATGAAATAATACGCTTGTTTAAAAAGTTGCCTTGGAAACTACTGTAATAAGTTTAAGTTGAAGTACTAAAATGACAAAGCAAAAAAATTTAAAAAACACTAATTCCAAATACTACTAAATACCATAATAGTATTAATACGAAAATAACAGGATCT
This sequence comes from Sinocyclocheilus anophthalmus, assembly GCA_018155175.1. Taxonomy (NCBI): domain Eukaryota; kingdom Metazoa; phylum Chordata; class Actinopteri; order Cypriniformes; family Cyprinidae; genus Sinocyclocheilus; species Sinocyclocheilus anophthalmus. The sequence continues at coordinate 316,484 of JADLZN010009370.1, read as the reverse complement.
CACAAAAAAAAAAAAAAAAAAATGGCATGTGTAAAATCATCCCACATTTATTGAGCTAGACACCAGTACAATAAAGAACAGAAACACAAAAGAGTTGATGTCAGAATTTCCCTTCTGTTATAAAACCACAGTCATCTGACCAGTCATGTGCCGTTACCGAGACTAAAAGGGTCTCATCACTTACCTTGAAAAACCCAAACCACTTGTAGTCATTGATCACTACTTCAAAGCCCTGGTTATAGATGAGAGTGAAGAAGCCAGTGTGACCGAGATCATCCACAGCTACAGACAGCTTCTGCAGGTCCACGGTCACCGTTTTCACTGACTTTCCTGTTTAAAAGTCAACGGAGTTTAATTTAGAAACTTAAGGAAGTAGCTTTGGTGATATGCAAACACAATGGCTGCAATTCAATACCTGCCTATATATAGCATTCTGTACATCATATGTGCTTTTGAATGTTCAGATGCACCTATGATGACCACAAATGCTGCCTATGAAGGCAGTTCACTCGGTTTCTAAAACAAAGCCAACATCTACAATAGGAAAAAGAAACTATATACACACAATATAAACCAAAAATGACAATTAAGTTCACACTTTTGTATTCTCAGTCAGAATTAAAGTAGTAATATAGTATTGTTAATTAAGATAAGCATGCTCCAATGAACTGACATTAACAAAAACACTACATTACATTCGTACAACCATGTTTTTGACATGGTATAACTTTGGAGTAACTTGGAAATACCATGGCACATGAACACAGTAATCGCTCAGTCAGTAGCATGGTAAATGTCAAAGTATACTAACGAAGCTGCTTTTGAATGTTCACATGCACCTTTGATGCCTTCATAGACAACATTTCTGGGCAGTTTACTAGGTTTTAAAACACACCCAACATATACAATGGGGAAAGGAAACACTACATACAATATTTATCAAAAATAACAATCAAGTTTACTGTTGTACTCAGACAGCATTAGTCATACAATGTTGTTAATTAGGAAAAAAATATACTCTAATGGACTGACACCAACAAAATACCACTATGACTACTACAACCATGTTTTTTTGACTTGGAGTAACTTGGAAATACTATGGTATACGAACATGGTGATCATTCAGTAACATGGTAAATATCAAACAAAAGTATAATGGCAATGCTAATCATTGTACAATCATGGTACGACCACAGTACCAGTGTTATTAAGAGTATCCAAAAAGTACATCCTTAACGCATCATTTTAGTAGAACACCTATAATCAGGTCTATTATATTAAAAAGAGGCACAGATGTTCAGCTGAAGACCTCAGCGTGAAACCGAAAGTAAAACTGATCTTCCGTGTGGAAGACAAAAGCGCACTGATTCAGATAGTGTGACCTGGGCTGACCTGTGCTGGAGCAGTTGATGGTTCGATCGTGACCCACATCATACACGCTGAAGATCCAGGTGCCCAGCAGGTCCTCATAGGTGCAGTTGGCCGGAGTGTCGGCCGCAGACCCGCCGATGAACGCCAACAAAACAATGACGGCGAGCGCACGCATCCTTACGACAGCAGACAGACAGCGATATATAACGGGAGTGATTGCTGACCAGACGCAAGGATACAAATGCGTGTCCCTCTCGTCCTTCCGCGCACCTGCGGCACTAAAACCGTTGTCCAGCCGCGTGCTACTGAACTTATACAGCGACGATCATATGACACGAATCACATGATATGCCAGTGCGCGCGCAGAAGTAATACTATCACACCGACAAAAACACATTCAACATGCGCATTTGATTCTATCACACACAATAATTAACTCTTATGACAAACATGCATTAACTCAATCACATAAGTACATGCATTGATCACAAACCCATTCATCACACGAACAGACAAACATTTGGCCATGCACACATTATTTACAGTGACACATTACTCAATCAGAACAATGTAGCCTACATGTTACAAAAACAACAATCATGGTTTAAATCAGAAATACATTAGAGTGCATTGCAAATGCCGTGTTATGTTGAATTTAAATTTTAATGATGTTTTCAACAAATGTGTCTCCGCAGTAGGCCTATCACTGCATTAGAAACATGCGATCCCTTGGAGACGGATCTTTAGTGAAGTGAAAATTTAGAGTCATGGCCTGAGTTACACTTCTGTGGGGATTTTATAACCGCTTTATCAGCAAAACAGAAATACGTGCTAGTGAGGATTTATTCATTTCACTTCTGACTTATGTTTTGAGGATTGTAAATGAAAGTTTCAGCACTTTGCTTAAACATTTTGCTCTTTTACAGTAGGTCGCTGTTACCATTTTATGCATAAGTTACACAACATTTTGTGTTAGAGCATTAAGTTGCAGTATTCATAATATCGTTTCACATTACACTTTAAGGAACAGTTAACCCAAACATGAAAATTGAAAATGCATTCACCCTCAGGCCATCCAAGATGTAGATGAGTATGTTTCTTCATCAGAGCACATTAGGAGAACTGTAACATTACGTCACTTGCTCACCAATGGATCCTTTCTGCAGTGAATAGGTGCCGTCAGAATGAGAGTCCAAACAGCTGATAAAAACATCACAATAATCCACAAGTAATCCATACCCCTCCAGTCCATCAGTTAACATCTGGAGAAGTGAAAAGCTGCGTATTTATAAAGAAAAAAGTCATAAAGAAACCGTTGCTCCATAATCCATAATAATACTTCTTCCAGTGAATTCACCCATTCACTGCAGAGGATCCATTGGTGAACAAGTGATGTAATGCTACATTTCTCCAAATCTAATGAAGAAACAAACTCGGAGGCTGAGTAAAGTTTCATCTGTAAGGGTCAGACTCTCATTCTCACAATTCAATTTAAACTTACTAATGTTGCAGTTTCTACTGAAGCCAGTGAAAATCAATCACAAACTTGTCAATGCTTGCCTCATTAAACATTCATGTGCTTTGAACCGTTCCAGGAACATTCACATGCAAGTTTCAGCACCTGATGGTTGAAAAACAGTGTGGAAAAACCCAACAGATTTTCAGTACGATAAAAAAAGAACATATAATTGCCAGGCTGCAGAATGTAGCTTTTGCAAACACACACACTAAATTATTAAGACTTTAAGCACCATAACACACATTTTGACCTTTGGGAACAATGTACCCCACTGCTGTATGAGTGAAAACTTCCTCGCCCCATTAGTGGTTTAAACATCTAATGATGCAGTAAGCAACTAAATATATGGAGCCAACAAACAGTGCCTGTGTTATTTTTTTCCTAAATGCTATTGGCTGATTTAATTTAGAGCTTTTTAAGACAGAAAAGGCTATCTGACGTCCCCCTCTGAGCTCAGCTGTCTCTTCGAACAACCTGGTGCATTTAACGAGCCTCATTAACCAATCAGAACGGAGCGGGGTGGGGGAAGACAAAGAGGAGCAATTACCACAACGACTGATTCACACACTCCATCCTAACAGCCCAGAATTGACAGCGCAGAACACTGAAATGCACAGGAATTAGTCACTCTGACTATTTAGATGTACAGCACTGCCAGTGTGTGTGTGTGAAGACAGCGAGAAACAGAAGGAAGTGAGAGTTCGAGTGCGTCCACTTTAAAACAGCTGTTTTATTTGGAGTCCTGGTGCGACACCAGAGTTTCATCTGGCCAGAATTGTTTTCAATCATTGCCGTATCGCTGACACTAATGAGAAGTTGATTGCAGGGCAGTTTCCTGTCGCTGTTACGCTTGTGAAGTGGGAAATGAAAAGGAGAGATTGCAGAGTACTTGCATAGTGCACTGAAATAAAGGGAGTTTTCACAGTGATGCCATAAAAGAACCATTTTTGTTTCCCCAGAGAACCTTTCAGTAAACAGTTCTTCAAAAAACCATTTTCTTAATCTAAAGAACATTTTTTCTGCTAGAAAGAACCGTAGAAAGTTTCATGGATGTTGAAGGTTCTTCACCATCAATACCAATAAAGAACCTTTATTTTTAGGAGTGTAATGCAACATTGTTGTCATATGACATTATCTTGCTCGTTTAGATTATTTAGAATTTTCAAACATCTTAACCTTTGGCAGTTGGACCAAATAATAAGATGAAATAGATGTCGTCTCTGTTTCATTCATTAAAATAGGAGTTTAAGCTATATAGATTGCATTGAGGGATTCCCAATGCAGTGTGCTCCATTCTATACTGCACATTTTGGTAAATGTAGAACTTTTACATTCATGCATTTGGCAGATACAAAGCAAGTTTCTGTATTTAGGGTTAACACAGATTGTCACTGGGGCAGTACACACAAATGGACATATTTGTACCTTGTTTACCCCTAAAAGTTTCAGTGACTCTTTACTTAAAGCATTTATGAATAATTCATTATGTAAGTATTCATAATGTACATTATAATGTATTATATATTTTCATAAATGACTGTAACCAAAGTTAATGAATGAATCAATCAATATAACCTATTATAAGTGTGGCTAGAATTATAACGCGTTTAATGCATGATAATGTGCATTACAAGGCCTAATTAATGCATTCAAAATAGTTTTATAATGCATTACTGTATATATAAAGCCTTCAAGAAAAGAGGTACCAAAGATTCATAGTAGTACAGTAAGGGTACATATGACTAGTTTAAGGTACTAATTTACACATTTTAGAGTAGATAAAAAGTTGTCAATTTAAAAATGGCATTTATTTTCTGTCAGTGTATGTGCACTGCAGAAATAGTAGTGTGGTAGCAAAGCCATTATTATCAGTCAGTGATGTTCTGCTTATTACAGATGAGCACATAGTACAAGTAAAATTACACAGATGAAACAGGAAGCAGCCTGTTAGACAAATGCAACAGCATTACATGATATGCTCATGTGGAGGAGCTTTGAGTGTGAAGGCACTTCAGATTGACAACTGTGTGTGTGTGTGTGTGTGTGTGTGTGTGTGCTTTCTAAAGTGGTCTCATATTATAGTATAATCACCACACATTTTCAATGTCTGTCTGTGTGTGTGTGTGTGTGTGTGTGTGTGTGTGTGTGTGTGTGTGTGTGTGATGTGTGTGTGTGTGTGTGTGTGTGTTTGAATGACCGTATCTGGGTCTTGAATTCAAACACGTTGCTGTTGCTTGCTCTCGCCCACACGTAATTACATAAGCTTGCCATCTGCTGTCACTCCAGAACAGTGTTAAAACACACATGCATCTCACCCCCAACTCATAAGATTTCTATAGTATGCAGTATGCATTGGTATATAATTTTGTTTGTATGCAAGTATTCTGTATGCATCTGTCAATATGTGCACTGAACAACCAAAGACAGAGACTTGTGTAAGCTTGTTCTCATCACGGAATGAAAAAATAAAAAGTTAATTTCGACTTATAAACTGAGTTAAGTCAGAATTGTGATATACTGTATAAACTCAGAATTAAGATGTAAACTTGCAATTCTGAGAAGAAAAAATCTGAATTGCGAAAAAATTTCAGAATTGTGAGATAAAATCCCATTTACCTTTTTTATTCTATGGCAAAAAAAACAGAATTGCAAGATGTAAATGCAGAATTCTGAGGAAAAAAAAGACAATTGCAAAATGTAAACTCAGAATTACAAGATGTAAACATGGAAATGCAAGAGAAAATTGTGAGTCTCACTTGTCTCTTAGAATTGTGAGAGAAAAAGTCATAACTGAGATATAAACTCAGAATTACAAGAATAAGAATCAGAATTGTGAGATTAAAAAGTCGCAATTACCTTTTTGCATTTTTTTTTTTTTTTTTCAAATTTAATGCTGGAAACATCCCTTGATTCTCACACAGACCAAAATGGTGTTGAAACAATTTTCACTCAGAAATTGATAGTAAATTTCACAGATAATTACAAAGAAACAGGAACACGTTGAATAAATGTGAAAATTTTACTTAGATTTCTTAAAATGTTCGCAAAATGTACTGAAATGTACTTTACAACTTTGAAAAATAATTTTTTGCAGTGTATTTCTAGCGATATTTCTAGCATAAACCAGAAAGCGATATTAACAATGATTTTTGACATCTCTGTCTACACTATTTTGTGCCAAAAGCTAATACATTTTGTAATAAAAAAAATTTAAAGAAATGTAACTTGCTGAATCAATGTAATGAGGTCATGTGACCTTTATTTTTACATATTGCAAATACAGTATACACTGTGCAATACTATATTTTTGAAATACTTGTGCCGTTCTTGCTTTGCATGTTCCGTCACTGCTCACTCACATGACTTTGCCAAGGGGGGGGGGGGGGGGGGGGGGGTTTTTTGGGGGGGGGGGGGGGGGGGGGGGGGGTGGGGGGGGGGGGGGTGGGGTGTGTGTGTGTGTGTAGTGCTGATAAATGAGCTTGGAAGTGAAACACACGGCTGAAATGATGGAGCACAGTGCTGGTCTGCTGCTTAATGATCTGGGCTGCTGTAATAAAGGTCTCATGCGGGGCGAGACTGTGAACTAGAGTTGCTGAGATACGATCTCCATCCTATCCGAGAGTGAGAAACAAAAGCTCTGGGGGAAAGTGTTCACGCAGCAGGTTTGCAGCACAGCGCTTTTGAGGAAAAGACCTTTGCTACATGACAATTCTTCAAAATAGCAAATATATTAGTTGCTAAAAATGTCTCTTGTGCATCACCTGATGCGACCAAAGGCAGACGGATGGAGTAGAAAATTGCAATTCCATTCAGCGATGTTAGTGGAACAGAAAATTAACTCTTCAGCTTTAATTTATGAATGCACTGGCATAGAAACAAATTTCACTAAAATGTTAGTAAATTTCACAAGTAATTACAAAAAATTGGCAAGTAACATTGAATCAAATGTGAAACTTTGAAGTAGAAAGACTATTTTCTTGTAAAATGAATTCCGGTAGTCTTTTTTCTTACAGTAGCTATATTTCCATCCACCTATTTTTATGCGCATTTTGGAAAAAGCACTAAATAGAAATGCCAAGATGTGCATAAAATCTAAAAATGTGCATAAAAAAAAACGTGTGCTATTTTTCATCCAATTTTTTTATAGAAAGCATGCACATAAACTACGATGGAAACACATTTACCAAATAAATTCCGTCATGCACATCGAAAAAAGTAATGTGACTCTGCGCGATGGGACACGCAAAGCTTCTCCTACTGCAGCAAATTACTAAATTTGAAAATACTAAATAAAGATTTATTTTTGCCTTTATCGGGATCGGTCCTCGAGTCGAATTTGGGACACACGTAGCACAACAACGCTGTATGTCGACACGCTACCCACGACGCTATCAGCGCCGAAGCAAATGACCTTTTTCCTAATGATATTTGCTGCTAGTTTATCAGGTTTATGTGCCAGTTTAATGGTTCTTTATTTGCATATGTTTCATGCGATATTCCAATTTTGTGCACAAGTTAAATTCACAACTTTGGATGGAAACGTAGCTATCGTAGCTTGGCTTCCATTTGTATTTTCAATACATTTTATTCCGCCCAAAGCCAGACCAGTCTCCCATCTAAAGGTCTGGGCAGTAGCATATGTGAATAATATCTGTTTTCATAAAGCTTAAGTCCATTGACAGTGTTGAATCTTTTCGAATGGCTGCAGGCCTTCACGTCAACACATTATCAATCCTTCTCCACAGAGAGAGATTTTTCAAACAATGTCCTCCGCTTTCTCTCTGCATTTTGTTTTATTTATGTTTTTCATGAATGCTTCAGATTTGTCAAGTCTGAGTGGGAAAACAAATCTAAATGGAGGTACACTAGCAAAGAGAAGCCAGGGGTTTTTAAGATGCCAAGCGTGTTCGATGCAACGAGTCTTTAATAGAGAATGAAAACTGGATAATGGAAACTGCCGCCCACTTCTACACAAACCGTGCATGTGTGGGGATGAGAGCAAGACATTTGTTTGAGTGATGGAATATAATACTGATGCACTTTCATTCATATGTTCATCAGTCTGTCGCTGCTTCAGAGTTTGAGTATTTTTCTGCAGAATTGAAACTATTCTTACGCAAATTGTCAAATGCAATTCAATGCAACAATTTACGTAGAAAAGAATTTGCGTGTGATGACTGAGGCTCATTGTGGAGGCTGGTGGCTATGAGCTCTAATACGACAAAATACAATAACAGACATTATTCAACAGCGTTGTAATAAACCAGTCAGCCAATTATAACAGATTAAACTGGAGCAGATTCGCATTTGGTAACTTATGCTGATCCATACAAAGTGGAATATCTCTGACTTTGGTCCATAAGATGGAAGATGACGTGTAAATAAACAAAACTGCAATGCACATTTACTGTATAGAAGATGATTTACTATTTTATACATTCTTTGATTATCATATAATATAGGAACTTTGACTTATTGATGTTTATTTGCTTAAACGTGACCATTAACCAGCGTTACAGTAGCACAAACTAGAGTCTGGGTCATGGGCTCGATTCCCATGGGAATGGATGGTAATATATATACCTGGAATACACCGTAAGTCGCTTTGGATAAAAACATTTGCCAAATGTATAAATGTACGCACCCCCAATCAGTTATTATTAACTAAACCTAAACCAAAAAAAGTGATTTGAAATAAACCTTAACCAAAATTAAATGTAAACTTAATTTATTAATTAAAAAAATGTTAACGGAAGTACAATTTAATGTTAACGGAAGCATAAAATGTCAACAAATTTTTTTTTTACGTTTTAGTTTAAATAAATGTTAAAATATTTATAAAAGTATAAGTATAAAATCTAAACAAAAAAATGTAAACTCATCATTAATTGAAATAAAAATGAACTGAAATAAAAAGTACACTTCTTTTATAAACAAAATATTGTCATTTTGTCAAGTCATTTTTGTTTAGTTTAACTTGAACTACTAAAATAACAAAAACTGAAATTAAAAATTAATTTTAAAAAAAAGGTAACTCTTTACAATAAGGTAATTTGTTAACATTAATGCATTAACTAACATGAAATAATAATGAGCAATATATTTTTCTGAACCTTTGTTACAAATGGAAACTAACTACATAGACATTTAAAGCATTAGCATATAGCCCGCTAGCATCGCCAGCGTGGTTGCCGCTCGCTTACATTGCTAATACTCTATTCACAAACATTACCATTGTTTTACTCACTGTTGGGTTTTTGACTTTTACTTGCTTTAATGGCGGATGTGTGTCTACCTTTGAGTGCAGGTGAGGACACGTTCGAGCTGCATTCGTTGCAGGTCGAGCTGGAGGCCGTGGAGAAGCAGATCCGGGACCTGGTGGCAAAGCAGACCCAGCTGAGCGCAGGAGAGCCGCGCTGGAAACATCCCAGGCTGACGCTCACAAGTCCGAGGTAAGTATACAGCGCGCTGCTATCTCTCCCACCACCTCTACTCCGTGTGTTTCTCTGCACAGGCCCGGTGCACCCAGGACGCGATCTTCCCAGATGTCCTTCACTCCGGCGCCGGGACACCACGGACCCTGGGTGCAGCCGCAGCGGAAGACGCGAGCCAGGTCCCGGGCGACGACCTCTCCCCCTCCGCCGCCTCCGGTCTTCCGAGATCTCCACCCGGAACCGCTTCGCTCCCCTCCGCGAGACGGAACGCGATGCTGTGATCATCGGAGACTCCATCGTCCGGCACGTCCGTGCTACGTTAGCTGAAGGTAAAGTGCACACACACTGTTTCCCTGGTGCTCGTGTTCTCGATGTTTCTGCGCAGATACCCGCGATCCTGAAGGGTGACGAGAGCCCCGGAGCGGTCGTGCTTCACGCGGGGGCTAACGACACCAAGCTGCGGCAGACGGAGACACTGAAGAGGGACTTCAGGAGCCTGATCGAGACGGTGCGCCGCACATCGCCCGCGACGACGATCATCGTGTCAGGACCGCTTCCCACGTATCGACGAGGACACGAAAGGTTCAGTAGGCTTTTTGCTTTAAATGAATGGTTATTGTCATGGTGTAAAGAACAGAAACTGCTCTTTTTTAATAACTGGAATCTTTTCTGGGAGCGTCCTAGGCTGTTTCGCGCTGATGGTCTGCATCCCAGCAGAGTCGGGGCGGAGCTCATGTCGGACAACATCTCCAGGACGCTGCGCTCCATGTGACTAGTAAGTCAAATCTCAAATAACTGCTATGATGACTTTTGTTCTACCTGTTTAAATGATAGAAGTACTTGCGCTGTCCATCTATAAAGACTGTGTCTGTTCCCCCGAATAGTGAGGTCAGAATATAAATTTAATGCAGGATCTAGAAAAAATCTGATCGTGATTAAACCAGAAAAATTTAAAATAAATGAACAAAAACAATTTTTAAAGTTTGGGCTCCTAAACATTAGATCACTCTCACCCAAAGCAGTTATTGTAAATGAAATGATCACAGATAATCGTTTTGATGTACTCTGCTTGACTGAAACCTGGCTAAAACCTAATGATTATATTGGTCTAAATGAGTCTACTCCACCAAGCTACTGTTATAAGCATGAGCCCCGTCAGACTGGTCGTGGCGGCGGTGTTGCAACAATATATAGTGATATTCTCAATGTTACTCAGAAGACAGGATACAGGTTTAACTCATTCGAAATACTAATGCTTAATGTTACACTGTCAGATATGCAAAAGAAATCTATCGTATCTCTTGCTCTGGCTACTGTGTATAGACCACCAGGGCCATATACAGATTTCCTAAAAGAATTTGCAGATTTCCTCTCAGACCTATTGGTTACTGTTGATAAAGCGCTAATTGTCGGAGATTTTAATATTCACGTTGATAATACAAATGATGCATTAGGACTTGCGTTTACTGACCTAATAAACTCTTTTGGAGTCAAGCAAAACGTCACCGGGCCCACTCATCGTTTTTAATCATACGCTAGATTTAATTATATCGCATGGAATTGATCTTACTGATATAGATATCATACCTCAAAGCGATGATGTTACTGACCATTTCCTTGTATCGTGCATGCTGCGTATTACTAATATTAACTATATGGCTCCGCGTTATCGTCCGGGCAGAACTATTGTTCCAGCCACCAAAGACAGATTCACAAATAACCTGCCTGATTTATCTCAACTGCTCTGTGTACCAATAAGTACACATGAACTAGACGAAATGACTAGCAACATGGGCACTATCTTCTCAAATACATTAGAAGCTGTTGCCCCCGATCAAATTGAAAAAGGTTAGAGAAAAACGTACTGCGCCATGGTACAACAGTAATACCCATTCTCTCAAGAAATAAACTCGTAGTCTTGAGCGCAAATGGAGAAAAACTAACTTGGAAGTTTTTAGAATTGCGTGGAAAAACAGTATGTCCAGCTATAGACATGCTCTAAAAACTGCTAGGGCCGAGCATATCCACAAACTCATAGAAAATAACCAAAACAATCCAAGGTTTTTATTTAGCACAGTGGCTAGATTAACAAATAACCAGACGCCACCCGATCTAAATATTCCCTCACAGTTTAGTAGTGATGACTTTTTTTTAATTTCTTCACTGATAAAATAGATACCATCAGAAATACAATAACAAATGTAGATTCTAAAGCGTATAATACTTCAGCTTTATTCATTGCACCAAAAGATAAACTGCAGTGCTTTACAGCTATAGGACAGGAAGAGCTAAATAAACTTATCACTGCATCTAAACCAACAACATGCCTGTTAGATCCTGTACCCACTAAATTACTGAAAGAGTTGTTACCTGTAGCAGAAGAACCGCTTCTCAATATTATTAACATCGTTATCTTTAGGTCACATCCCAAAACCATTCAAGCTGGCAGTTATTAAGCCTCTTATTAAGAAACCACAACTAGATCCTAGTGAACTGGTAAATTACAGACCCATCTCAAATCTTCTGTTTATGTCTAAAATTTTAGAAAAAGTTGTATCTGCTCAGTTGTGCTCCCTCCTGCAAAAAAAATGATCTCTATGAAAAATTTCAGTCAGGCTTCAGGCCCCACCATAGCACAGAAACTGCACTTGTTAAAATTACAAATGACTTGCTTCTTGCGTCAGACCAAGGCTGTGTCTCATTGCTAGTTTTACTTGATCTTAGTGCTGCATTCGATACTATAGATCATGACATACTCATAGATCGATTACAAAACTATACAGGTATCCAAGGGCAGGCTTTAAGATGGTTTAGATCCTACCTGTCCGATCGCTACCACATTGTTCATTTAAATGGGGAGTCATCTCAATTATCACCAGTAAAATATGAGGGCCACAAGGATCTTTCCTAGGTCCTCTGCTATTTTCGATATACATGTTGCCTCTTGGTAATATTATTAGGAAATACGGATTAGTTTCCACTGTTATGCCGATGATACTCAACTATATATCTCAACAAGACCAGATGAAACTTCTAAATTATCTAAGCTAACGGAGTGTGTTAAAAATGTAAAAGAATGGATGACCAATAATTTTCTCCTATTAAATTCGGATAAGACAGAGATATTACTTATTGGACCAAAAGACAGTACGCCGAATCTCGTGGATTACAATTTGCAACTAGACGGATGTACGGTTACTTCCTCTACAGTCAAAAATCTGGGTGTTATATTAGATAGCAACTTGTCTTTGAAAATCATATTTCCCATGTTACAAAAACAGTATTCTTCCATTTTAGAAACATTGCCAAGTTACCAAATATGTTACCTGTTTCTGATGCTAGTTCATGCATTCATGACCTCTATACTGGACTATTGTAATGCACTGCTAGGTGGTTGTCCTGCATCTTCAATAAACAAGCTACAGATAGTCCAAAATGCAGCGGCTAGAGTCCTTACCAGGTCAAGAAAATATGATCATATTACCCCAACTTTACAGTCTCTGCACTGGCTACCTGTTAAGTTCCGTATCAGTTACAAAATATTATTACTTGCCTATAAGGCCCTTAATGGGTTAGCTCCTGCGTACCTAACTAGTCTTCTACCACGCTACAATCCATCACGCTCCCTAAGGTCGCAAAATTCTGGACTTTTGGTAGTACCTAGGATAGCAAAGTCCACTAAAGGAGGTAGAGCTTTTTCGCATTTGGCTCCCAAACTCTGGAATAGCCTTCCTGATACCGTTCGGGGTTCAGACACACTCTCTCTGTTTAAATCTAGATTAAAGACACATCTCTTTGGCCAAGCATTCAAATAATGCATCTCATAACCTTTTACTGCAGTCATAATCTTTTACTGCAGTTATATCTAATCAAATGTACATTATTATTCGTTAGTTTGGGTTAAACAAATAATTTTTGCTTGGTTGGAACAGCAGCTACGCTAATTATGTTTGTATTTGTTTCTCTGTCTTTTGCCACGGGATTAACATCCCGTGGTAACTAGGATTTACACAAGCTTCATTCTGGATCCAGAACACCTGAGAAGAGATGACGCCAACCATTCAGAGGACCTCAGATGATGCCAACCCTGAAACAACATACAGAACTACCACATTTTGCTATAAGTTTGATTGCATCATATAATAATTGCTGTTAATATTATTCATCGTCTGTTTTATTACGTCTTATATTGATTTTTCCGTACTGCTGGTTGTCTGGTCAGAGGAGAACTGGCCCCCCGACTGAGCCTGGTTTCTCCCAAGGTTTTTTCTCCATTCTGTCACCGATGGAGTTTTGGTTACTTGCCGGGTGTCGCCTCTGGCTTGCTAGTTGGGGACACTTCATTTCCAGCGTTCTCGTTGACATGATTGCAAAGATATTAAACTGAGCTGGATGTTGACATCAATGAATTCAATGATGAACTGCCTTCAACTGAAAAATTTGTGTTTACTATTGCCATTTTGCATTATTGACACACTATTTCCTAATTAATGCTGTTCAGTTGCTTTGTCACAATCTGTATTGTTAAAAGCGCTATATAAATAAAGGTGACTTGACTTGACTTGACTTAAAGAAATATGAAAATAAAATGTATTAAAATTGCAAAAATGCACAACAGTACTACAACTTTCACACAAAGGAAATAATTTTCTGTGTATGTGTATATATATATATATATATAATATTATATATACTGTATATATAAAAATGTTATAAGCTATTTTGATACTAAAAATATTACACTTCCTCCAATCAGATTTCAGCACAAATTTCACAAAAGTTGAAAAGGAAAAGTTGTTGTTTCAACAAAGTCATTAATTCTCAGAGACGGGGGGATTAATTCCATGTTTTTAATAATGATTGGAAAGATTTCATACCACACCACAACGGTTTCCATGTCAAGAAAAAGGGAAAATGTTTTAATACAGCCGTAAGCATTTTCTCACATTTTTATTTTCCCCAAAAAGCTGCAAGAAACTGGAATATCAACAAATGTCACCAAAAGTCATCTGCAGTACCACGTCAATGATGATCAACATCCTACAGAATCTCTACATCAGAGAATCAGCAAACACAATTCCCAATATATAGATATAGATATAACAAAAATAGAACCGATCACTTGAGAGTAAAGAATCATACACAGAATGATGTTAGCACTTGAGATGGAGTCACAGAGTCGGTTTCGTCCTTCGGTCACGAACCTGTGCGACACATTCAGAGCGACCACATTCTGTAGCCCGAACGCTAAATGATTGCATTTCACCACTGATGAAAGATCCCATGTACTCCAGCAAGCATGATAATGTAGCAAAATGTAAACATCAATGTGCGTCTACTATAGGCAGCAACATTCACATTCAACCCAGAGCTCCTACAAATGCACCAAATGTATCTGTCATGTTCATAAATCCACTTAATGAAGAGAAACTCGCAAACAGAAAAGGAGAGATCGCCTTCCAGGGGCAGATTTATTAATATTTCACAGGGTCTTTCAAGCATCATGTTTTTGATCTCGCGGAATGAAATTTAAGCCTTTCCTGACAAACCGCAGCTGCTTCCTAATGTACCGCAATAAATCTGAATAATCTTTCCAGCTGTTCCTGTGTACCTGTAGCAAAAACACTAAGCCTATTACCAAATGACACGCACGTTATAGATCATCTGGGATATTACACAGATTTATGATTCAATATACCACCCTGATAAATGTTAGAAAAGTAAACAAAGAGAAAGGATGAATAACGCTGACCACAGTATTTTCTCGAAGGAAATAATCATTTAGTAAGATGGCGGTGTGACGAGATTTTAAAACCGCATTCCTTTAAACTTAATGATACGATAAATAGAACGATAAATAGAAAACACAATTGCACTTTCTCTGTTAGATTACATCAGCAGTCTGTTCAGCTAACACGGTCGTAACCAGGCACAACGCGACAAGTTTCCAACGGCAAACAATTTTTCTGCTGCATAATCACAGAAGGTATTTGATACCTAATATACAGTTAGGCCTATGCATAGAAGAATTTTTGGAGATGCCGTAACACAGCAGAAATAGAAAGTCAGACTTACCTGAAGAGATCATTTTATTACTTTTTCCACCCCTAAATAAAAATGAAAAAGGTATTGTGATTTTCTGTCTTAAAATTCTGAAGTTTAACTCTCTCAATTCTGACTTTTTTCTTGGAATTCACAGTTAACGTCTTGCGATTTGGACTTTTTTCTTGGAATTCTTAATTTAAATCTTGCAATTCTGACTTTTTTCTTGGAATTCTAAATTTACATCTCGCAATTCTGACATTTTTTTGTCAGAATTCTTAAATTTAAATCTCGCAATTCTGACTTTTTTTCTGGGAATTCCGAGTTACATCTCGCAATCTGACTTTTTTTTTCTTGGAATTCTAAATTGACAATCTCGCAATTCTGACTTTTTTTGTCGGAATTCTGAGTTTAAATCTTGCAATTCTGACTTTTTTCTTGGAATTCTGAATTTACATCTCGCAATTCTGACATTTTTTGTTGGAATTCTTAATTTAAATCTCGCAATTCTGACATTTTTCTTGGAATTCTAAATTTACATCTCGCAATTTTGAAATTTTTTATCTGAATTCTTAATTTAACTCGCAATTCTAACTTTTTTTGTCGAATTTCCGATCTACATCTCGCAATTCTTTTTTTCTAGTCTTAAGGTTTAAATCTCTCAATTCTATTTTTTGTGCTCGAATTCTGAGTTTACATCTCCAATGGATTTTTCTTTGTCTAAATGCTGAATTTACTCTCGCAATTCGTAATATTTTTTCTAACTTCATCGGAATTTCTGAGTTTACATGTCACAATTCTGCCGTTTTCCTCCGTAATTTCTGAATTCATCTCCCCAATTTCGTACTTTTATCATCGAATCCTGATTTACATCTCCCATTCGTGACTTTTATCATAAAATTCGGAGTTTACATCTACTTCTGACTTTTTTTTTTTTCCTTGGAATTCTGACTTTACTCTCCCAATTCTGACTTTTATTTACATCAGAATTCTGAGTTACATCCAATTCTGACCTTTTTCTTGGAATTCTGAATTTACATCTCCCAATTCTGACTTTTATCATCAGAATTCTGAATTTACATCTCCCAATTCTGACTTTTATCATCAGAATTCTGAATTTACATCTCCCAATTCTGACTTTTATCATCAGAATTCTGAGTTTACATCGCGCCATTTCCGTCTTTTTTTGGTTGAGGTCTGAGTATCCACGTACAGAGAATTCTGTCTTTTTTTTATAGAATTGTGTGTTTGTCTTAATCTCACAATACTCTGAGATTATAATCAACGCATATTTTTTTTTTCTCAGAATTTGCAAAAAAATTCCAGAATTGTGAGATAAAAAAAATCACAATTACATTTTATTTATTAATTTATTTATTTTGTTGTGGCGAACATAAGCTTTCATGCTTTATTATGTTGTGCCTGGTTAGGAGACAAGTGACCATCATGATTTACCATCATATACTTATTATGTTATATACTTATAGTATATATAGATATATAATATATATATGCTTACATTAGTATTCTACAACAAATAGTTAGCTGGCTTTTTGTAACTCTCGGTACTTATTTAAATATATAACAAATAAAATTCATAAAACAGTGTTAATTCAAAAGCACAACATTTTGAAACAGAATTTTATTTCAGGTGGATGAGGGTTATAAAGTGACTGAAGCAGATGTGCAGATTTCAGTGTAGACAGAAGCACTGATTTTACTGTGAGTGATCTAGTTTTGATGCATTTCTGGTGTAGATGCGGCCTGAATCCCCGAAATATGACGTCAGAGACGGAGGAAGAGTTCTCATTCACAGAAAGAAGTTTCAAAATGATTAGAAAACTTGATGTAGCACAAATATTGTATAAAGCTGATGTGCTTTATATATGCGTATGGTTTGTATTGCTTTGAGTCCCAAAGTCTGGTACATTTATAATATATATTTATAAAAATACTCACCATAAAAACGATTCATATCATTATGTTACGAAAAACACACATTTCGGCCCATCCCCTCCCCTCCCCACTTTGGCACTAAAAGCTCTATTAAGATCAATATTACTAGTAAATTTCACTTTTTTGTTTTTCATATAATTGCTAGACACTTGAGTAGCCTCACATTCATCTAAGCATGTTCTGTACACAAGGGAATGGTAAGAAAAGACATCTTCAGACTCGAAATCTTCTGTTATTCCGTCCTCATGTAATCTGGGTAAAATTACTGCTACTGTTCAGGTTCGACAATAAGTCACTGTTAAAACTTTACTAGACTTGTTGCTATGCGCATGCCCTTGATATTTACACAATCGATAGGAACGATCAATCAAAATGACTAGAATGGCTTCATGGTGAACTCATAACTCATTCTTTATGATTCAAAACTTAATAGATAGAACGATAGAGTGATATGATAGATAGAAGGATAGATAGAAACATATTTAAGATTACATAAAAAGCCCTTCTGCTAGAGAAAAAGTATAATTTAAAGTCAACATGAAACATCATTTGCAGCCCATTATATGTCTGTAATATGACATAATTTCAGAGGTGGAGCAAGGTATTTTTCTTTGGAATAATGTGCACAGATTAATTGTTTAAAATAACACCAGGAATGTGTATTAAGGAAGTAAGCAGGGTGCACTTTTGTTCCATTTTGACTTTAGGACCGGACCAAAATGTTGTTCACTGAGTGCTGTGATTTGATTCAGCTCACTGATGAACCACTGTGAACTAGTTTATTAGGGGTGATATGTGTAAGTACTATGGTATTCTTAAAAGTACCTTGGAGTGCCGTGGTATTACCATCTGATATTACCACCGTATCATGATACCACAATGATTTGGCAATGAATGGTCCCACAATTAAATCTACCAAAAAAAAATATATAATAATTATTATAAAAAACATACAGATGAATCTCATGAAGTCGTGTTCAGGTTATATCCCCGAAAAAATAATAAATACATAAGCAAAAAAATAACATAATAATAAATTGAATGTTGAGTGAGGCGAATGATGTAGCATTTTTATAAATAAATTATACATTGATAAATAAAAATTTAAATAAAAATTTGTTTAATGAATTAACCATTTTAAATAAATCTCTCAATTTTTTTTTACAAATCTATTAAATTTTATAAATCTAATATTTTTGCTATAATAAATAAATAACACCATTTAAAATAAATAAATAAATATTTTACCAACAGGATGTTAAGAAGCGTATTTTAAGACCATTGCAGTTGTTCATTTATTTTTAACCAATGACCCAATACTAAAATAATCAATTAATGAATTATTGAAAAAAAATGATTAAAGTAAATAAAAAAATAAATTTAGTTTTCTATATGCAATTTATTTATTATAGAATTAATGAATGAATGGACTACTTGAAATATAATCTCAACAGGTTTCATGAGATTCACCCATATATTCTGTTCCTGAAAAAGGCAGAATACTGGAAGAATAAGGAGAAAAGAGAGAAAAAGGAGAAGAGAAAATTATGGACGATGACTGAGGTGTCTGAGTATCGGTCTGTTTGCTCTCTCACGCTGTCCTGCGGTACATCAAACAAAGCACTTTGTTCAAAGATTGCGTTTGAATCTCGGAAAGCATCGGGGACGTCACCTCCTGCTCTTCAATTATTACAGCGCACCAGCAGTCGCGTACGAGTGTGCGAGTTAAAGATTACGCAACATGTAATTATACAGGCTTTTCCCTTTGCTGCAGTGCCTTTTTCCAGCCCTTAATAATCTCATTGTTTGATGCTGAACGTAGCAAAAAAGGCTCGTAATGTCCGTGTATGAGAACGTCCCAGGTTGGGTGTCCATCCACCCCCGTCCTGCTGGGGGCACAACAACATATTGTAGTCCTCATAGAAACAGCACTAATTAGATGAAAGCCATGTTTGTTTAAGGCCACTACCAAAATAGACCAACGGAACGCCAACTAGACGAACGATTAGACATCGTTGTGATTCTACTGCAGGTCTGATGTTGGAGATATTCCTCCGCAGGGACGGCAACACCCTGTTTTGCATTGGTCCAAAGGTGAGAACATGTAAACACACACACTCAAGCAGTGTCCGTCTCCGACCTACGTGAATTACGCCATTCAGCACTCCATTCTTCCATCTGTTGTCCTCATAACGAAGACGAACTCTGGCTGTAGTGTCGGAGCACCAGGCACTCGTATTTTGGGATGGGCGGAAGAGCAGACGTTTCGGTATCTGAAGCGGGAGAACTCGGCGAGCCGCTACCCGACCCGACGGAGTCCCTGAATGGGGAGGGCGGAGTCAGCGCTAGCAGTTCCTCAAGCTCCTGCTGATTGGGCTGCGACTCCAGAGCTGAGGACACGCCCACCTTTATCTCCTTCCCACTGGTCGTGGGCGAAGTTTTGAGTCGCGATGAACTGGAAAGTGGGCAGGGAGGGGCAGAGTGACCCACATTAGACTCCACCGGTGGGAGGGGCTGGATTTCGGCATAGGTGGTCACGGTAGTCGGCATTGAAATTTCTCGGGATAGGCGGTAGGCCGGAGGACAGCAGGGCTCGACAGAGTGAGCGTGTGCGGATGCACTGGTGGACAAACCCACAGCGCCTCCTGGAGGAGAATTGGAGAGCATCATGCTGTTGAGCTCGCTGATGTTAGCTGTGAAGCGGTTAACCACGCAGCTAATCTGCTCCATTAGAGAGCCCTGCGATGCACTTCCACCGCCGTTACCGTGATGCGGAGCCTGACACATGTATGTGGACACGCTCATGACCTGGGAGTCAGCAGCGCCAGTGCTCTGTGATAATGCAATGCTCGCTCTCTGGGTCACGGTGCTGATCGGTGAGGGTGTTTGGGGCCGGTAGGTGATGGGGTAGCGCTCCTCCGCTTCGGTGACCTCATAGAGCATCTTGTTGTTGCTGTTGTCCATGTTGATGTCGCTGCCTCCGCAATAGCGTCCCTCCGACGTTTTGGAGAAAGGTTTGATCACGGCCGTCTGGTTACTTTCGCGCTTCTTAATGTGGAAGGAGAGACGCTGCCACAGGTGGCCGCCTTTGGAACTGCACTCATTCTGGGCCCACGTCACTGACTTCCCATTAGAGCTGCAACAGCATTAAATAATATTTACAGTAACAATGGTTGCAAAACAAATTAATATATTAATAAAATTTATTTTTTTTCTCATAAAAACTGACATTGGGGTTTAAAATGTTTTTAAAAATTGTCTTCTGTGCTCCATTGTGGAGTTACATAATTTGGCTAAACAAATTATGATGAAAGTAGTAATAATAGTAGTAATATTAATAACTATTTTTATTATTATAAAAATAGTTCATATCCTCCCTAGTTTTTATTGATTCAATTTTTCAATTCGATCTGTAATACGGTGCTCTATGTTTGTCATCTTATGTATAATTTTGCTTTTGTATTCCCTTTGTAATTATATCAGGCTGAGTAGTCAGTGATGTGGTCTGTTACCATTATGTAATGTTTTGAAAGGGTAATTTTTTGTTAAAAGTATGTTAATATGTCCTTAAAATAAAAAACAAGAAGTAAGAAAAATATATAATCTTAATTTAGAGTTACAACAGTCAAATTACTATATAATAATATTTACAGGTCTGTTGTCTCCTATGAATCTGTCTGTCTCTCTAATGGGTTATGTGGTATATGCGAAACAGAGATTACGTGCGTAAACATGGCCAGGGTGAGCAGACATACTACGAAAATTCATTTCTTAACCCAGGTAGCCTAAGGTAAAACACCTCTCTTTTATGGCTTCTGTCAATAATTAACATGACCCCCATCACCCCCATCATTAACCCACAAAGAAGACGTGATTAAGGTGTGTGTCATGACAAACCGCAGAAAGAGCGACTTCATTTTTTCACAGAACCGAGGATAGGCCTAAAAATCTTGAATTACTAAAATGTTCACACCATTCTGCTACATGAAATGCCTCTGTTTTCAATTAGGAAATGCTAATCTAGACTCTCGAAAAGGGGTACAAAAGCTGAACTGGGGCAGAAAGACTCCTTTGGAAAGCTGAAAGATAGATACACTTTTGTACCTTATTTACACCTAAAGGAAGCATATTAGTACCTTAAAGGGATAAATGAAAATTCTGTCCTTAATTACTCAATCTCATGTCGTTTCAAACCTGTAAGACCTTCGTTCATCTTCGGAACACAAATTAAGATATTTTTTGATGTAAATCGAGAGCTTTGACACATTGACAGCAAAGTAACTGACAGGTTCTAAGCTCAGAAACTTGGTAAGGACATCATTAATATAGTCCATGTAACATCACTGGTTCAACCGTAATTTTATGAAGCTACGAGAAATACTTTTTGGAGTTTTTGCAAAGCAAACAAAATAATGATTTTATCAACAATTTCTTCTCTTACTTGCCAGACTTCGAATGTGCATTCACAAGAGTACCACAGGATCGTATGTGAATTGCTATCGCTCGTAAACAAACTGCATAATTCATATTTCTTGTCATCAGTGTAAATATCACAAAAAAACTAATACTAGCCTAAATTAAAAAAACAAAAAACAAACTCAAGCTCACTGAAGACAAGTAAAGTCAGCGATTAAAAAAAAAATTAAGAAACTAATTACAATAGGACAAAAAACACTGCATATTCTTCACAGTGTAAATTAAATATATATTTCTTATTGAACGGTACAAAAGGGATTTAGTCAAGAGTAGATTTTCTGTATTTTTTTGTTTGATTAACCTGAATGACAGAAAACAGGAATATTAGACTGCTGTCACTTTAAGAGCTGCCTGGATCCAATATACTGTTACACAAGTGTTTTCTTTCTCAGCCTTTTGCTTTCACTTAAGACCTCTAAATACGTTACGAGGATACTTGCAGAGATGGGCATTTTGACACATACAAGTGTGTGTATTTAACCATTCAAGGCCTATGAAGCGGCAAAGATAACTCCGTTCAATACTCCTGCACTCTATGAGCACTGTCTTCATGTGCGCGCGCATCTGATAGCGCTCAGAAAGTGTAGAGAAAGCACAGCGCTATAAACGCCTGATTGCATTTCAAGGGCTTAAAATCACTTGTTTTTAAACTGCAATGCTTAAAAACACGTGCACACAATGCGTTTTCGTGACCAAGTAGCACAGCAATGCCATGTGACCTTGTAGCCACGTAAACGCGTTAGAGACGATAGTCTAAAATCTCTACCAGTTAACAAATTTCTACTGGTTAATTGTGTCTACCAGTATATCACCCACCCCTAGTTGAACCGCTGATGACACATGGACTATTTTAATGATGTCCTTCTGGGCCTTGAACATGTCAGTTGCTTTGCTATCTAGGGAGACTCAGAAAGCTCTTGGATTTCTTAAAAAATATCTTAACAAGTGTTTCAAAGATAAACGAAGGTCTTTGGGACGACACAACATGAGGAGGTTTGAGTAATTAAATTAATGACAGATTTGGTTGTGAACTATTGTGAACTATGCCTTTAAAGGTACATATTAGTACCTAAATAGTACCTTTTGAAAGTTATCGCTGCACACACCTGAGAGTCTCTCCTGACGATCCTCGCCTCTTCCACAGATTGATCAGGCTGCTCGACCGCTGGCCCGAGGATTTGAGCTTTTTCCGTTCACAATTGCATGCGGCCACCACTGTCGATGTAGTGAACGCGCTGCGGACATTCCTCTCTGGTTTGGCCAGGATAATGTAAACCTTTGGCACGAACATGCAGCCCAGAGCCACGGTGGCGCTCAGGCTATCGGAGTAGAAAAGAAGCACCCGAAGACATGGTGATTGGTTTGTGTGTTGGGAGCGAAGTAAATGGGCACAAAGGCCAGCCAGCTGATGCAGGTGGTGTACATGGTGAAGGCGATGTACTTTGCTTCGTTAATAATTGGAGGGACGGGAGGGTGGGAACGTTGAGTGTCTTGAAGGCTCGTAGTTTAGGAAGGTTTGCAGCTCATGATGAGGAGGCATGGTGCACAGCAGCGGCGCACCACGCACTAAGTTGGCTGGTTGTGTGTAGCTGTTTGTAGGTAGCAGATGAGGTTGACCTCGCGGATGGAGGGATGGTCGTGGATGACATCGGGAGGCTCCATCACAAAGAGCGCCACGATGATGCCCAGCTGCAGGAGGATCAGTAGGAAGGCGATCACCAGCTGGGCGCAGGCGCTCATGAAACGAGGCTTCTTGGTGCAGATCTTCTTTTTACTGCCGGCCAGGATCCGAGCGATGCGATTGGTCTTGGTGACGAGGGCCGAGTAGCTCATGGCGGGTGATAAGCCGATGCCCAGCCGCTGCAGGTAGCAGTAGATGACGTGAGGTTTGGCGATAAGACAGAAGGTGCACAGGTAGCCCAGACAGATGCCCGCCAGTATAATGTAGCACAGCTCACGACTGGACGACTTCACCACCGGAGTGTCGCGGTAGATGATGAAGATGGAGGTGACGAAGAACGTGGCCATCAGGCCCAAGCAGGCGAAGACCACAGCCGCGATGGGCTCAGGGTCACCCCACCTCAAATACTTCACTGGGATGGGGTCACATCCTGAAACAAATGAAGAAAATGAAAATTAGTGGTGCTTCTTGCAAATCCTTCTGATTATTGGATAAGGATTTTTAGAAATAATTTCATAAAAAGAGCATCGAACTTAAAAAACTGTTCCGGGTGTGTGTGTATGTTCACTACTCACTACTGTGTATGTGCACTTGGATGAGTTAAATGCACAGCACAAATTCAGAGTATGGGTCACCATACCTGGCCACACGTCACTTCACTTTCACTTCACTATTTAGTGTGGTATTTTTTGACAATATATTTACTTTTTTTTGAATAAAATACATTAAATTTCTAAATATATTATTTACATTAAATATTGATATTTATAAATACAGATATCACAGGTGCATAAAATGAATTAGAACGTCGTTGGAAGGTGGAAAAGTTCATTTTTTTCAGTAATTCTACTCAAATTGTGAAATTGTGTATTAAATAAATGCAATGAACAGACTGAAGTAGTTTAAGTCTTTGGTTCTTTTAATTGTGATGATTTTGGCTCAATTTTAACAAAAACCCACCAATTCTCTATCTCAACAAATTAGAATGGTCGACATCATGCCAATCAGCTAATCAATCAAAACACATGCAAAGGTTTCCGAGCCTTCAAATGTCTCTCGTGGTTCACTGTGCTACCACAATAATGGGAAGACTGCTGACTTGGCAATGGTCTAGAAGTCAATCATTGACACCCTCCACAAGGAGGGTAAGCCACAAAAATTAATTGCCAAAGAAGCTGGCAGTTCACAAAGTGCTGTATCCAAGCATATTCATAGAAAATTGAGTGGAAGGAAAAAGTGTAGAAGAAAAAGATGCACAACCAACAGAGAGAACAACAGCCTTATGAGGATTGTCAAGCAAAATCGATTCAAGAATTTGAGGTGAACTTCACAAGGAATGGACTGAGACTGGGGTCAAGGCATCAAGAGCCACAACACACAGACGTGTCAAGGAATTTGGCTACAGTTGTTGTTTTCCTCTTGTTAAGCCACTCCTGAACCATATACAACGTCAGAGGCGTCTTACCTGGGATTAAGGAGAAGAGGAACTGGACTGTTGCCCAGTGGTCCAAAGTTATCTTTTCTGATGAGAGCAAGTTTTGAATTTCATTTGGAAACCAAGATCCTAGAGTCTAGAGGAAGGGTGGAGAAACTCATAGCCCAAATTGCTTGAAGTCCAGAGTTAAGTTTCCACAGTCTGCGATGATTTTGGGTGCAATGTCATCTGCTGGTGTTGGTCCATTGTGTTTTTTTGAAAACCAACGTCACTGCACCGTTTACCAATAAATTTTGGAGCACTCCATGCTTCCTTCTGCTGACAAGCTTTAAGGAGATGCTGATTTCATTTTCCAGCAAGACTTGGCACCTGCCCACACTCCCAAAAGCACCAAAAAGTTGGTTAAGTGACCATGGTGTTGGTGTGCTTGACTAGCCAGCAAACTCACCAGACCTGAAACCCAGGAGAATCTATGGGGTATGTCAAGAGGAAAGAAAATGAGAAGAAACAAGAGACAAAAAAATTGCGATGAGATGAAGGCACTTGTAAAGAAACCTGGCTTCCTACACCTCTAGCGTGCAACAACAACTGATCACCTCCATGCCACGCCTTTTGAGGCAGTAATTAAAGCAAAAGGAGTGCCTACCAAGTATTGAGTACATGTACAGGAAATTAACATACTTTCCAGAAGGCCAAAAACTAAAAATGTTTTTTTATTGGTCTTAAAGTATTCTAATTTGTTGAGATAGTGAATTGGTGGGTTTTTTTTAAATGTGAGCCAAAATCATCACAATTTAAAGAGCTATAGACTTAAACTACTTCAGTCTGTGTGTGTTTAATTTATTTAATACACGAGTTTCACATTTGAGTTGAATTATGAAATAAATGAACTTTTCCACGACAAATTCTAATTTATTGAGATGCACCTATAAATATAAACAAATAAAATATGTCATCTTTATTTAAAAATCTGACAATTATTTATCGTAATACCGTGATTATTGCATAAGGATATTTTAAATATCTATTTCAAAAATAATTTATAGAAATTTTGCACTTAAAAGCAAATGGTTTTAAACTGTATTATAGTAAATAACATATAAATGAAACAACATTCTATTTACTATCTAAAAGTACTTAAATATATACAATATTTATATTTCTTTAAAAATATACATACTTTATATAATAAAAATATTATATAATTTATATTTATTATATGGAAATAAGGATTTTAAAATCATTTTCTAAAATTTTTGGGAGAAAACAAAAAATAGTTGGACTTTTAGTAAATAAACATACGATAAATTAAGTATGTATGTATATAAACTCTTTTAAATATTTACTATAAAAAAAAAATTATGTGTTAAAAGTTAAAAGAGCTAATTTTATTAATGACTGTATACATAGAGACTCTAATAAAGAAAACAAAAATATTTTAACTATTTTTACTAAGTAAATATGCGAGAAAAGGAAAAAATCATTTAAATTTACTAATAAAATTTTTTAAAAAATTCTAATCGATAAGTTATATGATACATAAAATTAATTTCTAATACTATACCGAGTACTGGATATGGATGTTTGTAAAATATTAATAGAGATGCACTGTAAAGAAGCATTTTACTGGATTAATATTATAGAAAGCACAAAATTTTCTGTTATAGTTAAGAAAAATATTACTATATGAGTACATAGAATATTATATTTACCAAGAATGTTTAATTACTTTGTATTTTCTAAACTATTATCCTATAATCAATATAAATTATATGTACATTGTACATTAAGCAAACCATTATAGCAATTCAAAACACAAACTAATTTAATATATGGAGTAGGAGAGTATTGCATTGGCAAACACATATTCAAAAAAAAGTGTAATAATGTAGAGTACTTGGTAATATTGGCTGTATGATTCATTCTTTCTCTCTGATGGTATAACTAGGTGGTAATAAAGTGTGGGGGCCCCGAGCACCGGGAGACCAGATTTGAGAAGTTCCGTCCGACGTTTTTTGCTGTTACATTTTAGCTAAATGGGGGGGGGGGGAGTGGTGTATTCGCATTTCCCTGAAATTGTTTACTGAAATGCATTTGCTTTCTACAGCACAAATATCTCTTTCTATTAATGGCCATGTAAGAGAGATGCAATCACGCATTATGCAAATAAGTAGTTTTGGTCGTGGTTTGGGATCCCAAACGACTCTCCGTGAAATGCTAGATTTGTATTTGAGTATCGCGTGTGGCACTTTACAGAATGAGATTTCCTAGCCTGGATGTGAATAGAGAGGGATAAAGCGTGTCACTGAACCCGCAGTGTAACACAGGCACGGGCGGTGAGTGCAGGAGACTCGGGGTCATCAGTCTGAGCTGATGTGTTTGTGGACTCACCGGTGAGGTCGTTGGTGGGCCAGGATCCCAGCTCACATGCACGACATGTGTACTCGTCAAAAACAAACTCGTTCTCTTTACAGGGAGTGCATGTCCAACAGCAGCTGACCTCTCCTTTACGGATCACCTGCGGGCAAGAGAGGATAGCGCGTGTGACGTGCCGTCATGATCACACCAGGACGGAAAACAGCGCTTCTCAACTGCAGGGTCGTGACACAGTCAGGAAAAAAAACTATGTAAATAGTAAATTTAGGATAGCCATTTTATGATTCAGTAAGTCAATTTATACTTTACAGTTGTGATATTTCAGGTCATGTAAAACTAGATAAATTGTGTATAAAATGCTTAACTGTAAAAAAATGGTTTAAAAAACTTCTTATAATATGGTGAAATATATACTTTTATAATAGTTCTAATATAATATTTCAGATAATCTAAACTTTATATGGTCTTTCCTAACAAGTTTTTTTCGTAAAAAAAAAGTAATTTTTAAATAAGAATATTGCATAATATAATTAAAATATTAAATTATTTAGAAATAAAGAAACAGTTTTATATGCAAATATAAAATTAGATACTTAATAGCCATGTTTAAGCTTAATTTTATGAACTTATTTTTATTAATAGGTTTCGCCTATGATTCACGATGATTAGGGCATTTATGCTGACATTTGTGATTCAAGGTCACGGAAAAAAGTGGATATTAAATTGTGTATAAAATATTTACTACAAAAATCGGTTAAAAAATGAGGTCCTTATATATTTTAAATTTTTTTTCTTGCGTTTCTTTTTTTTTGCCCTATAATTTCAGAATTATAAATACTATAAATATTCTGTTGTTATAGTAAATATTAAAATTATATAAAATGCCAAAGTGAACTATAAATATTTTTATTAATTTAGACTGTTCTTCTCTTTAACAAATTATTTTTTCCTTCTTCTTCATTATGTAATTGTAAATAATATGTTAATAAATCATTATTGAGTAAATAAACAATTATTAATTAAATCAATGAACCACTGTATTTTTAAACTAACTGCCAGTTGTGGCAGTGACTTACTGGATACCGAAAGCATGAATGAATATCACTTTGCTTACTTTAATACTAATTACATTCTATTCATTAAAACTAATAATAATTGTACATATTGTTTGGCCCTGTGCAATCACCACTTGATTTTCAGTGTAAAATGTGTCCTGAAGCAAAACCAGTTGAATCCAGTTGGATTTTTCTTGTTACTCCAATACATTTACCAACAAAAACACACAATTATTGGGCATTATTAAACATTACGAAGCACTATGAGGCTTAATAAGCAGCTCACGGTCTCCTGACCTTGATTTGACCTTTATCGCAGGGTTCGCTGCACACGGATTTAATAATCTCATCTTTGGTGGGCCAGATCTCGTCGTCACTGATCTGCAGTCCGCTGTTGTCCCAGCTGCCCACGTTCGTGTAGTCGAAATAATCTTTGCCCATCTTCTTAAAGTTCATGATCACGTAACTACGAACACAGTTAGGAGTATTGATTTAGTGCACAGAAATTAAGAAGAATGGAAATGAAGGGTGGATTCATCAGTCTGACTGATGCATTGATCTATTCATTGACTATGTGACTGTTTGATTGACTGACAGATTGATTATCTTATTTATTGGATTGGATTGGTCTGGTACCTCCCAGGCGAATCTCCGTTCTCGTCAAAATAAATGTTTTCCCCGGACACTCCAGTGAAGTTGGTCTTCACGAGGAACTCGAGGAGCTTTGACCCATCGATGGGCCGCATGGCATCACACAGACCCACCATACCGGGACACAGCGCTTTCTGCATGTTGTGGAGGCCATAGGCCATGCTGTAGATGGCATTGATCACGAAGCCCATCTTGGTGTCCTGCGCATATTGCTGCCGCAGAGAATCCCGCTCTGAGAGAGGAGGAGATCGGGGTTAATGACAGATCACTCGTCTGTTCCTGCTCGTATCCTGTAGGCAGGTCAATAATGAACTGTGCTAATTTGCTTATGCTCTGTGAAACTGATTTTGAGCCATTAATAGGGCTCTACCAGAGGATCGCAAGCAGCGTTCAGGCTCATAAGGAGTTAATAAATCACAAATATAGGCAGGAGCCTGAGCCTGACCCTTCAAGGCTTTAAAAACAAGCAGCAAAATCCTAAAATCAATTCTATAACTCACAGGCAACCAGTGAAGAGCAGCAAGAATCGGTGTACTGTGATCACTTTTCTTTTAGTATGTGTTAAAAGGCTAGCAGAAGCATTTTGAATCAGCTGCAATCTTTGGAGATTTTGCCTGCTAATACCAGAATAAAGTGCGTTACAATAATCAAGTCTGGAGGAGATAAAAGCATGAATGACCTTTTCTAAATCTGCAAAAGAAAGAAATGACTTTATCTTCGTTAGTTGCCTCAGTTGTGCAAAACAAGACTACAACACTTTAGTCACCTGAGCATCAAATGACAGTTCTAAATCAAAAATTACACCTAAGTTGCGGACCTCATTTTGAACATTATTAGATAAGGCATCCAGGCTAGAGGAGAGATTATTAATTATAGCACTACTGGGGCCACACAGGGCCACACAGGGTAATTATAAGCACCTCTGACTTGGAATCGTTCAACTGCAGAACATTTCTCAACATCCAATTTTTGATCTCTATGAAGCAGGACATAATATGGGATATATCAATAATGCCAGGCTTCATCGGGACATACATCTGCATAGCAGTGGAACTCAATGTCATAACTATGCATAATTTGACCCAGGGGTAGCATGTAGATCGTAAACATAAGGGGACCCAAAATAGAACCATGAGGGACCCCACAAAACAAAGGAGTACGAAAAGGACCTGTTCGACAAATATGAAATAAACCAATCCAGAGCAGCATATCTGATACCAACATAAGGCTTTAGATGGTTGATCAAGACATTGTGGTCCACTGTGTCAAAGGCTGAACTGAGATCAAGAAGAATTAAAATTACAATACAAGCCAGCATCGGCTGCAAGCAATGGGTCATTGGTGAGCTTAGCCAGAGCAGTTTCAGTGGTATGTTGGGAGCGGAAACTAGACTGAAATTTTTCAAAGATTAAATTATTATTCATAAAAGAACTCAGTTGCATGGACACAACTTTTTCTAAAGTCTTTGATAAAAATGGCAACTTAGAAATAGGTCTAAAATTACTAAAATTGGAAGGGTCTAGAGAGGCCTTCTTTAATATCGGATAGACAAAGAACAATTAATAATAGCCAAAATATCTGGACAAACCGTGTGAAATACAGCTTTTAAAAACCAAGCAGGAATGCAGTCAGAAGAACACGAGGATGATTTTGAAAGTACAACAATACGTTCCAAGGTAGACAAAGAGATTTCATTAAAATGGGTTAATGTTGAAGGTGGACAAGAATCAACATGATCTCTGAAATCAGTGTTAAACTGCTGCCTAACCTCCACTATTTTGTTATAAAATATATTTTTTTAAAAAGCGTCACAATTCTCTGGAGTAGATTCAACCGGCTGTCTATAGGCTGAAGACCTATGATAGAACTAATGGTTTTAAAAAGTATTCTTGGATTATGTCCCTGTTTAGTAACCAGATCTGAAAAAAAAGTGTTCCTTGCTTCCTCAGATTTTTTAAAGAGGCAAGGGAAACACTAAGTATCTTTTCCCCTTCGTTTCTGCCCTCTGAATAGGTTCTTGAAGTTTCTTAATTCTTCAGTTAACCATGGTAAAGAATAAGGTTTCTGCTTTCTAACTCTAGTTGGAGTACGAATTTCACATCTCTCTAAGGAGTGTTAAAAACACTAACCCCTCTACGGAGAAGTCAGATTGTTCGCTAGTGTTAAAAGGCGAATTTGAGCAGTAAAAGCTTGACAGAAACGAAAAACTGAGCGTGAGTTAAGGGGCGAGAGCAATCAGTTGTAGATGGTGTTGGAATAGAGAAAAGGGAGGGGGAAAGCGTAATCGAATCTGAAAATAAAATCCGATTTTATTACTTGAAGTAAAATAAAGGTTTACCTAAATGAAGATCGATATAATATATGATTATTATTAATTTCTCGTGTTCATTTAGTTTAACGACCTGATAAATAAATTAACTAAAACTGAGCACAAATGTATAGACACTGACGAAAAATCACACACAAAACAAAAATACTATAACATTAAAAGAGGAAATGTAAAAATAAAAGATCATTTAAAATATTAATAAAAACTAAAATAAACTGCATTATATACTGAAAAACATGATACTTTGGAGCTTTTAAGAAAAAGAAAATACATTAATTTGTTTTAAATGTATTCTTCTTCTTTTTTTGGTTCCTTCAAATTATATTTATGGTTTGGTTCAATATTTAATATTTATTTTCCCAAATACAAAAACATTCATACAAATTAAAAAGAGTAGTTATTATAAAGAACATATACTTTTTTAGACAAAAGCCAAAATACTATTTAATTTAGGTCAATATAATAAATTGCTTTTTACAGATAAAACTAAAAAATATATATATTGTTAGTCAATTGTAGATTAAATTTTTTTAGTGAAGTCTTTTTATATTTTCTGTTATGTACTGACAAAAACACCAGGAAAATTCATAAAACAAACAATTTCTGCAGTCAGTTCTGGTGCTTCTAGTTGTGTTTGCATGTCAATAATAAAATCACTATAATATGAATACTCAGATTATACATAATATATTTTCCTAATTGTATGATGAGAAAATGAGTTGCTTTGAAACATTAAAGCACCTGATTTGACGCAACAGTTTGGTGTTGTTAGTCAAGCTGGTATATTAAAGGGGTCATATGATGCGATTTCAAGTTTTCCTTTCTCTTTGGAGTGTCACAAGATGTTCGTGAATAGATAAGATCCCTGAAGTTGCAAAGACTAAAGGTCTCAAAACCAAAGAGATATTCTTTATCAAGTTAAGACTCTGCCACGCACACGAAAAATGGCTCGTTCTAACACACCACCACATATCTACCTCACTATGTGGAAATATTTGCATGATGCCGCCCAAATGTACACACAAAGAAAGAAGGCATGGCTTCAGTAACCGAAGTTAGTGTTGATGCAGCATGTCAGGAAGACGCTGTGTGTTTCTAGCCGAAAGCAAAAGCACTTTATTTGGCCTTCCGAAAGTAGATGCATTTAGGAATCTTTAAGATGACTTACAACAGAACAGCAACGCATTTTATGGACGACCGTTTCGTGAACCTAGGATAGGAGGTAATTCTGACTTTGCTATGACAATATGGCGCTTCTGAATCAGCTACTGTTTTGTATTAGTTTAAGAATTTTATGACTGTTCAAATGCGGAGTTTTGCGCATTGTGTGTGTGTGTGTGCGTGAGCGAGCAAGCAAGCGAGAGAGAGAGAGAGAGAGAGAGAGCAAGAGAGATCGACGAGAGACGAAGTGAGAAGACGAGAGCTTGAGAGAGAGAGCAAGAGAGAGCGAGAGAGAGAGAGAGAGAGAGAGAGCGCTGTGAGACGCAGAGAGAGGGAGTGGGGGGTACACAATCCCACCAGTGGGCGTCAGCGTCTTAACCGTGGCTTGTGTACTGCAAACACATATTCATTATTGTGTCTGTCACGCGACTCTGTTCCCATTTTGGGCTCTGTCTTTACATTTATTTTGAAAGATGAAGCTTGCGATTATGGTAAGGGGCGTTACATTTCCGACAAGTGTTTGTGGTGTTCGGCCAATCACAATGCACTGGGTCAGCTGGAGCAGGGGGCTTTGTTGAAAACGAAGTGTTTGAGAGAGGCGGGGCATAGAGGACTTCCAATAATGTACAGTATTTTAAAAATAAAATAATGTTTTTTGAACATTAAAGCATACTGAAATATTCTATTACACCAAATACACAAAATAATGATCTTTAAAAAAGCATCATATGACCCCTTTAATAATATAGAATATATTTACCAAATTACACATGCCTTATTTTTTCAAAACTGTTTTGCAAATTTAAAGAAATGAAAGAGAGAAGAGAAACAAAAAAACAACTAACTACTTCACAAAGAGTAGAAAAATATGAAAAGAGTACCATGGTATTTTATTGCTCATAATTTTAGAACTTCGATACTGGACGAAGACGAAACTGTTCTTATGCACTGCACTTGAACGTCTTGTTTTCACAGCAAATTTGATTTCATTCAGAAGTGCTGGCTCTGATTGAAAAATTATTTTGAACTGCCATTAAACAGCATCTCTGTCCAAACTGTTGCTCTCTGTCGGTCTGCTCATGCTGGTTTATATGCAAACAGCTCTGATTCCCGTTTCAGAGGAAAAGTGGTTGTTCTTTTCTTTTCGACTGTTTTTTTTTAAATGGGAACATTTGAAAAAGTTTCTTTGAACTCAAGCAGAGCTCAGATAAATGGAGCCAATGAAAGACAGCGAGACTAATGGAAGGTGTGATATCTGAAGAGAAAGTCTGGATGAAAGAAGGCAATCATGTGTTTGTCTGTGAGAGACAGGACTGGCATTTCTTTTCTTCTCAAATGCTAAACGTCACTGTGGGAGCACATGAGGCCAGGGGTTTGTGGGAATGCTGTGGAAACTCACTCCCGCAGGTGCGGTTGTATTTGTTGTTCTCCTGCGGGTGTCCCTTCAGCCGGCAGTGGAAGCGGTGCTGCCAGAACTCGGGGAACCAGGGGTTTCGTGGGTTGTTTTCGGGACGCAGTTTCAGGTAATAATCGTCAAACCACTTGACGTCTGCGGACTGCAGCTTTATGGTGATCCCGCCGGCGGCCTCACGCACGTACCCATCAGTGACATCATAGCGGTCCGCCCAGCCGTCACTGCGGAGGAGAGAACGAATTAGGGTGCGAAGCCATAAGGCAGCATGCATTGCAGCACATTCAGTGGGAAAAATCTATCCAAGATGACAAACTATACAAAAATATTGATTATCATATATGATATAAATGTATATAATGATAAACAAAAATAACAACAAATAAAACTCCAAGCTATTTAAACATCAACAAATAAATAAACAATATTAATAAATAATTTATATAATTAGACATTATATTATTTTTTGTTTACAAATATTTAAAATGAAGTAATTATGAACTTAGTATTGATTATATGAATAGTATTTATGTTTAATATAAAATTGGTATATATATTATTTAATATATATATATTATATCCAAAAATAATTAAAATCAAATAAAAATAAATACAAATAAAATAATATAATTACAAATAAAAATAAATCAACATATAACAATTTATAAAGAACATTGAATATAATAAGAGAGACATATATTTGTTATAATATATTAAATTAAGTTTGTTATTGGTAAATTTAATTAAAATCATATATATATATTATCCGAACCAAGTATTACAATAAAAAGTACAAATTAAATAAACAATAATGTAATAAAATAAAAATAAATATAAACAATATAAATAGGATAATAATATTTTTCAATAATAAAGGACAGATAATTTGTTTTAAAAATGATAGAAATAATTTTTGTTATTATCCGTTGTAATATTAAATCACAGATATAATATCCAACAAAAATATGTATAAAATAATACTAAAAAATATGAATATAATAAACATAAATTATTTAAACCATAAAAATTTATAATAATAATTACTTTGGTAGAAATATAAATAAAAATGCACTATAAAATTTTAGTTTAGTTTTTAAAGATATATTATACCAAAAACAAATAAAATGGAGTAAAATAATTTACAAATAAAAAAATGTACTTATATATACAATTAAAATAACCAATATAAAAATACGTATTTTAAAAATCATTTATATGCTTTAAGACAGATCACTGTGCATCCTTTGAAACAATCCCCAGAAGCACGCCCCCAATTCAGTGAGAAACAACCATCAAACATGACAAATGTTGATTATCAAAGTGCATTCTAATATTGACTGAAACCAACGTGTGAAATAATTTATTCTCTTAAACCAAAACTAATAAAATAAAATGAGTACAAATGAAAGTAATAATAAGATAACAATGCATAAATAAATACATTTTTATTAAACAATATATTAAAAGAAAAAAAACAATAGAATAATTTCTAAGGCTTATTAGCAACATGATAATAGCTAACTCTATTGAAATCAACTGATGTTCACATGAAGAGCTGTTTGTTGCTGCCTAGAGCGTTCCAAATCACTCACTTATGAGGTTGCATGTGTTCCCTGTGTAGGCAGCAGACAGCAAGACTATGTTTTGGAACCAGAGGCCCCCCCCCCCCGTGTGTGTGTGTGTGTGGGTGTGGGTGTGGGCGTTGTGTGTGTGGGTGTGTGTGTGTGTGTGTGTGTGATGAGAGAGAGAGAGAGAGAGAGAGTGTGTGTGTTTTTGTGACAAATGAGGACATAAAATTGTATAATGACAAAGCTATGACATAGGTATTACAAGGAGAAGGACATTTCAGGACATTACCCCATGTCCACACTTTTCAAAACGCTTATAAATCACAAAGAATGGAGTGTACTGAAAATCTGAAATACCACAAAGTTTCCTGTGAGGGGTAGGTTAAGGGGTAGGTTTGGTGTAGGGCAATAGAAAATACAGTATGTACAGTATAAAAACCATTACGCCTATGGAGAGTCCACACTTTTCACAAAAACAAACTGTGTGTGTGTGTGTGTGTGTGGCCTGTGTGTGGGTGTGTGGGTGTGTGTGTGATTTGGCAGTGTCAAGCTGAAAAACATTCGGTTCAGCCACATGAAGCCTTCCCGTAACACACACTGACTGATACATTTGAACAAATTAAATAGTTTTGATACAAAGTAGATACAAATTGCCAATTAAATGAACACCCGCACACAAATGACTCATAATTTTTCTCTGCCTGCACTGCCAGTTTCCCCCAGTAACCTGACAACTAGAGGCATATTTGAAAAAGGATGATAATTGTCATGTGAAAATTCTCCCGCTCTGTATGTAGTTGTATATGTTGGTGCGAGAATGAACTCTGACATTAATATGGCATGAATCATTTCTTCTATGAATACTACGCACTAAATTACACATTGGAAACTAGAGGGGATTTATGAGTCATAAAGTTGCACAGATTAGTAATTAAAAGTTTGTGCATGTACAGATTTTAAAATACAACTGATTACAAATCAAAAGAAATACTATTTAAAATAATAAAAGAACCAGAATATAACAGAAAATGTAAATCTATAATAATTATTATTTATTATTTTGTTAAAATAGGACCAAACTTAATGATGAATATAACATACGTAATAAAAATGGAAATAATTATAAAATTATTAAATACTAACATAAAATAATAAAAAAATTAATAAATATAAAATCAAATGATTATTAATTTCCTCAATTACAGACATTAGTTTGTTTAAAAAATTAAATGTTTTCAATTATTTTTAAAATAGTTTAAAATAATTTAATATTTATATTTTGAGTTGTGTGTTAGGAACTGACCAGCACAGCATTTAATTATTTCTTGCATTAAACCACACAATTAAACTGACTAGAGGGTTTATGAGTTCATATGTTCTATATACCATCAAAGTTGCACATATTTAAAAGTTTGTGCATGTATGATTTTGTAGCCAAATCCTAATGAGCATCAGAACTGAACTGTAATGTTTAAAGCAGCTTACTTGTATTGCTCTTTATAGGTAGCATCTCAAGCCCCCCACGAGTTTGTGTGAATGTGTGTGTGTGTGTGTGTTTGCTCAGTCAATTACCTCCTTGCCGACAGGTCAGCGCCCAGAAATCAACCCGGGGTTAAACTTAATACAAAACACACACATCAAATCACAACACACACTTCAGTCGGGTATCGGGACAGAAGGACAGTCCACTAAGTAAGAAAAACTAGTGCAAACACACACAAACACACACAACACACACACACACTCAGGGTGCAGATGGCATCATTGTGGGCAAACTCATTTGACACCCTGTGTGCTTGTGTGGAGGGACTGATGACCTCACAGCTGGCTGCGACGTGATTGGCTGAGACTGTAGCCATGGCGACAGCATTGGAGTAGTAGGGGTTTATGGGGGATTCCGAGGAACTCTACTGAAAATGATACATTGTGTGTTTGTGTGTTGAAGGCTCACAGTACTGTTTCATTACAGTATCGGCTTAGATGTTTCTCCTAAATTACGTTAGGATAAATAAAATATAAATGCAAAAAAAGTAATTTTTTATTCAGTCCCTGATGAGAAATTTTTGCGTTTATATATTGAGATGCTGGGACACTAGCATGTCCTGAGATATTGTTGAGATCTCGTCTGAAACTCTAGAGATGTCAGATTATTGGCAGTGTTGTGTTAAAGAAAACTAAAACGGAACCTAATGAAAACATGTTTGTTCACTGAAATAAAAACCTGGATTAACATTACTGGGGAAAATGTGAAATTGCTAATTAAACTGACCTCTAATTGCACGCTATGACTCCAATGTAAAAATATCAAATTTAAAAACAAGATTATAAATGAATAAATTATTAACTAATAATAAATATATAAAATGAAACAAATAAAAATGACATTAAATTAAAAATAAAATACAATATAATAATGAATTAATAATGTAAAACAAGGCATAGTATAAAACTTGCATACCTTTACAATCAATAATTTAACATGCAAGAGCTTGTGAGAAATAATACTGGTTAAATTATGTTAATATAGTAAACTTATATTAGCGGCCTAAAACACTAAAACAAAAAACAAATAAATAAATTAAAACTAGAAAATGCCATACAATTAAAAGTGAAACAATAATATAGTGAAAAATATCAACTCGGTAAATTGAAAAACAATAATTAATAATAATAAATAATATATAATAATAAAACAATGAATTGAGTAGATAATAATCTAAGTAAAACGTAAAACTAAAATTAAAAAAAATAATAGTTATGAAAAGTATAAAAAACTAAAAAAAGGCAAGTGAAAAATAAAATACAAATGAAAAGTAAACTGGAAACGATAATAGAGGTGAAAACTATCAAACTAAAGTCATTGGAATAAATGAAATAATTAAAACAAAAATATTATAATGATAGGCTAAGAGAAAAAGAAAATGGATCAAAAGCAAACTGGAAAACAAATACACCACTTAAATACTAAAACTAAATGAAAAGTGTAAAACTAAAACTAAAAAAATACTTATTCATAATAATACAAATACTGGAGTCTTTTTCTAAAGAAAAATATCTGAAAAGCAGGAGATTTCTGACTTTAAACGTGTGCAATAACAGAGAAAGACAGAGACATTGTAATATGTTATACAGTAATGCCAATAAAGCTCATT
Source organism: Sinocyclocheilus anophthalmus (assembly GCA_018155175.1). Taxonomy (NCBI): domain Eukaryota; kingdom Metazoa; phylum Chordata; class Actinopteri; order Cypriniformes; family Cyprinidae; genus Sinocyclocheilus; species Sinocyclocheilus anophthalmus. Next base: position 277,867 of record JADLZN010009370.1, on the reverse strand, counting down.
TGAATTGAATTGAATTGAACTGAGAGAGAGATTGAGAGAGAGAGAGAGATAGAGAGCGAGGTTTGACTTTTACACTGATTTATAAATCAAGGATATGGCGATCTTAAATTATTGTGATATTAAATCAGTAATTGGAAAAGACGAGGGAACAACACCTTTTTCCATTCCATCGTTAACACAAAAAGCTTATTAAAACCCCCAAAAATAAGAGGAACCTGCGAGAGAGAGAGAGAGAGAGAGAGAGTGAGGGCAGCTCATGCCTCTGTCACATCCCAAGGTGAAGGATTGAACCAGCGCTGACCAGCAGCACATTAATCATTGCCAAACACGCCTCGCCTGGAACAGTGCTGCAGAGCAGAGATAAATGAACGTGACGCGCGCACAAACCCTGGGCCCAATGTGTCCGGCGTCACTCAGAGGGGCACAAACGCCTTCCAGTTGCCAAACTTCCTCTCCGGTCCCCGAGCGTTACAGATTCCCAAACTGCCACTCCTTCTGAAGAACTTATTTGCAGCGTGATACTGATCATGGATGTTGAACCTATGAATCAGCACACACGCTCCCAACGACGGGTTTAAAGACCGGTAAAAAGGTAAGTTCTGAGTCGGATCGTTGTTCACAGCTCCGTCAGGTTCTTCCGAAGGGAGGAAGCTAATCTCCGCGTGCTTCTCAGTTCAGCTTGAATCGCAACTTTACAGACAGCTGGATCGGTTCTCTCAAGTCTCTAAGCATCTTCCCATCGAAAAGCCCGCTCTCCGTGGAGACGGGAGACAGACGCCAATGCGATCGAAACGATCCTTGTTTGCTTCAATTGACAGCGGGACTGCGAAAGAGATGAAGTCAGTTTACAGAGAGAAAATTTGCCTGTTCTCGACTAATGTCTCTTTTATCGTGGAAGCGACCTCAAAAGGTCAAACCTGGCATTTCTGCTGTGTGTGTGTGTGTGTGTGGTGTGTGTGTGTGTGGGTGTGTGGGGGGTGTGTGTGTGTGGTGTGTGTACATCTTCGTAATAACGTCATCTCTTAATTAAAATGGTGTTAGGTATTTGAGCAGTGTTTAAAAATGAGAGGGCCTCACAATTCACATACCATCACTGCAGAAATAATTCATATAAACCCTAATGTAACACTAATATAACTCGATTAATGTCATTCTGAGCCTCAAATACACTCACACACGTTCAGACACTCTGGGATGTCAATTTTTTAAAACAACAAGAATATAATTTCCAAAACAACACGCATCACTAAAAAAATGCTAATGACAATGAAAATAATTATAAAACATCTAATATACAACCATCTACGAATTGGCACATTAAAATGGTATACATATATTTTAACATAAAAATATCATCTTTAAATTCGAATAAAAACCTGTATTTACATACCAAGTTTATATATATATATACACACACACACACAAATATATAAACATTATATATATATATAATACGACACACAGTCAATTGCGGTGCCAAAAAAAAAAAAAAAATAACTTACAAGTGCTTTGTTGCTTTCATTATGGCCATCCTTTCACCAAAAAACACCATAAGTACTACAGTTATGCTCATGTAAATTAGAATAAATTAGCTGGCATCATCTTCCAAAGTGTAAAAATGTAACAGATTTAGTTTGTTTGTGGAACAACACCCAGTACCGCAAGTTTCCTATACTCACAATAAGTACTAAACAAGTATTTTGGCCTTACATTATATTTTATGAATTATTTTAGAGTTGCTTTTATGCAAGGAAACATATCAAGCAATTCGTTACAAAAACGGGCAAATTAAATTCATTTAGGGGTCATTTCAAAAATCAAAAGTCATTAGCACTTAACCGATTAAGCAAAAGAAGTTCTAGAGGAACATAATACGCAACAGCACAATGGTTACTTCAAGTTTTTACTAAAATATTTTAGAAATATTACATAAAATATCAATTATTTTAGGATTGACCAATAATCATCCAGAACCAAAACGATCAAAATGGAAGGACAAATCGCACAAAACTTGCTGTAAAGATTTGACGGAACCTTGTGTCATAGCGCTGTGTTGTTCCTTTTGTGTGTGTGCTGTGTGTGTGTGTGTGTGTGTGTGTGTGTGTTATAAAAGGATCTTACAACAGCCTCTCACACTTCATACAAGCGCCACAAATGGGGCACTCTGCTCTTCAACATGCAGACCTCAAACAGCCTCTGTGTGAGTGGGTGTATATAAAGAGCTTCCTGTTCGCCACGGTGGGATTAAATATCTTACATTTATTAATAAATGCAGATAAGCATCATCTACCTGTGAACATGACTGACTTGTTTACCCTCGTGTTTAGATCGAGTCTGTATTTATTGAGTTTGTGTTTTTCTTCTATCGGTTTATATCCATCAGTGCCGTCAGGAAAGGAAATGAACAGGCAGATGGATACGGTCTGGACTCGTTTATTTGCGAAGGATCATATCTATCCTTGCTTTCACACAGCTGCGCCCCAAAATCTCATCCGCTGCTCCACGAGAAAGACCATTACCGAAAACACTCTACAACATTCACTCTCTGCTTCACTCTCAATAGGGAATAAAAACCACAAATGAGATCTTGTTAAATATCTTGATTGTTTATCGAGTAGTGGGATTAAATGAGCAAATGAAGACTTTACATAAGTCTCTTGCTTCTCAGATGTTTCTCCAGAGAAAATGGCCTGACTAATCTCACATGTAACTCTGCTAGTTTCAGAAGACGAACAATTAGTGGTTAACAAATATATAGCCATGGCCGATATATCGGCCGATATCTGCCATTTTTACTTAATTTAGTTGGCAATTTTTATTTATTCATTTATTTTATTTTATTTAAAGTTTTTCTGTACGGCTACATCTCAAGTGTGGATCCTCTAGCATTTCAGAAGGGAAACAATTATTGGATGACCGATATTTAGCCAATATATCGGCCGGTATTTTATTTATCGGAATCAGCCAGTATATTTTTCTATCCGGCCACATCTCATGTGTGGCTTCTCTAGAGTTTCAGGAAAGAAACAATTAGTGGTTAACCAACATATAGCCAAGGCCGATATATCGGCCGATATATTGGCGATTTGGTTTTTATTATGGCATTGGCTGATTAAGACCTTTTTGGTTGACGACATTCGTGCTGTGGCTACTCTAGCATTTCAGAGAGAACTCAGTCAGTGGTTAATGTTAGATAGGCAACTATTCAGCCGATTATTTTATTCATCACCATCAGCCGATATGTATGAAGCGTGACTTTTATTTTAACAGTGATGAGAATGCCAGTGCCTGAGCACACACTCTTATTCTCTATTGTTATTTAATTTCAGTAATTGCATGTGTTTTTACCATCTTTAAATTAAAAAGTGTGATATCCCATACAAAGCTTTATATCAGCCATCAGTCATAAAAAAAAACATATAGTCGACACTAGAAACTACGAGCCCACACATGGAATGCAGGGGAAAAAAAAATAGTAGGCTGACTCGTGTGAACATTTACTATTTTGTTCCCTTGATTTTTAAATTGTGCGCACGATTTACTATTTTGTTCCATCGATTTAAATTGTGTGCACGATTTACTAATTCGTTCCCTCAATTTACTAAATCTTGCACATGATAGCAGAGAGAGAACGAATTAGCATATTGAGGGAATGAAATGAGTAATCGTGTGCAGTTTAGTACATCGAGGGACAGACGTAGTAAATCGTGCAACGATGTTTATTTTCGCATGTCATGTGCCGGGGCTCCATAAGAAACAGCTCAAAACTTGCCAGATTTGCCAAGATACCCAAAGCCTGCCAAAGTTAGGACTCTTTTCATCAAATTTTCTCATTTTATTAGTATAGAGCTAGACAATAAAAAAATTATACTAAATTTCACAAATAATTACAAAAAAATGTGCACATTGAATTAATGAAATTAAGTTGAAGTACAAAAAAATATTATTTGCTTGTAAAGCATGCTCCAATAATCTTTATTTTATTCCCATAAAGTAATGTGATATATGACACTTATTGGCAAGAGTGATTTTGCCATAAGGCAATATATAATTTTCACATACGTATGGGTAGGTGAAGATAAACGTTTATAATATAACCTATATAAAATCCCCATAGTAAAATTTGTATGTGTACATGTTAATAATATCTGTTTTTTGCTAAAAAAACATACAAATATTTACGTATCTTTTATATCATTAAGATATTCGTATCAATGCATTTTTATCATTTTATCAATAAGCGACTTCGATTTTTAGACCCCTTAACCTACAACCAAACCTAAACCTACCAATTTTATAGCGAATATGCATCATTTTATCAATAAGCGATTTAGAATTTTAGATCCCTTAACCTGCCCCCAAACCTTAACCTACCCGTTTTATAGCGGATATAAAAAGAAAATGCAATTCCAACACACTCACCAGCAACGGTGGTCGCAATCTGTGACGAATGCAGGCGAGAGCCAATGAGCGTTCGATTATCCTGCAGTGAAACCTGTCGTTTGAAGCGGCAACATGTGAATTTGCGTCAGTCAGCGCGGGCTTTGCTGTTTACGGTCACTGACTGGACTCGCTGCTTGGGATGGAGAAGAAGATCGCCGAATAAATGCTTGGATTTGGGTCTGTTCTAGGGATGGACGCTACCCCTTATTTTGTTTTCGATACGATACTGATATTTTTCAAGGCAGTATCGTCGATATCGATACCGATTCGATACTTCTGCACTAAAATTTTAAATTATGAAATTGATTACATTAAATTACTAAGAGTAAAATTGGTAATAAGCACTTAACTTTGTTTAAAACACATTTTAACCCATTTAAACCCAAATTTTTCCCAGACATGAAAATACCCAAATGATGCGCCTTTGAAATTAATAAACCACTTTTTTTTTGGAAAAGTGTGTGAAAAATTTTATTTTATGGTCGGTCACAATTGTAACCGGTGGGATAATTTGTATATTGAATTAACATATTTCTGCAGTCATAAATTTTTTTATATATTTTAGCCCAGCTATTTTAAACAGTTTGATCACTTTCTAGGGTTACTATTATGCATTAAAAACCCTTATACAACATTGATAGGCATACTGAGATCAAATACAAAAAAAATACAACCATCAATGTATTTCAAAATGTTTACTTTTTTGTAACATATATCACCAAATTTTTATATTAGTGCTACCAGTACTACAACATATATACAATATTCGAACTTATTTGTAACATTTTAACTTTTGATTTAGTGCAATATTTTGTACCGCCATTAGGGACTGCCAGTGACCGGCTGTTGCATGCATAAAATGCAACCTTTTTATTCTGACAGTGTATGATTTCTATTAACATTACAGAATAGAGCATGATCAATATTATCTTTCAACATTCAATTTAAACAACTGTATTGCACAAACTATGTAGGCTACAATATCAGTTTGTTTATTGTGAAATAACTCAAAAACATATGTTTTTTTTTTCTCTGTCCTCTGATAAGCATTGTTCAGGGCTGCCGTTACCAAAAGCTTTAATGCTTTCTTATGATACTTTTGGGAAACGCAGCCCTGTTTGAATGCACTGTCAGCAGTGAGTGAATGCTCTCTGTGATTGATTAACGTTAGTTCTGTCTTGCAACATGTGTGTGTGTTCAGATGAGCAGGAAAATAGTTATATCCTACACAATTACTCGCTAACAAAAGTTATTCATCCAATTCAATGCATATTGTACGCATTATATATATTGTTAATTGTTATTTTGTTTAAATAAACAAATCCCTGGTAAATAAAGCGCAACTTAGTATAGATATTTTTGTTGAGTTCTATTATCGATTCACTTCGGTTAGATACACCCATCCTGTCTGTTCCTCGCGGTCGTATGGATTCGGAAGATTTGGATTACAGCGCACAAATAAAATTGTTTCATTTCGTAATTATGTTGCGTTTTTGGTGTATTTTATAGTTCTATTGTTAGTCACAGCATGTTGGAGAAAACTGCCTTTTGTGGCCCATGACAATCAAAGTAAACATTACATGACAAGTAAAGGTTAAACGATTGCAGAATTTATTTATTTTAAGGTTTAAAGTGAATTCGTGTTTAACATTATGTAGGCATATTTTTTGGAAACGAGCTGGCAGCAGAAATCAAACAACAAAACGAAATGTTATCATTTCAAAAGTAAATTAGTAAACAATTTAATAATGCAATTGAAAACAAGCTAATTCATATGACAACTAAAAACTAATAAAATTAATGTCGCAATTTCAATATTCATAAGGATTCATTTTTAGGTGTCGTCAATACGTCAATTTTGTACATTTAAATGCTGAAAATACGTCAGTATTGTACGTTTTAGTGCCTATAAAAATGTAAGTAAATGTCAATTTTATAGAACCACGTTACGTAAAATACATACGAATTATCATGAGATCTCTGTGGACACTGAAGACTGGAGAATGATGCCTGAAAGTCAGCTTTGATACAAAAATAAATCACATTTAAAAAAAAATGCCAAATAGAAAACAGTTATTTGAAATTGTAATAATATTTCACAATATTGCTGTTTTCACTGTGTTTCTGATTAAATAAAGGCAGCTTTGGTGAGCAGAAAAGACTTCTTTCACGTTAAAAAATGTACCTACCCCAAACTTTTGAGCGCCAGAGTACATGAATATTAAAGATTCAAGATTGGAATCGAACCTGAGTGTTTCGCTAGTGTTGCTGCCATGACAACAAGGAAAGCACGCCAAGGTTTTACAGCAAACATGTGCTGATCAGCATGAGGTGACGGAACTCAGAGGACGTTAAAGAAATCACAACACACACACACACACACGGGTCACAGGAGGACAGCGCCTCTCCGCTCTGACAGTTACGACCTCCAAATGAATTGTGTGACCGTACAGTCCAGATCAGACCAGATCTCCACTCATCTCCTCTCTGCTCTCTATGCTGTGATGGCTGAAGATGAAGGGACGTCTTCAGATGGGCTGCTAATTGGGTGCCAAACGAGAGAAAACCGGCATAGAGAGAAAGCGAGAGGTTAAAGTCAACATGAAACGACATGCACGACCCATTTGACTTCCCAATGCCAACGGTTCTTTTATTCCCGATTGCCATGACATTTAATACATTTGAAGTAATAACTATTGGCAAGATTTTAGGCTAAAATTTTAAACAAATTTTTGTCCTTGTAGTAACGTGCCCCAATGAATAATTCACAATAAGATAATAAATATCCATTAAGAAGATAAATAGGGTCCATTTTGAGCTCATGTTGACTTTAAAGGACAGAATAAGCACAGCATGAAAGGGTTTGTGGTAAACAGGGTTTGTGAAGGTATCAGAAGAGATGAAAAGTAAATAGAGAAGGAGAGAGATTTCTGTGGTCTTTCCATTTGTTTACGTCAGGTCATAATGGGCGATCGTCAAGTGTTCAGAGAGCGCTGAAAATAGAGCGCAATTACTCCAGCCAGTCAAAACACTGGCCACAGCTGTCCTTCACACAACACACATGCTTAAACAACACTGAACGTACAGACTGGGAGCTCGGGTAAACTCTCAGTCATCACAAAACACAAATATAGCTTGCGGTCAAACGATCTGTGTTTCTGATTCTTTGATTTTAGTAACCAAGCAACAAGCTGGTAACAAGTTATCACTCAAAAAGTGGAAAAAAGCGAAAGTGTCTTACCATCGTGATCCCAAAACCATATTTTGTTTCATGTGGGTTCAGATTTCCATATGAAGTATTGTTTATATGTCTCTGGAGAATGACATTCTCCATATACAATACAATTCATGTATTATAAAACTAATGCAATAGCTGTCAAACCTCGTTTATACTGGCATTCAATTCAAACATGAAATGTTGAGATAGAAAACACTAAGGCCACTCAATTTGGGCAGAAATCAAACTGTTTTTTTCTGATAAAAATTGCGAATACGATTTTAAATTTGACCGAAAAAAAAAACAGGTTTGTGGCTTGTTTGTATGGCTGCACATTTTGGCTGAAATGTTGTGATTATATGGTTATAATGATATAAAATACTAATAATAGATTGTTATAATTATTTTTAATAAATTATTTTATATAATAATATAGAAATTATTCTTCTTATTACATTACTATTATAATCAATACACAATAATGTTACAAAAATAAACATACAATTTACTAAAAAACTAAAATATAAAGATTAATATTGCAATTTACTGAAAATAATATACCATAAGAAACAATACAATAATATTTTATGTAAACATTACAAATGTAAAAATACAATACTAATATTTATGGCTATCTTAATTTCTTCATTTATTTTGACGGAAAAGCACAGGGAGTGGTTTTGTTAATAAGCACTTCTCATATAGGAAGATGGTTAGTGCATGTTGCCTTGATAATTGCAATAAGCGATTTTGTAATTTTAGTTTTATTTCAATTAATCGTACATCCATAGTACAATCCTATTATAGATTTTTTCTTTTATGCCAAAATCATTAGGATAGTACGTAAAGATCATGTTCCATGAAGTATTTTGTACATTTCCTACCGTAAATAAAACAAAACGTAATTTTTGATTAGTAATAAGCATTGCTAAGAACTTCATTTAGACAACTTTAAAGGCGATTTTTTCAATATTTAGATTTTTTTTGCACCCTCAGATTCCTGATTTTCTAATAGTTGTATCTCAGCCAGATATTGTCATATCTTAACAAACCATACATTAATGGAAAGCTCATTTATTCAGCTTTGATGTATAAAATGTGTATGATGTATAAAACTTAAGGCTGGTTTTGTGGTTCAGGGGCAGCATATATATATACCAACAACTAAAGAATATAGTGCACATCCGTATTGACTGTAAAAAAACGTCAGGCTAAGTGGGTTATGTGTGTGGGTTTTAGGCTTCTGCAGATCAGACCTCATAGGTCAAAACTTCATGCTCGTGGTCCATCGCCCACACATCTGACATGCTCCGAAAAACAGTCCTCATTCCATGAGACTTGCGATGGGAATATATCATCACACATCATACACCCATTGTTTAGTTTGTCAGACAGCATTACCATGTATGCTCCCTGTCCACTCATTATGCCGTTCCCAGGCAGCAAACAACACCTACATACCAAAATTCCTCTACATTCTTACACGGGACGGGCACACGAGGTGACCTCCCACGCAGGTTTCGCTTCTACTTACTGAAATTGTTCCGTGTCACTGACGCCTCTGATTTGCAGTTCTCCATGAAACTTTGTTGAGACTGTGGACCCTCAAACAATCACTATTTTTTTGTCCTGTTTCTCGTTTCTTCCTTCTCTTTCCTTTCATGTTTCTCTGGTTTCGTCCGTCTTTCCCCTTCCTCTGCTGTCCCTTCCCCGTTTCTTGTATCTCCGCCTCCTCTTGTGCATCTCCTTCTCCTTTTCGCCCTCTTTTCCTCGGTTCCCCTCTATATGCGTTTCTACAAAAAAAACAAAAAAAAAAATATTTTCTTCCATTACAGAAGGCCTTAGTCAACAAAACACTTAAAAACACCTTATTTTAAACAGTAAAACTTTACCCTCTCCCATGTTGAAGCGATAAAATCGATTCATTTAGATAATCAGCAAATGATCAGTTTCAAAAACTGATCCCTAAACAAAAGTTCCTCCAAAGAATTTTAGTTGAATTTTTAGGTATGTCTCAGTGTTATTACCTACAAATAAAACTATTAACAACCTTTCTGGTAACCACGGATAGTTCACGAGCATGCCAAAATGAAAATTAGATTTTTATCTGCTTACCCCCAGAGCATCCAAGATTCACCTAAAAATAACGGTGCTCCAAGGTTCTCAGCGATTCCATTGAAGAACCATTTTTGGTTCCACAAAGTTACATTCAGTCAAAGGTTCTTTAAAGAACCATTTCTTTCTTGCGTTTTTATAATCTGAAGAAACTTCTTTCGCACAAAGAACCTTTTGTGAAACAGAGGTTCTTCAGATGTTAAAGGTTCTTTTATGGAACCATTTAGACAAAAAGGGTTCTTCTATGGCATCGTGATATTAAGAGTGTAGGTGACTTTGTTTCTTCAGTAGAACACAAATGGAGATTTTTTTTAACTCAAACCGTTGCAGTCTGTCAGTCATATAATGGAAGTGAATGGGAATCACGGCTTTGAGAGTCAAAAAAACATACACAAACAAAACCAAATTAAACCCTGCAGCTCGTGACGATACATTGAGGTCTTAAGACACGAAACGATCTGTCTGTGCAAGAAATTGAACAGTATTTATATAGTTTTTTACATTTGATGCACTGCAATGTCCGAACTGTCCCCTGAGCGCCTTCCTCTGACAGCCGCGTGTGACGGGTCCTTTTCTCTTCTTCTTTTCGGGGCTTTCCATTTGAGAGATGGGTGGTGGTAATGCACTTATAAGTCTGCGTTCCGCCGTAAAGCAAGAAGAAGAAGATGCGTCAAGCGCTGGCTCTCGAGGACGTGCTCTGGACAGTTCAGACATTGCAGTGAAAATAAGAGGTAAAAAAACTATATAAATACTATTCAGTTTCTTGAACAGACCGATTGTTTCTCTTCATAAGACCTCAATATATCATCAGGAGCCACAGGGATTAATTTTGTTTCTGTTTGTGTATGTTTTTTTGACTATCAAAGCCGTGATTCCCATCCACTGAGATTGTATGACTGACAGACTGCAACGGTTTAAAAATCTTCGTTTGTGTTCTACTAAAGATTCACCTACATCTTGGATGCCCTGGGGGTAAGCAAGAAAACATCACCTTTTCATTTTGGGTGAACTATCCCTTTAAGTGTATTACATGAAAATGCTTGCACAATACGTCCAAATTAAAAAGGTTAGATTCAAAACGAACCTGTCTGAAATAAAATTGTTTAGGTTAAGTACTAAAATTATTAAAACTAATCCTAAAAACAAAGAAACAAATTATATTAAGGTTACATCTTTAGTAACGTACCCATTCTTACGTATTAACTAGGTGCTTATTAGCCTGCAAGTGCTGTTTATTAGGCTTATAAAGCCATAGTCTGCCATTCACCACATTTTACATCCCTAATCCTACCCAACACCTATAAACTTAATAACTGCCTTACTAACTATTAAGCAGCAGCAAATTAGGAGTTTATTGAGACAAAAAAGATGGCAATTGTGTGTTAATGGTGAAATGTACCTTACAATAAATTGTTACCAAAATTACAAAATCTCACCCTAAAACCAAAATTAATTAAACAAAATACTCAATGACTACAAAAAAGCTATTCAAATATTAAAAAGTAATGTAATAATACTAAAAAATCACACTCCTATAATCTATACCGTATATTATATAGTCCTAGAGACATATATCATTTATCCAGGTTTTTTTATCTGGGGTACCAATATGTTTTTTCAATCTCAATTAGGGAGTTTTATATAATGTAGAATATTAGAGATAGATAGATTAAAATATTATAGATAGATTTTGTTCAAATATTTTTTTGCTATTAGGTCATGTTATGTCATGTTAGACTACGAGGAGCTTGAGAAGCAGCTTCTCCAACACTGATCAAACACCAACCAGAGGCGAACATAAGACGTGCTTCTCTTTTTTTCCAGTTTTACTCAAGACTCTAGGAACCGTGGAGCAGCTCTGAGCAGCTGTACCTGCGTCTGTGAAAGTTTGTGGTAGTTCATCAGTGAGAATCCTGGAGGCAGAACGAGATATTCATGGTAATTCCAGAGGCCTGACTTTAAACTCTCTCTCAGCCTGTTCACATCCCTCTCTGACTAAATCTGAGACTGGCGGGAGGCGGTGGTGTTGGTACGGGTGACAATTCTGTTGCTATGGCAACAAGCCGTGGAAGGGTATTGGTTCTGTTTTCATTTCGTCTCCAGCTCAGAGTGCAGCATGGATGGGGAAACGGAAAAGAATAGTTCAGTCGACCGTGCCAAACACACACACTTGGAGCGTCATTAATCAGTTAGCGCTTGGTCTGTGTCTGTGGGGTAAAAGCTGCGAGCAGGACGGGGCTAATGTGTGTCACGCGGGCCGTAGAGATCCCTGTCGGGAGAGATCAGAGAGACGGGTCCATTAACACTGACAACCGGGCATCTCACATAGAGTTTCATCTCTGTTAACCCTACAGGACGCTCGCGGCGGGAATGAGGAGAGGGCAGATGTGCAAGCTGCTCGTGACGGACTCATGTGCGCTAGATCCTGCAGAGAGAGTGTAACAGGATCTGGGATATTCCTACGGTTGCACGTTTGTAATCCTACAAGCCCCATCCACCAAACCACACTGGCTGTGCCAAACCTGTGAGGAACGCCCCATGACAAACTCTCAGAAATGAGCAGTTAAACCAATACAAAGTGTACATTTTCAGTGTCGACAGCAGCACCAAACGGAATAGTACAATCAACTATATTTTTTACAGAAAAGAAAAAGTGTCTCCACAATGCTAAGGTGTTCTGAGTGGTTGCTAGGGCGTTGCTATTGTATCCTAGGTGGTTGTTAGGACGTTGCTAAGGTATTTTGGGTGGTTGTTAGGTATTGCTACGGTTGCTTGAATGTTGGGTCATCTGGTCAGTTTCCTAGCCATTATAAAGTTCTGGGAGTTTTCCTAAGGGTGTGCTTAATGTTACTGGTGTTTGCTAGACATTGCTAGGGTATTTTTGGGTGTTGCTAGACTTCTAAGGTATTTTGGTGGTTGTTAGGGCATTTGCTATGGTTGTTTGATGTGTTTATGGTTCTAGGCATTTTAATCCTCCAATACCATTACTACGCGAGTTTATGGGTTGTTTCTTTAAGGTTTTCGCTATGGGTGGTCGACGTTACTAAGGTGGTCGGGTGGTTGCTAGGACATACTAAGAGGTGTCTGGGTGGTTGCCAGGCAATTGCTAGTCAATTCAATGATCATTTAGCATTAGCACTTTTTTTTCCAATACATATTTGATTCACAGCTGCTTCATGGTAATAATCAAATGGCCTTGCTATTTGGTTGCTAGGGCCTTTTGCTAAGGGTTGTGTTTCTGGACGTTTGCTAGGATATTTACGTCAAGCCAATGACATCTGAATATATATCACGTTCATAACAATGTAGAACTGATTCAAGCAGATTCACAGTTATAAAGCTAAAAAGGTGGTTTGGATGTTGCTAGCATTACTAATATTTTGATGTTGCTATTTGGTTGCTAAGGTGTTCTGGGTGGTTTCTAGGTGATTCCTTACAAAACCTCCCTCAATTCTCTGTGATGTTCTGATGTCTAGGTGTTAATAAGGTGTTATGGGTGGATGCTAGGGTGTTCTGGGTTGGTTTTCTAGGGCACTATACTCAAGTGTTCTGGACGGTGTTTGCTATGAAGATTAAGAAGTCAAGCCAATGACATCCCTGAATAGAATATAGATTGCTTCATACAATGTAGATCTGTTCTACCAGCATATTCACAGTATGTAAACTAAAAAGGTGTTCTGGATGGTTTAGCTATGGCATTACTAATGTTCTGAGGTGGTTGCTAGGTATGCTTAAGTTGTTCTGGGTGGTTTACTGGTGATTCCTTACAACCTCCCTCAATCTCTGTGATTTTGAATGTCTAGGTGTTTAATAAGGTTTTTGGTTGCTAGATTGTTCTGGGTGGTTGCTAGGGCATTACTAATGTGTTCTGGTTGGTTGCTAGGGCATTACTAAGGTGCAATGGTTGATAGATAGTATCTTACTAAACCAGTCTCTGTGATGTTCTGGTGTCTAGATATGGCTCGGGACCTTCCTGTAATGTCAGTCTGAATTTTTCGTCCGATTTATCATGTGCTATGTGAGAAAGTATTTTAACATCCCCCAAATAATGTGGGTATGTATATGAGTTAAAGAGCAGATGTTTTGTTCTGTTGTGTGTGTGTGCACTCTAGAAACGACAGACCTTGAACTCTGAGACGCTTTGATCCTCTGTGTTTCATCTCTAGCCTTAGATCAGTTGTGTAGCAGAGGGGAATTTACACACATGCACACACACTTTTCATTTTTAAGTCTGCTTTTAAGTAGATTCAACCGCATTACAAATTAAAAGTGGGGATGCCAATTGAACATGTTAATTTAGTTCATTTAGAGTGATTATAAGGAATAAATAAAAAACAAGGCAATAAAAAATGCATGCATGTCGGATCTGAGATATATAAACAGATATATAAACACTGACTAACAATTCTAGCTTGAACATCTTTAAAATTATCTTAATTTGAGACTTTTCTCAGCAAATATTTATACATGCAATTCATTGTATGTAATTGATGTGATTCATGTTTTTAATCAAATTTCTGTGCAAATTAAAAGTCATTTGGTGAAAAATCATCCAATTATAAATCAGTTTTTCCTTTCTCCGGCTGATTTGAGCACACATTAGCGCAAACACATCTCCGATGCCTGCTCTGTCATTCCCTCGCTTTGGCCCAGAATTCTCTTCTTTCCTTCTCTCTCATCTGTTAAATATTCCTCTCACACTCTCGGCTCTGCCAGGAGGAAGAGGAGGATGACAAAGACTTGACAGCTCCTCCGCATGGAACACAGACCACCGCGCAAACATCCCATCCTGCCTGAGAGGGAGGCAGACAGGAAACGCATCATAAACACCGTCAGGGCTCTTAATGATCATGAAGTCTGCTCTATTTGCTCGCGTTTTTCTGAACTGTCACATGTCTGACCCAAGAGCTGGACTGATACATTCTGCACACAAACACGGCAAGTGCTTCTCCAGTGACAAGCTCTAATCTGATTGTCTGGCTTCACGTAATTTCCGGGAGTCGAGAAGCATTGATTTCTATCAGTCCGCCAGGAAACAAAGTAATGTTTATGAGTTCCCAATGCCATAATAAACCCAGAATATCTAGGATTTGACAAGGTGCAAGAAATCTGAGAAAGATACTGACCATCTTTCATAGATTTGTGATTGGTGGTTGCTAAGGTCTTCTGGCTGGTTGCTAGGGTGTTACTAACGCATTCTGTCTGGTTGCTTGGGGCAGTCTTAAGCTGTTTTGTGTGGTTGCTAGAGCATTACTAAGGTGTTCTTAGTGTTTGCTAGAGCGTTGGTGTTGTAGATGGTTGCTAATGTGTTACTAAGGTGTACTGGTTGGATGCTAGAGTGGTGGTAAGGTGTTCGGTTCTTAATGGCATTGATGGTTCCATGGTTCCATCTACTGAACCTTTCCATTCCAAAAAAAAGTTCTTTATAATGGAAAAAGGTTCTTTAGATTCATAAAATGTTCTTCAAACTAAGAAAAAAGGTTCTTTAAAGAACTGTTTACTGAAAGGTTCTTTGTGAAAGCCCCCTATTTAACCTTATTTTTAAGAAATCATTTTAGGACATGATTTACCAAAGACATTTTACCTGCAACGATGATGTTGATGAAGATAATGTAATGATGATGATGGTGATGATGGTTATGAAGATGATATTGTAACTTCCTGTTGGTTTTCATCTGGACTAAACAGCTGATGCTGAAAAAGTCAAACATTTAGGGATACACACACACACACACACTCACATATTGATTCTTGAGTGCATTTAGAGAGAAGATTTGTTAAAGGAACCGTTCCTCTAAAATGAAATGTAATGATCACCTTGTCATTCTGAATGTGTGTGAACCATAAAAGCATTTTCATTACTTGAAATAAAATAAGTATTACTTAATATAAAAACTATAACAAAGCTTAAACTTATTGTATTTCAGCTAGTTGCCAAGGCAACTTTTTTCCATTTTAATAATAATAATAATAATAATAAAAGCGAAAAATGACAAAAACACAATTAAATTGTGTTTAGTAGCTAATTACTTTTAGAGTAACTTACCCATCATGTTTTTCTTCTTCTTGAAAACTCAAATTTTGGGATTATTTTTGAAGCTCGGAATATGCAATATATAAGAACTTATTTCTATAAAATTTTTTATGTTCGTATTCAGTTATTTTTTTGTTTTATTTCAAGTAACAAACATGTTTTTATGGTTGTAAATTTAGTTGGTTTTCAAGTAGATTGGGTGGTTTTACAAATTAAGGCCCTGTCCACACGAACGCGGTTATTTTTAAAACAGCAGCTTTTTCTACGCGGTTTGGCCGTTCCTCCACACGCAAATGCAGCACCAGGTCACTGAAGTTTTTAGCTTGTGACGTCGGAGCCTGCGCTGTTATCTACGCCTACTGGAAGCTTTTTCAGGCTTCTGATTGGCCAACATGGCTTTACGGTTGAGATTATATCGCCACCTGTTGGTTTGGCATGCTCTTGACATTGCTTCATAGCATGCTTTTGCGTTTTTCATGTGGACAGAGATTTTTTTTTAAACAGAAGAAGGAAAAACTCCATGTGTGGACATGGCGTAAATCTCCAGTTGAAGGCCAAGTAAAATCACACTCAATTTCTCTATGTTTTTCATCATTCACTCCTCCACTGACCTGCCGACCAACAGGAACTCTCCGACGAGGTTTTGTCGTCTCATGGCCATCAGGATGTTTCGTACGGTCATGCCCTCGCAGAAACACGCCACCACGCGAGCTTTGGGTAGATACTTGCGCAGTTTGACCAGCAGGCGGTCAAAGCTCTGCTCGCCGGCGTTACTCCAGATTTTATCCGAGTGAGCGATACAAATGCCTTCCTTCCCCGCCATCTCTTTAAACGCCTCCATCCCACTCTCACCATAGTTCCCTAGGAAAGAAACAGAGAGAATTTGATATGATTATTCAATTAAATAAAGAAATTAGTCATGAGTTACAGTATTACATCTCAAATGTTTGACACACTTTCGACAAATCTAACATATACAATTCAGAATATGTTTGACATTGAAAAAAAATAAATAACAAAAACACAACACCAAAGAATACACTGAAGAAAGAAACAATGGCATAGAAACAATTTTTCACAAACTGCTAAAATTTCACAAAGAATTAATCATAACCAACCGGTAAAATGTTGCTTGCAAAAAAGTTATTTTGTCAGAATATAAGTTCTTTTGAATTGCTTTTAATGAAGAAAAATGTGTTTCAAGAAGCTATTCCAATAATGTGTGTGAACACTGAAAAAAATCTGTTTTGTAACAATTTTTGTTTTAAAAAATGTTCTATTTTTTCCAAGTCAAAAAGTTTATACAAGTATAAATATAATTTAAAAAAATTATTTTTCAAAGTTGTAAATAAAAATATCTTCACATTTAATTCAATGTTACTTGTCATTTCTTTGTAATTCTTTGTAAAATTTACTCGCAATTTTTAAATAAAAATCATTTCAATGTAAATCCTACACCGTTTTTTTTTCAGTGTAGAGACCAACCCAAACTAAATGTAGAAAAATATATTTAGCGATCTTTTTCTTTTCACATTTTTATAGCAGATTTCATCTGTTTGCACAGAACGTTGTGTTACTGTGTCAAATACTGACATTGTGTCAGACTACAGCTGCATGGATTTATTAAAGTTTGCTGAGACATTATTGACTCTTTCTTCCAGTGTCGCTTTCTCTGATGGAGAACTTGAGGATGGAGAGCTGAAAACCAGGTTCTCAGTCACATAAAATACATAAAGATCAACCACACACACTCATAAATATACATAAATGAAGCTGTGAAGGTGTCAGACGAGTGTGTGAGAGGATTGAGAAAGGTTTCATCAGGTTCTGGTCCTGGTTGTTGTGGTTACGAGTAAAGTCTTGTAATTAGTCTCACAGTGAGAGTAGCAGACACGGAACAGACGGCACACACACACACACACACACACTGTTGACATAAAACACACAATCAGTCTCCGTTCATAAAGAGAACACCAGCCTTCACTTCTTGTCAAAGATCATTGAACAGAGATCATTTTCAAAGCATGAAACTAAACATTCGATTAAACTAATGATCTCTGTTTGTTGAGGACCCATAATGTCCTAGAAACATCACAGAGAGCTCTAAAATAAAATAAAATAAAAATGTAATTCACTTTGAGATGATTTACCATATACAGTGAAAACTTATATTTTCATATTTTAAATTTATATTTAACACTAATAAATTACATATAATAGTGGTGTAAAATAGATCTTCCCGTAAAAGATCATTGAACAATTTAATTTTCAACGCATGAAATTTAATTAATATTTAAAAAATAATATTTGAAATAATAAATGAATATGTTATAGTCCTTTAGCTCAGAAAAAGCAAAAATAAAAAGTCAAAGCAGAGATAAAATATATGCAACTTCACAGAAAAACAATAAAACTAAATAAGAGTGGTAAAAAAATAATTAATGAAATATAATAAAAGAATTTTGAGCAGACAAATTTTCTAAAAGTAACCATTCAAAAAAAATTCTGTTACCCTTTAGTTGAGTACTATACAGTGAAATATTAAACAACGAAGATTAAATATTTTATATAAAAATATACATTTTTTATAACCTTATCAATTACTTTAATATTTAATGGTCAAAATTTCTATTTAAAAATCTTAAATATATTCTATTAAAATATCTACATGTACTTTCATGATAAACTATTGTTAAAACTGTAAACTTAAACAAAATAATACCAAAATGACATTCCATATCACATGAAGCGCTCCACCACCGTTTAATGTTCTAAAATTCCTTAAGAGAACTAAAAAGACACAAATTAAAGTGTAATAGTAATATTAAAAGTAATAGCTCAGGTCATTTTGTTTCGCAAGAATTTAATGAGAAATGTTTGAACTCATATCGAGATCTATACATTTTGATTGCATACTCTGGTATCTTGGCAAATCAAAGCAGTTCGTGACTTGAGATTTCTAGAGACACTGGCACACTGTGGTCTTTTTTTCTTAAAAAAAAAAAAAAACAAAACGAAAAGCAGAGGCTCAATAAATTATTAATCTCACTGCTGTCTAGAAGAGACGATAGAGATCTCATTAGCGATTTCCTAAAGGAACGGATGGCTAAACACCATCTAATTCATAAACCCCCCACACACACACACACACACACACCTCCCCCTCAAAGTGCTGCACTCGCTCGGCTGGAATGTGGATAAATATTACAGCAGAAAATCGAACATCTGAACGTCAAACGCTGAGCTGCCCTTTAGAAACCCGAGCAGGAATACGTCAGATTTCAGAGTGTGTGTGTGTGTTAGTGGAAGAGCGAGGTAACAGTTGTGTTACCTGAGTGAGTGTTGACATGGATGTGTTGTAGTGTGTTTCTCTGTAATTACAGCCAAGAAACAAGTAGACACACTGGAGCTGAAGAGAGATGCTATCAGCACTGTTTCTCTCTCTCTCTCTGGCTGCGCTTCAGCCATCTGGACTTTATTGTTACGATAGGTGAAGGAATGTGTAGGTTTTCATTCATTCTTCTGGATTTAAGGCGACAGTTCACCTAAAAATTACACTTCTGTTATCATTTATTCACTCTCATATTTGTTCCAGACCCATATGACTAACTTATGTCTGTAGAGCACAAAATTAGATGTTTTGAAGAATGTTCAGGCTGCTCCTCCATGTCTCATTTTTGTAGCAATGTTCTGTGGCTATTATTTAATGGCACCAAATACATTTACATTTAGTCATTTACCAGATGCTTTTATCCAAAGCGACTTACAAATGAGGACAATGGAAGCAATCAAAACAACAAAAGAGCAATGATATACGAGTGCTATAACAAGTCTGTTAGCTTAACTTAGTACACGTAGCAAGTTTTTTTTTTATTATAAATAAAAAGAAAACAGAGAGAATAGAAAAAAAGAACCGAACAAGCAATAAAATAAAATAAAATAAAAAAATAAATTAATTAAAATAAAAAAAAAATCAAAAACTTCAGAAAAAAGGCTACCCATAAAAAAATTTTAATGGTTGTTAACTATTTAGTCCAGATGCAATGAAAATTTCCAAACATACTAATTGTAGAAATATAATAATAATTTTTATAAATATTTAATCAAATAAAATAAATAATGTGAACGTTATTGAAGGATGGCTACACTGAAAAAAGTTGGTGTACAAACAGTTTTCCCTCAGAAATTGCTAGTAAATTTAACAATAAATTACAAATAAACAGCAAGTAACACACTGAAATAAAAGTGAAATTTTAAAGCATTGACTATTAATATTTTAATGTAAAATGCACTCCATTCTTTTAATTACATCTACTAAAAAAATAATTTTTACAGTGCATATTGGAGCTGAAAGCGCAACCAGCAAGTAAATATGAATCTAATTTCGCATGCAAAGAGGTGAGCCAATCACAACAGGGCTCATTTGCATATAGAAGGTACAGTAGCAAAATCCTCTTCAACTTGGATGCTCAGAGATAAAATGTAAAATGATCCTGAAAAAAACGTTTCTGGTTTCTGCCAAGAAACCCCGACTGACATAATAAGTGGACTTCAGGGGGAGAAAATAAAATGATGCAGGAGTGAAAAATATGGGCTTTTTAAAATATAAATGTCCTAAAAGCTGCCCCACTGCTCATGTATAAGAGACAGATGCTGTTATCAGCGAAAGGTCTTTCTCCGCCCGTTACATTATTTTAAGTATTTGCACTAAATCAAGTGGAGTATCCAGCGGCATCGAATGATAAAAATCCCCCACCGCGCCACGTCATCTGAAAAATGTCCCGTGGTGATATCATCTGAAATCCATCTCTTAAAACGCATTTCCCCCTCAGCTTTACGCTCCCACTATCATTTCCATGATTTAACCGCATACTAAATCAAAATCCTATGAGCATTTTTGGTTTGTGAGGAACCCAGCACTGATATGTGTGAGCAGATGGCACATACTGTACATGTCCCTCTCCACAGGAAACACACAGTATAGTGATGGAGAATCTCTCCTCACTGGGTTACTGTACATGTCCTACTCTGTGATTATGCTAATGATATTCAAATAAGAGAATTGTGCCGTATTACATCATAATCACATAACCCCTCCTTTGCTTTAAGCCTATTGGCTGGCTTGAGTGATTGACAGGTAGAAGGGACACCATCAGCCAATCACTTGCACTGGATCGCGCACATGTCATTTATCAGCACTATGTGGGTTCTGGAAGCATTTCCCCATGTTTTTCCATAGGGGTTTCAAAGAATTCAAAGTATTCAACCAAATGAATCACAATATTACAAAATTTGATAAAAAGCATTAAAAGACCACTACACACTACACACAAACACCACACAATTGTGTCGATGTAAAAATAAACACAATAAAAAATACCAACGCTTAAGTAAATCTACAGTATGAATATATGTACATACAATACAAATTTTATAATACAGATATATTAATATATATCATAGGAGAGATATATTATCTATAAGACATACACACACTGAACAAAAGTATAAACGCAACACTTTTGTTTTTACCACTATTTTTCATGAGCTGAACTCAAAGTTCTAAGACTTTTTCTATGTACACAAAGGCCTATTTCTCTCAAATATTGTTCAGAAATCTGTGTTAGTGAGCACTTCTCCTTTGCCGAGATAATCCATCCACCTCACAGGTGTGGCATATCAAGATGCTGATTAGACAGCATGATTATTGCACAGGTGTGCCTTAGGCTGGCCACAATAAAAGGCCGCTCTAAAATGTGCATTTTTACTGTATTTGGGGGTCCGGGGGGGTCCGAAAACCAATCGGTATCTGTTGTGACCACCATTTGCCTCATGCAGTGCAGCACATCTCCTTCGCATTGAGTTGATCGGGTTGTTGATTGTGGCCTGTGAAATGTTGGTCCACTCCTCTTCAATGGGTGTGCTAAGTTGCTGGATATTGGCAGGAACTGGAACATGTTGTCGTATATGCCGATCCAGAGCATCCAAACATGCTCAATGGGTGACATGTCCGGTGAGTATGCTGGCCATGCAAGAACTGGGATGTTTTCAGCTTCCAGGAATTGTGTACAGATCCTTGCATCATGGGGCCGTGCATTATCATGCTGCTACATGAGGTGATGGTCGTGGATGAATGGCACAACAATGGGCCTCAGGATCTCATCACGGTATCTGTGCATTCAAAATGCCATCAATAAAATTCACCTGTGTTCGTTGTCCATAACATATGCCTGCCCATACCATAACTCCACCGCCACCATGAGTCACTCGATCTACAATGTTGACATCAGCAAACCGCTCACCCACACGACGCCATACACGCTGTCTGCCATCTGCACTGTACAGTGAAAACCGGGATTCATCTGTGAAGAGAACACCTCTCCAAAGTGCCAGACGCCATCGAATGTGAGCATTTGCCCACTCAAGTCGGTTACGACGACGAACTGCAGTCAGGTCGAGGTCCCCGATGAGGACGACGAGCATGCAGATGAGCTTCCCTGAGACGGTTTCTGACAGTTTGTGCAGAAATTCTTTGGTTATGCAAACCGATTGTTGCAGCAGCTGTCCGGGTGGCTGGTCTCAGACGATCTTGGAGGTGAAGATGCTGGATGTGGAGGTCCTGGGCTGGTGTGGTTACCCGTGGTCTGCGGTTGTGAGGCTGTTTGGATGTACTGCCAAATTCTCTGAAAAGCCTTTGGGGACGGCTTGTGGTAGAGAAATTAACATTAAATTCACGGGCAACAGCTTTGGTGGACATTCTTGCAGTCAGCATGCCAATTGCACGCTCCCTCAAAACTTGCGACATCTGTGGCATTGTGCTGTGTGATAAAACTGCACATTTTAGAGTGGTCCTTTATTGTGGCCAGCCTAAGGCACACCTGTGCAATAATCATGCTGTCTAATCAGCATCTTGATATGCCACACCTGTGAGGTGGATGGATTATCTCGGAAAAGGAGAAGTGCTCACCAACACAGATTTAGACATATTTGTGTACAATATTTGAGAGAAATAGGCCTTTGTGTACATAGAAAAGTCTTAGATCTTTGAGTTCAGCTCATGAAAAATGGGGGCAAAAACAAAATGTTGCGTTTATAATTTTGTTCATTGTATATATCTTATATAATATATATATCATATCTTATATAATATTTTTTTTTTTTACAGAGAAATAAGCTTGCACAGGTACAAAGTTTTTTTAAGAAATTAATATTTTTATTTAGCAAGGATGAATTAAATTGATCAAAAGTTACTGTAAAGAGTTTTACATTGTTACGAAAAATTTATATTTCATATAAATGCTTTTCTTTTGAATTTTCTGTTCATTAAAGAATCCTGAAAAATAAAATGTATCAGTTTCCACAAAAATATCCGGCAGCACAACTGTCTCTTTCTTGAGCAGAAAATCTGCATATTAGGATGATTTCTGAAGGATCATGTGACACTGAAGACTGGAGTATGAATCCTGAACATTCCGCTTCGCAACACGTAATAATTACATTTTACAATATATTCACATAAAAAACACTTGTTTTAAATTGTAATAATATTTCACGTTATTACTGTATCAAATAAATGCAGCCTTAATGAGCAGAAGAGACTCTTAAAAAGTCTTACTGACCCCAAACTTTCTGAACTTCTAGAAGACTCTGTGAGAAGCCCTAACATTGTCTTCTCCCTGCTTGGCTGTCAGTCTCTAAACTCAGAGGAGCACCCCGTGTTTGTCATGACAGATGGCAGATGTCCAGCTGTTTCCACCAGCACAGAGCCCTGCTGACCGCGGCTGATGTTCAGGAGTTTTGGGTCTTGTCTAGTCAAGTCAAGTCACATTTATTTAAATAGCACTTTATACAATACAGACCGTTTCAAAGCAGATTCACAATAATAATCAGGAAAATATCTGTGTTCATACTGTAAATATTCATCAATTATCAAACAAATTCAATTTCAGCTGTAAAGACAGGCTCATAGAAGATGTCATTTCCCGTGTTGATTCAATACACGTCAAGTTAGAAGGTTTTTTTTTTCATCAGTTACGAAACAAAACGTCTAGCCTCATCCATCCCAAACCTTTGACTATCGACAAAAAATCTGGCACACATTACAACTGATTCTGGCCAAGAATCGCCTACTTAGACAACAAGAGTCCGTCTGACTGACATAAAAAACAACTGACCATAGTTAAAACTCAAATAAATCTGAAACGGCATGTTTTGTCAATATTTAATCACCACCTAATGTCATTACAAACCTAGTTGACTTTCTTTTTACTTTGGAACACAAAAGATGGAAAATGTCTCAAAAATGTACCCAATTTAATTTAAGTTTAGTTGCTGCTTTCAACTTTGAAGTATAATCAAGTTAGTCTTTATAATGCTTTTTTTTTAATCGTGTCTAGTTGAATCTCTTACCTATATAAAATATAGTTGAAACTGTATTATGAAAAAATATGTTGCCATGACTTATTGATTACTCCATATAATTTTTTCTTTGGTGTTCCACAGGTTTGGAACAACAATGTACATTCTGAAATTTAAATTTTAGGTGAACAATCCCTTTAAAATGTATGAAAATCCTTCGTCTGATGCCATACATTTTACAAACTTGTTCTACATGTTCCTTAAAAGACCTCAATGTTCAGAGAAGAGTGTTACAATAAAAAAAAGTTACTAATTCATTTCCAAAAAGGACGACATCAAGGCCCTATATATGAATGAAGACAACTATAAGAATGTACTAATGCATTAAAACCAAAAATGCACATTGGCAAAAAGACGCGAGTCTCCAAAAAAAGACAAAAATTGGGATCCTGCGGTAAAAAAAAAATATTGATGCAGTATTTACTTTGAAACAATTTTCACAAATAATTACAAAGAAACAGCAAGTAAGCTCATTGAACTAAACATGAAGCTGAAATGCTATTTTCTTGTAAAATGTTTTAATAATCTTTGTTTTATTTACAACTTCAAAAAAATCCTTATTATTATTATTTATTTATTATTAATTATAACTTCAAAAAATCTTTTTTTTCCCTCACCGTGTTAAAATTTTCAAAAATGCATCGGTATCATGATTATGTCTTATATATTGTATATATACTGATTATATATTGATTATGTCTCAATATTATTTATCTTAATTTTACTGTATATGCAAATGAGATGAACGGGAAGACACCATTAGAAGGAAAACCTCATAATCCATTATTGGCTATTTTTTGGCATGTCTAAGACTGTACAGCGAGACAAAAGGAGCATGACAAGCATCTGAAGGAGAAATGGCAGATGGTGAAGAAGGCAAAATTAATGAAGTAAGAAAACTGAGAAATAGTGAATGCAGAATAAAATCAGGAGACACCCACACATCGCTCTCGTCTGTTCTTCTCTTGAATTAAAGGGATGGTTATTTAACAGTGGTGAAAAAGCCTTTCTTTCATCAGAGCAGAAAAGTGACTCTCTCTCCGCTTTGATTAATTTCCGCTGAATTTCCATACAAAAGTGACCTCGTTAGTTTTATCTGACCACTGAACAGCAGTTAAAAGGCATAAAAGAGAGAGATGGAGAGCAAGACTGGGCAGATTTCCAGTCCGTTCTGAATGCGTGTAACTCAGGTCAAAGCTAGCGGAGACGGCTGTATTTTCAATAAAGCCAAGAGACTTCCTCACAGCCTAATAAAACCGGCATACACTCAAACAACAAGCATCCTGAATGCCTGACAATTTGATCTGCACATGTTATTTTGATTTGGTGTGACATTTAGACATCATGGTTAATTGCCGTGGCGAATACACAGAAGACGCGTCCCTATGTGTGTGTGTGTCAATCCATTAGACGACTTTGAAAGGAAAAGTTCAGGAAAAAAATAGACAATCTGTCATCATTTACTCACCCTCATGTGTTTCCACACACGTGTGACCTTCTTTCTCTGGTGGAGAAGTTTGACACCGTTCTTTTTCACACAATCAAAACGAATGGGGACGGACCAAAAAAAAAAAAAGCACCATAAAATTACTACTTATGACTGCTGCACTGCATTGCAACCATTGCTTACATCTTTACAACTCGATATATTAAGGGGAGACAATAGGGTAAAAAATTAACTAATATATCATCAGCCATAACGCCCCATTTATTGAATTACATTAAAATCGCAACATTTCTTGCATTACAAGTTTTCTAAATGTTCTGTTGAAATATGTATAGGAGCCCTTCTAATTAAATATGCACTGATTTGCAAACATTTCTACAACCAAAACTTTTACATGTTTACGTTTTCTTTACAATCTTTAGATTTCTATAACAAAAAAACTGGATGATCCCAGTGTGTTACATATAAAGTCAGAGGTGGTTACAGAGGTGGATTTTGTTATTTCTCATTTTATATGTTCACAGCCAGGGAAAAAAAAAAAAAAAAATTATATATATCCAATATATATCTAACACTTTTTAAGGTAGAAAGCGTTGACAAAAAAAATTAGGTTAATTATATATGACAAATCCGTCAGTAAAATATTGATGGGATAAAACTTGAATAGGATAAGATTTGTTGCATGTAAGTGCTGCTGAGTGAGATTTTTTGTCTTGTGCACGGAAAAAAATAATTAGAGAAAATGACGCCTTTAAAGGGGGTCATCGGATGCAAAATTCACTTTAAATGTTGTTTGAACTGAAATGTGTCTTGGCAGTGTGTGTACACAACCACCCTAATGATAATTATCCACCCAGTGGTGTTTAAAAAACCCAATAAACCATAGGCAGTGTCTCAGATCAAGCTGTTCACAGATTTTAGGCAGTGTGACGTAGTTCTGCACAGGCCCCTCCAGCTTCTCCTACAGAAGAAGTGAGTATAAGGTTTTTTCATGAATCTTTGCAAATCGCCTTTCCTAATAACGTGCTAGTTAGCAAGTATCACGATGAATGCGTCTAAAGTAAACAGTCTCTCAGAGAGCTGCTCGGAAGAGAGGGGCGTGCTTGTGCAAGCTCCTTGTATCATTTAAGAGACATGCACCAAAACAAAGCTGTTTTTGATAAGGTAAAAAGGGTGTTGTTTTACACTACCATAGAGAAATTTTAACCAAAGTATGTTATAGAATTTTAATTTTGTTGATATTCGTTAGGGTCGAATCATATCAACTTGTGGAAAATGGGCATCCGATGACACCTTTAAAGATATGGATTGTAATTGAACTTGAAAGTGTATTTTGGATGTTTTCTTTGCACTAGTCTAAAAAAATTGTTTATGAAAAGCCAAAAAGCTCAAAATTGACAGATGCATAAAAAAACAGCATTTTTGCCTGTAGTGTCTCACCATAAATGTCCTCTGTTATAGTTCATCTCTTTGCATGTCCTACAACATAACCCTAAAACAAGTGGCATTTTAGCACTTCCGGTTCCACTGTACTGAAGTCATTGGTTTTTTGAATGGGTTTTTGGTCTCATTTCTTCTCTGTGATGCATTCAGACAGTGAGTCTGGTCATCATCTCTCTAAACATTTGTTTTAAATGATTTTCTGTCCTCTTACGTTCTTGAATAACTAGCCGCCTCCCGTAAAAGTGCTGACGACAAGAGCCGAGTGCAAAGACTCCATCCTGTCCAATACCCAAGATTTTACTCAATCGACATGACATTTCAATCTAATTTAAATAACCTCAGGCGGAGCGTCACAGCAACTCGTGAAAAGTCCCAAACGCTTTCCTTTCATCTCTTTTATGGACAGAGAAATTCTGATGACCATGCTATTACTAAAAATGACATGCGGGAAAATATAATCAAGAAAACACACGCCTGAAGACCAACATAAAAACAAAATTGATGCTGTTTGCTTTCTTAAAACAAGTTTCTGGTTCTCAATGTACATTATTAACACTACTATATAAAATACTTTTAATCATCTATTATTAAAATATGAATAACTACACTGTAAAAACAATTTTTCAGAGTTGTAAAGATTAAAAGAGAAAGTCTTACAAGAAAATACTGTTTCAGTCTTTAATGTCTTTACATTTTCGGTCTTTACAATTTTCACATTTAATTAAAAGTGTTACTTGCCGTTTACTTGATCAATTTCTGAGTAAAAATTAATTCAAAGTAAATAATCCTACATTGAAAAAGGTCTGATGCAGAAACAATTGTTTCACAATTAAAGAACCTAGAAGCAACACACTGAATTAATTGTAAAATTCTGAAGTAGAAAGATTAACATTTTCTTGTAAAATGTACTCCAGTAATCTGTTTTATTTACTTCAAAATATATACACACACACACACATACTATATAAGTATATATTACTATATCATAATATACTCACACACTACAGTTCAAAATTTTGGGATCAGTAGGATTTTTAATGTTTCTAAAAAAATGTCTCCTCTGATCATCAAGGCTCTGCCTTTTCTTTGATCAAATACATTAAAAACAGTAATGCTGTGAAATATAATTACAATTTAAAATAGCTGTTTTGTCTGTGAATATACTGTCAAATGTAATTTATTTCTGTGATCGAAGCTGAATTTTCAGCCTCATTACTCACATGATCCTTCAGAAATCATTCTAACATGCTGAATGTTTTTACTGAATATCCATTGTCCTCGTCCTAATTACACCAAGTATGTATGAAGTGAAATTGTGTTGTTTTTTATGGTGGCTTGATACAGAGACCACGTTTGCCTAAGTTGTCTCCTCCTTCATTCATTCGCTTGCACGATTAATCTTTTCTTTGAGCAAGTTTTCAGCATTTAAATCCAACTTTTTAGAAAAAGAAGCCTCAGAAGATCAATGAGAGAAATTACTCATGACTAAAATTAGAGTTGGCTTGAGAACAGATGAGTCTGGCCCCGACGGCGGGGGGATCATGAAGTCACTGGCCGGCCAGAGAGATCAGAATAGATGCTTGTGTAGTGTTAGGATGACAGTAAACGGCCCGCAGCGGATCAGGGTGTGAGATGCCATATTCACAAACACATTTTCTCAATCCCATGAGGCTTTGAGATGATCAGCAACTCCTTTTGGCATTTCAAAGGAATAAACTGCGACTAAAAGGGTTTGTGCAGTTTGTGTAACGAGCATAACAACATGAAATCAAAACTGACCCAATTTTCATTCTTAATAAATGTCCCTGCCTATATTGTGAGGGATTCATCAGTGCACATTATTCCAATTCAAAAAATTGCTTTTATGAAAATGTAATAACATTCACCGCCTCTGAAAATAATTTTCCGTTCTGCTGATGTAATCAAGACCGCATGGGTGGGAAAAATAATATTAAGCCAACTAGATTTTACAGTGCAGAAATTGCAGCCATGAAACTGGTCGCCTGGGCATTGCTATGCAGTTGCTAAGGTGTTTTGTGTGGTTGCCAGGGCATTGCTAATTGTTTGCTTTCTGGACTAAGTCTCAAGTCTCTATATATATTTTCTACCAAGATGAAATGCAAGAAATTCTATTCTGTATCTTATGCAGTAGATGGATATGCTCAGACTATAGCCAGATGAAACCCACAACATCATGTGCAGAACACCACAGACTGAGGACTCCAGCTGTCACCTGTCTGTTTCTGAAACAGGAAGTGTCTGCTGCATGGAAAACAAAGACACATTTACATCAGAAAGGCTGTAATACTTGAAAAATTCCACCACTGTTGGCAGAAACGGAAACAGCGAAAATGACATGGTAACAGATCCATGACCCTCTGGAGATGCATTTCAGTGTCTCCACTGCTTCATATGAAACGGAACCATATAACCTCTGATATAAAGTCTAGTTACAGATCCACAAACCTGAAAGGTGAAGAGTGTCATTTCAGCACCACATGCATCACTTTGCTAAAATAATGACTGTTTTTAAACAGGTTTCCTATACTGTCATTGGGCAGATAAACAGATAGCCCTGCCCCTTACTCTCACTATTGGTCCATTGGTTGAGTCAACTTTGCTGTTTTGGGCTGGTCGAGATGTTTATAAAAACATATTGAAACCATATTGCACCACAGAGTTACACTTTTGGGGAATTAACTTAAAAATGGCTTTGTCATCATTTTCGCTGCATATTAAACTGATGAGACACATCACCTTTAAATATCTATACAAAAAAAAAGTCATGTTTTACCCTAAAGTCAAAAGAAAAAAAAAGATATATGTTAATATAAGTTATATTTTGCATAAAAACAAAGCCTTTAACGCTATTAAAATTTTAGCATTTTAACACAATTTTAATGACAATGTATATATATATATATTAAAAAATAAAATAGTATACAATTGTATTTATAAAAACAGTAAATATTATGAACAATAAACTAATAAAATAAATAAATGGTATTCATATTTTTTTTATATGATCAAAAATAACTATTATTATTATATATATATACAGTGGGGCAAAAAGTATTTAGTCAGCCACTTGCAATTGTGCAAGTTCTCCCACTTAAAAAGATGATAGAGGCCTGTAATTTTCATCATAGTTATACCTCAACTATTAGAGACAAAATGAGAAAAATAAATCCAGAAAATCATATTGTAGGATTTTAAAAGAATTAATTGTAAATTCCTCGGTAAAATAAGTATTTGGTCACCTACAAACAAGCAAGATTTCTGCTCTCACAGACCTGTAACTTCTTCTTTAAGAGGCTCCTCTGTCCTCCACTGGTTACCTGTATTAATGGCATCCGTTTTAATTCGTTATCAGTATAAAAGACACCTGTCCACAAACTCAAACAGTCACACTCCAAACTCCACTATGGCCAAGACCAAAGAGTTGTCAAAGGACACCAGAAACAAAATTTTAGACCTGCACCAGGCTGGGAAGACTTCTTGGTGTGAAGAAATCAACTGTGGGTGCAATTATTAGAAAATGGAAGACATATAATACCACTGATAATCTCCCTCGATCTGGTGCTCCACGCAAGATCTCACCCCGTGGGGTCAAAATGATCACAAGAACTGTGAGCAAAAATCCCAGAACCACACGGGGGGACCTAGTGAATGACCTGCAGAGAGCTGGGACCAAAGTAACAAAGGCTACCATCAGTAACACACTGCGCCGCCAGGGACTCAAATCCTGCAGTGCCAGACGTGTCCCCCTGCTTAAGCCAGTACATGTCCAGGCCCGTCTGAAGTTTGCTAGAGAGCATTTGGATGATCCAGAAGAGGATTGGGAGAATGTCATATGGTCAGATGAAACCAAAATAGAACTTTTTGTAAAAACTCAACTTGTCGTGTTTGGAAAAGAAAGAATGCTGAGTTGCATCCAAAGAACACCATACCTACTGTGAAGCATGGGGGTGGAAACATCATGCTTTGGGGCTGTTTTTCTGCAAAGGGACCAGGACGACTGATGGGGCCATGTATCGTGAGATTTTGAGTGAAAACCTCCTTCCATCAGCAAGGGCATTGAAGATGAAACGTGGCTGGGTCTTTCAGCATGACAATGATCGCAAACACACCGCCCGGGCAACGAAGGAGTGGCTTCGTAAGAAGCATTTCAAGGTCCTGGAGTGGCCTAGCTAGTCTCCAGATCTCAACCCCATAGAACATCTTTGGAGGGAGTTGAAAATCCGTTTTGCCCAGCGACAGCCCCAAAACATTGCTGCTCTAGAGTAGATCTGCATGGAGGAATGTGCCAAAATGCCAGCAACAGTGTGTGAAGACTTACATAAAACGTTTGACCTCTGTCATTGCCAACAAAGGTATATAACAAAGTATTGAGATGAAATTTTGTTATTGACCAAATACTTATTTTCCACCATAATTTGCAAATAAATTCTTTAAAAATCCTACAATGTGATTTTCTGGATTTTTTTTTCTCATTTTGTCTCTCATAGTTGAGGTATACCTATGATGAAAATTACAGGCCTCTCTCATCTTTTTAAGTGGGAAAACTTGCACAATTGGTAGCTGACTAAATACTTTTTTCCCCACTGTACCCTAATATATTTTAATAATTTACATATAGATAATTGTTTAAATACTATTATTAATATTATTATTCTTACATTTTAGAATTTTCATTATTGTAATGTCAAATCTGGGGGGGGGGTGGGGGGTGGTGGTTTGCATTATGTAGGGCAAATTTTGCAATGTAAAGCAAAAAATAAATATAATACTACTCTAAAATAGACTTCATTTTCTTAAATGTCATTTTTCATCAAGATATCAGTTCTTATTTGTTTTCTTATTGATTTTGGGGTGAAATGTGACCCAGACATGTTTTTGCAAGATTCACCCTCTAAGTTAACTGAATTAAATCCAACTGGTATCACAGACACAAAAAACAAAATTAGCCAGTGCATGTAAATGAGACAGGACTGTATGTTCTTGAGTGGCACTGTGTCCTTTCGTGCTTCGGCCGGAGTCTGTTATGCAGCACTGCGTGTGCCATTGAGAAAAGGTTGTGAGATTGTGTTCCTCATAAAGGTTCCTGTGGCTTGTTAAGGGCGCATTCTGTGCCTCGTTAAGCCAGCTGTGTTCCCGCGCTCATCAGTGCTACCGGCTGATAGAAACGACGCAAACCCAGCTCGCATCAAAACCCCCGCTTTTATTAGTGCCTGTCTCGCTCGCTCACTCCATCCACCCACGCAGCTCAGAGTTTACAATTCAAATGAAAAGGACCGAGAGTGAAAGAAGGTAGAGAGGTTGCCATGGAGAATATGCCGGTTTGTCATTAATAATCATTCAAAATATTCTCATTCACCCTGAAGTCTGAGAAACAAAGGGACGCGTCTCTCCTACAGGACCTGCGATATCCAGCGCATAAGCAAGTGCTTGCAGGTGTGTCGTAGTGTGTGTGTTTGTGTGTGAATGCAGTCTCCCAAATGCAGGCAAGCAGGTGAAGCGATCAAAAGAGAAGAAACAGATCGAGACAAGACGAGAGAGCAGCCCAGTGTCACGACGAAACCCTCGCAGTAGCGCTTGCTCTTCAAAACATCTCACCGTGACAGCTTTACTAACCTCGCTTCAGATGATCCCATAACACCTCGCTGATCTTCAGATGTGACTTGCTCACCAATGGATGCTCTGCAGTGAATGGGTGCCATCAGAATGAGAGTCCAAACAGCTGACAAAAAACATTGCAATAATCCACAAGCAATCCACAGCACTCCAGTCCATCAGTTAACATCCTGTGAAGTGAAAAGCTGATTGTTTGTAAGATACAAATCCATCATTAAGGCATTTTAATGTTAAACCATTGCTTCTGGCCAAAATATGAGCCCATAATCTATAATAACACTTTCTCCAGTGAGAAAGTCCAACTCCTGTCATCTCTCACATTAAAACCCACAGACATATTTGTTTTGAACTGTTTTCACTTGCAAACTCCTGATTCAGACAAGATGGCTTTTTACTGGAGAAAGTGTTAGTATGGACCAAGGACAAGTAATGGTTTTAAGTAAAAAATTGTTGTAATGTTACTTAATGGACTGGAGTGCTGTGGATTACTATTATTATGATTATTATCATGTTTTTATCAGCTGTTTGACTCCGTTCTTGACGGCACCCATTCACTGCAGAGGACCGATTGCTGAGCAAGTGATGCAGTGCTACATTTCTCCAATCTTAACATGTTACTTTGCTACATCTGGGATGTCCCGAGGGGAGTACATTTTTACAAATGCCGTTCTGTTGAACTATTCCTTTAAGATGTTTCTGTGTCACCTCCAGATGCTTGGTAAAGATGCAATGGTTCGTGAAAGATAAAATATGCTGCTGTCTACTCTCCTCAGTACCTAATATTTGGGTAAAAGAGAGAGGGTAGATATTAATAAATATTTATTAATGAATGCGCACATGAGCGCATCTTAATATTAATGTCATTCATTCTTAACCGCTACTTACAACCACACACACAAATAGAACGACACATTATATCCATGAGTGTGACTAAATGATGACAGAATTCTCATTTTTGGGTGACCTATCCTTAAGACAAAAGTCCATTTAGAAACCATGACATATTGGAACATTTCCAAATTCCACTAGAACACTATCATACTAAGGACTCAGCATGCGTGATGATCTCCTCAGATCTCCTCAACTGCATTTATTCTACTTCTCTTTCTGCTCAGTAAATCTCATAATATATACGTCTCCATCGTAAAAGCTTTTTGGCTTTCTCTCCGTTACGGCCGTCTCTCACTCACCCGCCCCTCTCCTCTCCATCTCTCACGCTCTTCCAGCGCTCGTCTCATGCCACTTTTTTCTGCTTTTAAATTTCACCCAATTTAGTTAAACGAATCTCTCTTCCATCCTTCAATCACTCTCTCCACAGCTGCTTATTCCTGAGAGGAGACGAGAGAGATGGTACGAGATGCGCAGACAGAGAGAGAGAGGCGGATGCGAGCGTGGGAAGAGAGCTGAAGTCCTTGAGCTCTTAAGTGAAGGTTACACTCCACCAGATTCTGACACACACACAACTACAAACACACAAACACATTCTGTACTGAATGCTGATTAGGAACACAATGGCTTAATTTACCATGACTACTGTGTGCGCTTTCCCAGCATGCTTTAGCCATAACATATCCCTCAGTGTCTGATGTCAGTGATGCCAAATGTCAATGGCATCTTATAAGAAATCAAAATGTGTCAAATTTGAACGTGTGTACATTTAAATTGCACAAATGGGATTTGAGAGCTATGGAAGAGGAAGAGGTGAATAATGCCTTATATTTCAGTCTGTTTCTCACACTAAACTACTGTATGACTTCAGACAACCTGGAATATAGTGCATGGGTCATATGGACAAATTTTTGGTGCTTTTATGGTGTCATTTTTGGAGCTTTACAGCCCCTAGTTACCATTAATTTCAACTGTGAACATTCAAAATGTCTTGTATAGTGTTGTACTGAAAAAAATAGTTACGCTGGTTTGGAACAAAATGAGGGATAATTAACCTAAAAATGAATATTTTCTTGCAAAAGAGCATGATGACCACTACAGAAAGTTTAAGCAAGGAAGAGTTTGACAACCAGTTAAAAACACTTTCACTTTCAGCTATAAAAACAGTTTGTTCTGCAGCCTGCATGCACAAATACTGCTCATTATATTGTTTTAGTCTATTTTATATAAACACACACTGTTTATTCAAAGGTTTGTATTAAGAATATTAAGAAATTG
Source organism: Sinocyclocheilus anophthalmus (assembly GCA_018155175.1). Classification (NCBI taxonomy): domain Eukaryota; kingdom Metazoa; phylum Chordata; class Actinopteri; order Cypriniformes; family Cyprinidae; genus Sinocyclocheilus; species Sinocyclocheilus anophthalmus. The sequence continues at coordinate 242,950 of JADLZN010009370.1, read as the reverse complement.
ATATTTTTATCCAGCAAGGATGCATTAAATTGATCAAAAATCAAAAAAAAAAAAATAAAGTAAGACATTTATAACGTTACAAATTTCAAATAAATGCTGTTGTTTTAAATGGTCTATTCATCAAAGACTCTTGAATAAACCAATTTGATCATATTTACCCCAACAAAAATATAGCATACAACTGCTTTCAACATTGATAATAAGTAGAAACGTTTCTTGAGGAGCAAATGAGCATATTAGAATGATTTCTGAAGGATCATGTGACACTGAAGACTGGAGTAATGATGCTGAAAATTCAGCTTTGATCACAGAAATAAATGACATTTTACAATATATTAAAATAGAAAAAAGTTATTTAAAATTGTAACAATATTTCATACTATTATTGTTGTTTTTACTGTATTTTTGACCAAATAAATGCAGCCTTGGTAAGCCTAAGAGACTTCTTTCAAAATCGTTACAAAATCTTAGTGATTCCAAACCTCTCACCAGTAGTGTGCATATATATAACTCACATTCTCAATAGAAAAAAAAAACACTCTGAACCTATTACAGTCTATGAGTCTGTGTGAAATTTGATTTATTTTGTCTGTTTATTAACAGGTATGTCAGGGTGATCATCTTCTTGTCCTTTTCTCTTCTTTCTCTTTGTGTGTGTGTGTGTGTGTGTGCGTTTTACACTGTCTGCCATCTTAATTAAGTCCGGGACACATTCCAGGTCCTCAGCTTTGGGGACCAGACAGTAAAAGTGCTTACAACCCTGAACCTCTCTAAACACACACACACACACACACACACAGTCTCTTGAGTTGGCGTGGAGTGGGGGTGTACAGTGGGATGAAAGGAGAGCGAGTGGAGTGGGGGGAAGGAATCTCGTGAATGTGTGTGTGAGTGTGTGCGTGTGCGAGACCTCAGAGGAAAAGAAAGAAGAGTCTTAAACCCGGAGCATCAGAAGAGCAGAGCTATGACTACAACTAAAACTAAGATGGAAACGTATTGCTTTAAAAAAAGTATAAACTATAAAATGTGAAGTAAACAAAAACCTAACACTCAATAAAAAAACATTTGAACTGAAGTACATGATGACAGTCATCTAAAATCAGAAAACTATCCCATTCATCTCAATGGTAGTTGCTTGACCTGTGCACTATTTGCTCACTTAAGCCAATCACCTGAGCTGTAAATGTCATGTGACACAAGGGCGTAGGTATGATTTTGGCATTGGTGGGGACATAACGGCAGACAACATTTCAATGTTTGATTAAAATTATTGTTAGGGACAATTTAGTAGTCGCTGGGATATTGGTAGGATCATGTCATAGTGTCTCTACTAAATTCTACATCCTTGAAAATCATAACAAGCGATGTCTGGCTTTGAAACTATAGTTCTCTCCTTAAACATGAAACAACAGATTAATCCAAATTTCCCAAAAAGCTTATGGACGTAATTATAAAATAAGTCAGTCATTGAAGTGAGCTGCTGTTTTTGTCACTCTTCTGAGAAAGATTCATTCACTTGTTTTGGACCCACACAGAGAAATTCTGCTCAGATTTTTTATGTTCATCTGATCTCATTTTTGTAAGCTGTTTGTAACTTTTCTTTCTGTTTAAAGATGTTTTCTTTGGATTGTTTGACTACTCAAAAGAGAATACAGGAAGATATAACTTAATTCATTTGTTTCTTGCTAGCCACATTTTACATAAACAAAGATCTGGCTCTAAAACTCTCTTTTCTTTATTCAAAGTTGATCTAGACAAGTACATAGTTCTGCTAATCCTAAAGCAGTGAAAACTACATCTCTATACTGATGCTATGTGTCCTCAAAGTTTATTTAAAAAAATGGTTACTACACTTTTACTATTATAAAACCATGGTTAATTTTCTTAAGGAATTTGAATTTGTGTATTTTCTTTCTTTCTTTCTTTCTCCTTTGCTTTGTTTTTATAACTGTACTGCTTTAATGGTTTGATGTTTTGTACCGTTTCATTAAAAAAAGGAAAGAAAACAAAAGATTTACGATATCCGCTCCGAATTTCCAATCTGAATCAAAAGATTTGCGATCCGTAGTCCTGATTGGAATAATGATTCACGAACCATCATTTCAGGTTAATTCGTGAACCCATTTCGAACTTCCAATCTGAATCAAAAGATTTACGAACCTGCTCCGAAGTTCAAAAGATTCAGGAACCTGCTCCAAAGTTCCGAATCAAATGATTCGCATTACGCAAAGTTCCGACCTAATCAATGATTCGCCATATGCTCAGGACACGCTCCAAAGTTCTGAACTGTAATCAATGATTCAAATTTAGAATCAGATGATAGTCAATGTAAAAAAAAAAAATGGGGGGATTGATGAACACAAACAGCAGTACCCACAGAAGATTAACAAGATGAGTATAGAGGTGTTAGAAAACACTCTCTGTCTTTTGATGCCGTACCCCTCCTTTCTGTCTTTTTCTCTCTCCTTCTCTGAATCACCCCTCCTCTATCTGTTCTCTCTCTCTCTTGTATGGTGTTTGAATGTCTCTTACTCAATATTCAAGGTAAAGGAGTTTGTGCTGATTTATAAGGGGGGTTCAGCCTCTGTCGCCAGGAAGTCTATTCCTTATATGGATATGTTTTTCTGTATATGTGGCAATTTTATACAAAACACATGTTCTTGGGAAAAACATCCTGTATGAGTATGTCCCCCTATCTTCATTGGTTAAGAGGATGAAACTCCCCTCGACATGCCTATATAAGTTCTGTATTTCTATGAATAAATTGAAGTATTGAGGATACATTTGAATGTGTGTTTTCTTACTTCCCGGCCGTATTTATTTACACTTGGAGAGACTGAGAAGATTTCACGGTGGCAAAGAGAATATCGAGGGACCAAATTGTTATTTATTAACAAGTGGGGGCTCGTCCTTCCGGAATTTCTCAAAAAGACAGGTAAGAAAATGTTTTCTTTTTCTTCCTGTCTGTAAGAGAAATTGAATTTATTCTCGTTTGCAATTTGATTGTGTCATATTTGGCATTAATCTGTTTTCCTCACATTTTATATGTGGGACGAAGAGTGAGAAGCTTTCCGTTTAACCTATCTATTTAAAAATAGAGTAGTGGTGAAGATTTTAATTGCTCACTCTTGCCGTGAAAGTTCTCGGTCTCTTAAGTGATTTCATGAATAATACAGAATTTAAAGCTTTCTTTTGGCCAAAATATCAAAAAGTTAATATAAGACCGCGGTCTCTATTTTGTGTTTTGTTTGGCCATTCTATAAATTGTGAAAAGTGCACTAAAATTGACGAGACATCTTTGATCTCCGATGGGGCAGGCGATCTCCAAACCTATTCTTGGCGAGTTGCCAAGGGATTGGATGTACAGGAATAATAAAGGGTTTAATACTGAACCGTATTTGAGTAATTTGGCTGGTTGGTCAGGTTAAAATGACTGATAAAAAATCTTTTTTTTCTAATGTCCCATGTTGACTCTCCCAGCTCGGCTCCGCCTCGGTATGATACTGTTGGAAAGCCTGAACAAGAAAAATTAACCCCTAATCGTCTGTACCCGCAACTACCTAGTGCGACTGATTTATACCCATTTGTGCAGATTCCAGACGGGTTTAAAATAACCCCGCTGGCAATGTCGGATGCTGTCGCGATTGCTAAAGATTTGCCAGATCCTTTACGGTGTCCGCATCAATATGTGTCTGTATTGAAGCGTTTAACCGCGTACAGTCAATTGACTGGGCGTGATTATCGCTTCATTTTGACTAAAACACTGCCGCCAGAAATTACAGAGGAAGAGTTGATTGCAGAGATTGATGTTTTGAGTCCTAAACGGGATGCGCCGCCATCTCGCCACGGTGCTTTATCAAAAGGTGATAAACCATTAGATCTGTCACAACCAAAATCTTTCCGAACGTTGCAAATAGTTGATTCGGAGGACGATGAAGATGATGCGTGGATTTGGGCTGATGTGGAAAAGCTAAAAGAATTTTTCAGACAATTGACTGCTTTTCTGGTGAAATTGTTTTTGGCTAAGCAAGATTTGTCGCATGCTGCAAACACGAAACAGAAAGCGGGCGAAAATCCTGTTGCATTTTTCAATCGATTTAAGCATGCTTGGACTGAAGAATCTGCCATTCCATTAGATCAACATTCTCCTTTGTTTGTCAATACGTTTTTGAATAACATGCAAACAGAAATCGCACAATTGGTTCGTTTGACAACTTCGAATATAACAGATATTTCTGTTGACGCTTTGTCTCGGAGACTGCGTGAGCTTTCCACCGCGGGGGGCTTTTGAAGCCTCCCGAGGGAAACCTACAGCGATGATGCTGATTAATACTGTTGTCAAAACAGGGACGAAATTATGTTATTATTGTGGCATTGCGGGACACTTCTCGAACGCTTGCAGGAAAAAGCAGTGGGAATTTCCGATGTCCCTGTACGTTGTGAAATGACACCAACTTTACCGGTAACTTCTAAAGACAATCCTTCTTTGTTTAAGATGCACGCTTTTGCGATAATACCTGATGCTCCATTTTGCCTTTTGGGTAGAGATTTGCTGCATAAATTGGGTGCTCATATTACATTTCAGAATAATTCTCTGCAACTCATGTTTCCTTCTGTCTATTCTCTGACTGTTGAGACAGGAAGTGCGACCACTGAGGGTGAGGCTGCAACTGCAGCCTTACCGGAACTGGTGGATGTCAACCCTCGCTTGTGGGCGGAGCATAAGGATGATGCGGGCCTCATAGATGTCCGCCCTTATGCGGCTACTCTGATCAGAGACACACCAGTTTATTGTAAACATATTGTAAATCGATGGGATTCGGCCTATTATAGAAAATTTGCTGGCACAAGGCATTCTGATCAAGACTCACTCACCCTACAATACACCGATCAATCCAATAAGAAAAGCGAATGGTTCCTGGCGATTGACACAGGATCTTAGAAAGATTAATGACATAATTAAACCATTGGCTCCTATTGTACCTGATGTGCACACAATACTTAATTCTATTCCTAGTTCACATGCCTATTTCACAGTTATTGATCTATGCTCTGCATTCTTTTCCATTCCTGTAGATCCTGTCTCGCAGCCGCTGTTCGCCTTCACCTTTGACCATGCTCAACTTAGCTGGTCTAGATTTCCTCAGGGCCTGAGATTCTCCGGCTGTGTTCGCCGCCGTAGTGCACGCAACATTAGCGGATGCTCAACTCCCTCCTGATACCTGTCTGCTACAATACGCGGACGACATCCTCGTTACTGGTGCCTCTGCGGACCAGTGTGCTGCTGCCTCCAGCATCGTCTGCAACATCCTGGCGGAAGCTGGGTTCAAGGCATCAAGAGAAAAGCTTCAGTGGGTTCAGAGGAGGGTGGATTACCTCGGACATGTATTGTCACAAGGTACAATAAAACTGTCTGCTGATCGTATCAAAGCCATTGCTACGTACAAACGGCCCTCCACGAAGAAGCTAATGCAAAGCTTCCTGGGCTTGGTGAACTATTGCAGAGCGTGGGTGCCGAACTGTTCCATGTATGACAAAATCTTGAGAGCAGCCACCGTGCAGGACTCTGATGATATTGCATGGACAGCAGAAATGGACCACGCATTCAGACATTTGAAAGCATCCTTGACAAGGCCACCTGCCCTTGGCCTACCGAAATATACAACTGACTTTCATTTGTACGTGCACGAAGGTGGGGGAACAGCCGCCGCAATTCCTGGCCCAGGAGCACGGGGGCATTTATCGCCCAGTAGCGTATTTGTCTAAAACCTTAGACTCGGTGGCTAGAGGGCTTCCAGCCTGTCTGCGCGCAGTGGCTGCAGCGGCGATCATGGTGCAGGATGCAGAACGTATAGTGTTGTCACATCCACTGATAGTGCACACCTCTCATCAGGTAGGAGCTATTATGCACAACATTTCTATGCAGCATATGACTGCTCAACGATGTTCTGGCTATGAAGCAATATTATTAGCTACTGCTAATTTAACATTGAAACCAACTTCCGTAGTTCATGGTCCAACCTTATGTTTGCATAAGTTGTTATTGCAGGGTGAATTTGAGGACAGCGATCATGACTGCCTAGCCAGGATTCATAATTCGACGGCTTGCAGGCCAGATGTGTCCGCATCTGTCCTGGAGGAGGGGAAACATTGGTATGTAGATGGATCATGCTATAAACCAAATGATAATGAATACTGGTGTGGGTATTCGATTGTTGAATTACCTGACTGTGTCATTGAGGCCTATTCTCTGCCATATAAATCAGCACAAGTGGCAGAATTAATTGCGTTAACAAGAGCTTGTCAATTGGCAAAAGATCAGTGTATCAACATATACACTGATTCAAAATATGCACATGGAATTGTACTTGATTTTGCCAAACTGTGGGAAGAAAGGGATTTTAAGACTTCAGAAGGAAAACCCATATCCCACCACAGTGTTGTGGCTGAACTGATTCATGCAGCACAGTTACCGTCAAAATTGGCTGTGATAAAAGTAACTGGGCATGCATCAGGAGAGTCAGAAGAGGCAAGGGGAAATAGACTTGCAGACGAAGTAGCTAAATGGGCAGCTAGAGATGTCCTATCAAGTCCACATGTTGACAAAGCAGGCACAGAGGTGCCCATGATGTCCTTTGTGTTGACTAATGATTTGGATATTAAACTATTACAGGCAAACCCCACTCAAAGTGATCTAAACCACTGGGCAGCGAATGAGGCAAAACCGGATCAAGCAGGTATTTTGAGAGATAAGCAGGGCAGGATTGCTCTGCCAGCCTCTATCATTGTTATGCTATGCAAACACTATCATGGTGTCTCACATGTGTCAAAAGAGAAAGTGATTCAAAATTTGAATCAATCGTATTGTCTAGCAAATGTAAGAAAAAATACTTTTGTTGTTATTAGATGCTTGTTTGATCTGTGCTAAGACCAATCGACATAAAGCTAGTAAACATGATTCTCTTACACACCCGGAACTGCCATTTCAGCATTTACAAATAGACTTTACACACATGCCTCCTTGTGGAAATCACAAATATTTGCTTGTGATAGTGGACCGTTTCTCCAAATGGCCTGAGGCTTATTGCACAGACTGTAGTGAAGGTACTTGTTAAGGAGATTATACCTCGTTTTGGTATACCAACGGTTATAGAAAGCGATAATGGTACACCGTTTACCTCCAAGGTTACCCAGTTGCTAGCTAAAGAGCTAGATATTAACTGGCATCTGAACATACCCTACCATCCCCAGTCGTGTTCTGTAGCGGAACGTTTGAATCAAACGATAAAAGTTCGAATTACGAAAGCATGCATGGAGAGAGGCCGAAATTGGGTCGACGTACTACATGCAGTATTGGCAGAAATAAGAATGTCCCCCTCATCGACAACAAAGATGTCTCCATTTGAAATACTAATGGGCAGACCGTTCCCCACCCCGTGGGTTAAGGGTCGTGCTGGTAATCTCTCCACAGGTGACACGGAGGGGATCATCGCTTATCATCGCGGATTCCCTGGTCAAAACTTTAAATAGCATAAATGGTGATGTTTCTCTCTCTCTCCCTCTTACTGCAGAGAAGCCGACTCATTCTTTTGCTCCAGGCCAACAGGTGTTGATAAAGTGCCTGAAACCTACAAAGCTCGGAGAGCCAAAGTATCTTAGACCTGCGACTGTCATCGCTGTGACGCGGACAAGGGTGCTGACTGATTTCCAGCCACAGGGGATCCATGCAGCGGCTAAAAGGCTCTCCGGACAGGAGGGTATCTGTGATCGTATCTGGAGCTGGATCGTGTTCGAGGAGCTGAGAGAGGAGTCGAGGTGCGGAAGAGGTGGAAGGAGAAGCAAGAGTCTAAAATCATCATTCCTTATAGTTGTGTGACCATGGGTATGAGACAAATTATATATCTGGTCATTCTGATAAGTTTGTTTACTTGTACGCACACTTTTATAAGTGCAGGTAATGAAACGTGGCTTGGGCATGATGATACATCCCATGCCTATGCCACGAATATATGTGTTGGAGATTTGCTAACTATACGGCAAAAGGCTGAAGGGAAAAAGGGGTCTTGTTATGTTTGTACAAAAATGCCCCACAGTGCGGTTGGTCCTCGGGTAATTGTTAAAGCCCCACCTCCGCAAGATTGGGAATGCATTTCTTTATTAGTGTTGCAGGCTTGGTTCCCGCTTTGAAGACTTCTGGACAATGGAGATGCAGACCAAATGGTACAATATGGTTTATACCCCAACTTGTTTTTAAGAGTGACAATCGTGAGTTCAATTCCTGACTCATTATTTTGTGTAGAAAGAATTGAAGGAGAACAGAAGTTGGGTGAAATTCCATTGAGCAAGTGTGATCGAGTTTATCAATATTGCCAGATGAAAAGTATTACATGCTGTCATTATTGTCTTTTGAATGGAGGAGAAGTTAAAATAGAGGACGTGGGTTGAAATGTATCAAAGAATGATTATATTCCATATTATTATCTATGTATGAGAATGATATGAATTTAGGATTAGGGAACAATGCAGCGAGTGTTTATGTATTCATTGTTTATCTTAAACAAAAGCAGGCAACTGTTAGAAAACACTCTCTGTTTTGAGAATGCCTCACCCCTCCTTTCTCACTCTTTCTCTCTCATTCTCTGAATCACCCCTCCTCTATCTCTTCTCTCTCTCTCTTGTATGGTGTTTAAATGTCTCTTACTCAATATTCAAGGTAAAGGAGTTTGTGCTGATTTATAAGGGGGGTTCAGCCTCTGTCGCCAGGAAGTCTATTCCTTATATGGATATGTTTAGCTGTATATGTGGCAATTTTATACAAAACACATGTTCTTGGGAAAAACATCCTGTATGGGTATGTCCCCCTATCCTCATTGGTTAAGAGGGTAAAACTCCCCTCGACATGCCTATATAAGATCTGTATTTCTGTGAATAAATTGAAGTATTTGAGAATACATTTGAATGTGTGTTTTCTTACTTCCCGGCCGTATTTATTTACACTTGGAGAGACTGAGAAGATTTCACGGTGGCAAAGAGAATATCGAGGGACCAAATTGTTATTTTTATTAACAAGAGGTTAAACTTTATCATTCAGTTGAACTGTGCGCGTATGTTTTAAACACTTCAACTACCTTATGTGTTCTTATTCCGCACATGTATTAATTGAAAATCAGTACATTATATTATACTAGTCCATTTCACACTTTCAAGAGCCTTAAAAAACTGAATGATGCTTTTTGCCTTCATAAACGTGATAAAATTGAAAAGGAAAATTATAATAACCTTGCAGTGGAGATATATGCTTACATGATGTACAAACCTATCAACAGACCTTTTAGTCACACTCCGATGTTTTTCTTTTGCTTTTGCTCTTTACAGATGTCCACACACACATACTTCATTCACAAACATCTTAACGCACAATTCCCATCTGACACTAAAAGAGGCCAATTTGATAGAATACATGTGACACTTCTGTAACAGACACCATGAACATCACTCCTCAATGCTGTCGTGTGTGTGAACAGCACTGCACTGATGCAGAATATAAAGCAGCATGGCAAAACACATCATATTTTAGCTATGGGTTTGCAGTTGAATTGAATGTCAACGTCACTACTGTGATAAAATACACAAGCAACAGACCACCATTGCATGCCATTTCACCATACATGGAAAACAAACAACTTGAGCAGTGCAGTCAGATTCATAAATGAAGGACTCTTTGAGAGGTTCATTAAAAGAATCGGATCAAAAAAGACTCACAAGTTGAATCAGTCTAATGAATTTCTTGCTGGAAAAAAAAAAAGATTCCTGTTATAAATTGGTTAAAAATAATCACGAGTTGATTTAGTAAAATGAATTACTTGCTTAATACAATTTACAAATAAGTGACTCTGATGATCCAATTCCTGTATTCATTTAGTCAAAAGGAATCACAAGTTGAATCAGACAAATGGATTTCTTCTGTAGCTGAATCCAATTTTGAAACAAATAACTCTTATGATTCGATTGCTGTAACAAATTGGTCAAAAAGAATCATAAGTTAAATCATTCTAATGAATCACAAGTGGAATCAGCTAATGAATTACCTGCTTTATTACTTTTATGATTCAATTTCTGTAATGAATTGGTCAAAGAGACACAAGTTGAATCAGTCTAATGAATCACAAGCTAAATCCAATTCTCAAACAAATGACTCTTTTTTGATTTGAATCCTGTAATGATTTGGTCAAAAAGACAGAATTAGTCAATTAACCCAATTCACAAACCAAAGACTCTGGTTCTTGCAATGAATCATTCAAAAAGACAAGTTAAAACGCTCTAATGATTTGCTGAATGATTCTTTGATCAGATTCCTTTAATGAATTGGTTAAAGAAATGAATGACTCTTATGATCTAATTCTTGCAATGAATTATCAAAAAAAAATTAAAGCTGAATTAGTCATTGAATCCAATTCACAAACAAAAGAATCTTATGATGTGATTCTTGTAAGGAATCAGTTGAAATGACTCACAAACTTCAGCAAGATTATGTGCTAATGTAAATGAAACACTCACCCTCTGTGTGGATGGCAGATAAGTAGGTCCAGTTGTATCTCTTCACTATGTCCACCATGGCTCTGGCCTGCTGGGCGTCTGATGGCACCACCCTCATGAAGTATTTGTAGAGTGATTTGTCGCTGAGGTCCATACTGGTGGCGGAGTACGCGATCTGCGGGATATTAAACAGCTGCAGCAAATTCTGCACTTGAATGGCCACGGAACTCGAACCCGGACCGATCAGCCCTACGATTGGCTTCTTGCCCTTCATGGGCGTGGCTCCAGGATCGGCACACTTGGCCCCGCCCCCAGCCTCCACGCTTTCATCGGCAGCGACGAGCGAGTCCCGTATGAACTCGATGCTTTGCTCCAGAGCGACGGCGGAATGCCAGCAGGAGTCTCGGATCTCGCAGCCCAGCGTGACGTTGGGGAGGATTTTGGGGTCTGCGTTGATTCGGTCCAGCGTGTACATCATGGCCTCCACGCGCTGGATGCCATACTGCTCCCGAACCGCCCCACATTTGCGCTCGTGCACTTTGTCGGCCGGCGGCTGGTGGTGGACGGAGAAGAGGGCACCGATTATAATGTCACCGGGAATGTGGGCCACGACGTGCCGCTCGCTGGCCTGGCCCGCCGTCGCCAGTGACGCCAGTAGCAACATCGCAAAGAGATACAGGCAGACCATTTCGGAGTAAATTAGAGGCCGTGTCTTTGTTCCTGTCTGGGCCAAAGACGCAATCACAGTGAGGAAGTTCAGTCCAGTTGCTTCGTTCCTTCTCTGAACTTTCTGTATCTGATTACACAAAAAGGGGATTCTGGAATCATGCGGCTTTGAACCGTGCTGTCATTTGTCCGAGAGCTTCTATGACGACCCTGAGCAGGATGCTGGGTCGTTGCCGTGGCAACCTGGAGCTGGGGACGGCATGAGATGAGGGGCCTCATAACCTTGAATGAGAGGAGATGGACACAGCAATGTTATTACATCCACACAAACAGACAAAACATGGGAAATGTACACTGGAAAAATGATTTTTCAAAGTTGTAAATCAGACTGAGATTATTAGAGCGCATTTAACAAGAAAATACTATTTCAGAGTCCTTCTGCTTCTAATTTCACACTTCATCAATGTCTTTGCAATTTTTTTAATTAGTTCAAACACTTAAGCTAGTTTTTTTATTATTTGCCAAATTTACGAGCATTTCGGAGTAAAAATCGTTTCTACACAAGTCTTAAACTTTTACATTCAATATTTGATGACATCATTCTATAGGAGAGTTGTTTTTAAAAAACACAATTGTGCTCAAATTGGTGTAGGATTTACTTTTATCAGAAATTGCTAGTAAATATCACAAACAATTAAAAATAAACAAGTCATTTTGAAGTAGAAAGACTAAAATAGTATTTTTTTTTAAACATACTCTAATATTTTTGTTTTATTTACAACTCACTTTACAACTTTAAACATACTTGTAATTATTTGTGAAATTAACTAGCAATTTCTGGGTAAAAGTAAATCCTAAAACAATTTTATTTTACCCCAATTTTTGTCACACTGTTATGTTTCATACAGCTTTCCTGCAGAATGATGTCATCAAAAATTTCTAAATTGTTAACAGTGAAAATTATTTTTACTCCGACTCGCATCAACTTAAATTAAGTTTAATCTTGTATAGACTTTAAAATTAAGTTGACATTAGTTAAATTATTTTAATGAGTTGATGTAATGGAAAAACATGTTGTCAAGAATTATCGATCATATGTTTACAGTATATGTTGGAATTTTACTTTGGAAAATGGAACTTTCAGAATACATGTGAAGTTCAATTGTCCAAACTAAAGTTCCAGTATACCTCTGTAAACAAATGAACACAACAAAACCATTCTGGAATACAAGGGTTGACTAATTAATTAATTTTAGCAGAAAGGTCAAAAAAAATCTTTGTAGTTATTCGTGAAAAATACTAGAAATTTCTGAATGAAAGCTGTTTCTACATAAACATTTTTTTTAGTGTATATGGTTGCAAGTTCATCTGTTTCAGTGTGCCAAGATGTTTTTTTTTTTCAAATATAACGTGTGTTCTGGGTCTGAAAGTGCAACAAAAATGTTAGCTGTCAACAGACATTCAAGAATAGCCAAGAAAGCTTTCAGGCCCTGGACACGAACAAAAAACACTCATATTGGCTGTCAGACCCATTCATTCCAAGTACAGACCACATAGAGAACAAAAATGAGGTGACAATGTTTTACAATAAAAACAGGAGAGCATTTACAGAATGAATGGACCTGCACGGCGAGGTTTTCACAAGCAACTCGTTTTAGTCTCACAGCAATGGCATCTGTATAAATAAAGATCAGCATAAATGAATTCCCTCATTCAGCTGCATTCAAGGGCCAAACTGCAGATTGGACCCTGGGTCCTTGTTGAAATGTGGGGTCCATTAGAGAGACGATGAAAAGCTGCCTCGCTTTCGAGTAAAAGATTAGGGCAAGAGCTGGATGGAAGCGAAAATAACGAATGAATCACACCGAACCATCCTTCTGCCTCAGGCATAAAAGAAACAATAGGAGGGGAAACAAACTGCAATCCCACAAAAACCTCGCCAATATCAGCCATTCGCACTGAAATCGTGCTGGCATTTAATGCACACTTCATTCAAATGAATGCAAATGTCAGGCTGATAGGGCAGAAAGCTCCACTCAAAGATCGAACGGGACGGATGAGAGTGAACGACCTTGCCATTGATCACCGAGAGAACGGGAGCTTTGCGCTGTCCGCGGTGCTGAAACGCATCACACTGCAGTGGCCACAGAACTCCATGAGTTCAAATGCATCTCATAAACAACCTCCTGTATCTCCTCAATCTTAACAAGACATTGCATATTTAACATTGCAAATATAACATTCGTACCAAGTCACACATGCAATGCATATGAAATTGCACATGATACATAGTAAGTCATACTGGTACCCATACAACCGATATGCTCGCGGTCGGTCGATAATCTGCAGAGAGCGAAACAGAAAGAGAGCGCGCGTTCCTCATTCCAGAACATCATCGCTTCCACAGATCCAAACTCGCGCGCAGAGCGGCGTGTGTCCGTGCACAGGTTGTTTGTGGTGATGTTCTGGTGACGGTCCTTCTTACCTGCAATCCACTAAGGTCACGGATGGCGTGTGCTTTCCACAGGTGTATCGTCGGAGATTTGGGGTCGGTAACCCGGTAAACGGTGGGGCACCAGAGAGCCACAGCTGTAGTGTCGTCTCGTCTTCTTGTCACGCACTAACACTGCCGGAGCGTGATCAGGCACACACATCCCAGCCCGCGACTCAACCCCTCCCACCAGTGAACCCCGAGACTGGCTGCATCCAACCGGCCGTGGCACCTGCACGCCTGCGCTTCTCCTCCTCACAACTAGTGTGGATGATTTACAGTGATTATTTTATCATTTAATGTTTGAACATGAGACAAACGACCATAGGGACGTTTGCGAAACATGCTTTTCTGCTGTTGTGAATGAATGGATGAGGCTCTAACGCAGGTAATGCATTAAGGGTGCCTGTTTGTGAGTGACAAGGTGCAAGACCTCATACGTTTTTAAAATGTGAGGGGCCCAACACCAATCCCACCTCAAACAGACACAAACCAGCAGAAGACCACCACCTTGTGGCATTTCACTATTCGGGACTGAAATGCAAATTACCCCCTTTCAAAGTCTAAGGAATGATGTTTAATTAATTCAGTGGATTTAAAGCTGTAAAGATCAAATGCAGGCTAAATGAACACCAGTGTGAATGTATAAGGAGGTACCGTGATGGAAAATGACTGAACTTGCTGCGAAATTAATATCATAATTCACTCAAAAATAAACACCCTGTCATTATTTGATCACCTTCATGCATTTCCAAACATGTGTGACTTTCTATCTTAAGCGGAACATAAAAGAAGACATTCTTTAGAACATTGGGGTCACCCAAACATTTTTTTAAATATTTTCAAGGTACACTCTAAAAAAATGCCGGGTTGTTTCAACCCAACTTAGGGTCAAATATGGACTAACCCAAACGTTGGGTTAAATTTTTACATTACATTTTTAACCCAAAAGTTGGGTTAGTCCATATTTGACCCATAGTTGGGTTGAAACAACCCGCATTTTTTAGTGTAAGCATTTGTTACTTGAATGTGCGAGGCTTCCGGTGTCATTGCTTCCAGTTATTTTACCTGTTCAGAAATCGTAAAAAAAAAAGGTCTGCTATGCTGCTTGATCTTATAATCTAGTATTTCTTGTCATATTATTTTAATTTATTATCATAATCATAAACACACTTGTTTGTAGCGCAAAAACTTTTACCGTTCAGTGCACGGTTATATTTCTAGTTATTTTCTATAGCGGCTAAAGAATCGGAAGTCGCACATTCACAGAAAACAGCTTAATTTGCGCGTTGCAAAATATGGTGGCTAGTCTAAAAAAAAGTCTTCGAAAGACATGAAGATGAATAAATCATAAACTTTTCATTTTAGGGTAAACTACTAAGACACTAATAATTTCAAATGTATTAAAAAATAACAAAAATGAAAGAAACTTTTGCTATCCGTATGGATATTTAGTGAATACAAAGGAAAAAGTCGATTTATTTATTTTAATATTTATTATATACAAGTTATTTCTGAAAGCAACTTATTCATGCGAGAATATAGTGACCATACAGCAAAAGTTTAAGTTACTCACCTTATCAGCAAACTTTATTTTCTGGGTTTATTTCAAGCCAGCATGACTAAAGTGTGGATAAAGCGGTGGCTGCGTTACAGGATGGGGCTTTTTAGCCAAAGTGGCTTTGGGCTTCGCGCAGGATTAATGTGCCCACCAACTGCGCGCGGGATTAACGACCGTTAAAAGGGCAAAACCACTCCAGCAGCTTCATGTGATGTTTACCACAATATGGATAGCCTTCCTCGTAAATCTCTCTATATAGGCTATCTCTCTCAATTTAACATTACTCACTTAAAGTCGTAATTTATACCCTCTCGTTTTCGCCCCCTACTTTACTGAGAAGACCATGAACTAGGCTAGACTGGGTTAGGCGCGTCAGCCACTGTTCTTGAGAAGTGACCAACTACTGGTCTTTTCAGCAGGACAAACATTCAGACAAACCAGGTAATCTTCTTAATCTCACAATTCCCCCTAGCATTTCTCTTAAATGTCTGACTGAGGTGGTGTTTAGTGAGCCCACCACAACATGGATTACAGCGGAAAATCTGCTTCCATATTCATATGCAAACATCTAAAAAAAGAATAAACAATATGCTGAATATTAAGCCCACGCTAAACCCAACCAGCTTTCAGATCTTCCCCAACAAAAGCAAACACATACTGCAAGCTATAAGATGCTATGAAGGCCGATATATTTCTTCATATATATTATACATGTGTATTGTGGAGCTGTCAGAAACACTATAGCTCAGTAACAAAGTCAAAAGTTTAACTGCATCTATCTATCTATCTATATTTTCCAAATAAAAATCCCAATATAGCTCTTAGGTAAACAAATGAACTAAATAAATCCACTCTGGAATACAATTTGAGCAGAAAGGTCCAAATGTGCTCTCAGGACAAGAGTATTCTTCATAATTGTCAGGTTGGGGCAGGTTGTCACATGCTTTTTAGAATACATACAATTATTAATTGCTTTGTCTGTCAGCCAAACAATGGTTTGATATGCTATCATTTCATGAATCATTTTAGTTTATAATTACTGTTACATTTCACTAAAAAGGCCATTAAACAGGCTATAATATGCTATTTAAAGGAACAGTTCACCTAAAAAATGACAATTTGCTGAACACTCGCCCTCAGGCCATCCAATATGTAGATGAGTTTGTTTCTTCATCAGATTTGAAGAAATGTAGCTTCACATCACTTTCTCACGAATGGATCCTCTGCAGTGAATGGGTGCCATCAGAATCCAAACAGCTGATAAAAACATCACAATAATCCACAAGTAATCCACACCACTCCAGTCCATCAGTTAATGTCTTGAACAGTGAAAAGCTGTGTGTTTGTGAGAAATAAATCCAACATTAAGACGTTTTAACTTTAAACCATTGCTTCCGGCCAAAATACTGATTTAATCCATAATCCATAATAATGCTTCCTCTGTAAAAAGTCCATCTCCTGTTGTCTCTCACATCAAAATCCACCAACATATTTGTTTAGGGCTGTTTTGCACAGTTTTGGCTTGTAAATGGTGCTTGATCTGTGCAGATTTCTCTCCTGATTCAGACCAGACCACTTTTTCACTGAAGAAAGCATTTCCTGTTTCTTTAATGGCAAAATACATGATATTGGAGCAAGTTTGTCATAAAAGCTCAGAACATGTTAAATGATCTTTTTTTCCCAAAACAATAAAGGTGTGAAACATTACATTATTCACTCAAAACATATTTTTTTTGTAATTGTACATATAGAATATTTTAGAACAATTAATACAACTGGCCAATACCATAACTATCAATACTAGAGCAAAAGCACAAACGCTCAGAGATGCAGCAACCAGCGCTGGAATGGTTGTTGAAAATGCTTGTTAATTATAGAATTAGCATGATTGAGACCACAGAGTGTAGGCTTGTATTAAATACACTCAGATGCTGGAAAGCATCTTAAACGCTTCTTAGAAAGTACAAGAGTAATTGTTCAATGGCTTCTGGGGTCAGGTTACTATGGCAACACCTCCCAACCGCTCTTAAAGGCGTAATGACAAGTAATCAGAGGCCCAAGTGTGTAATTGAGTCCTCATGCACATGCAAGAACACACACACACACACACACACACACACTCTAAGTCAAGCAAACTCCAAACAGTACAACATTCAAAGTTCAAACCAGACCCGAACTCACATATATACACACACTTGTAATTTAAACAGAAATCATTCATGAAGGACATGTTAGTTTCCCGAATTACTCTTTAACACACTCACACACACTCAGAAGCTGGACGTGTGCGTGGGAAGAGCCGGTGTGAGAGTGACTCACGGTCTGCTGCGCAGCTTCATGGAGTCACATTAAAGGCTGTTCTCGCTGCGCACACCTGCTTTAATTACAGAGGCTTTAGGGAGGGTCTGAAACCTGTAATTAGGCTTGACACCCACTAAAAAGTACATATGTGACCCTGGAGCACAAAAGCAGTGTTAAGTCGCTGGGGTATATTTGTAGCAATAGCCAAAAATACATTGTATGGGTCCAAATTATAGATTTTTCTTTTATGCCAAACATCATTAGGATATTAAGTAAAGATCATGTTCCACGAAGATATTTAGCAAATTTCCTACTGTAAATAGGCCTACATCAAACTTCATCTTTGATTAGTAATATGCATTGCTAAAGACTTTATTTGAACAACTTTAAAGATGATTTTCTCAGTATTTAGATTTTTTTGCACCCTCAGATTCCAGATTTTCAGATAGTTGTATCTCGGCCAAATATTGCCCTATTCTAACAAACCATACATCAATGGAAAGCTTATATTCAGCTTTCAGATGATGTATAAATCTCAATTTCGAAATATTGACACTTAAGACTGGTTTTGCGGTCCAGTGTCACATATTATTTATTTAAAAGCAAATATTATTTTTTTAATTTTCAACAGCAAAGTTTCAGTAATGACAAAACTTCTGAAGTAACCATGGCAACTGTTGCTGCACCAAAAGGATGTAATCAAATATTAAGGACAAGGAGGAGCTAAAACAGACAAGTTAGGAATCAATAATGAGAAAAAAGTTTGTTAACTAATCTGAATATTGATGGTACCCTGACAAAACAAGACAAGTATTGTTATTATTTATCACTTCATTATATATTTACATATGACACACACACACATACACATACATATGTATATATAAATTTATACTTGATTATATTTATAAGTTTACTAAAACAAACATATAGTTAATATTGTTATTGTTAACTAAAATAACAGTTAAAACCATTTTTGTTATTTAAATACATAAAATATATAAACAAATATTTAATGAAAAACTTCAACTTAAGCTAAAGTTAGCACAATTTTTTTAGTAATGTTTACTACTAGTACTAAATTAATAAAACTATTAAAATTGCAAATCAAATCATCAAAGATAAACAGAATATAAAAACTAAAACTCTTACAATTACTAAAACTAAAATTAAAATGAATACCTATATCCCGTATATATATATATATAGTCTATTTAACGTGCATTATATATTAAGTATTTCTAAGTTTATAAACAAACATATACTTCGTATTGAGTTTTATTGTTAATGTTAAATTACCATTAAAACCTTTTTGTTATTTACTACATTAATAACATATATGAACAAATTTAATGAAAACTTTTTAAACTTTTATATATACAAATATATATATTTTTTAGATGACGTCACAAATCCCTCTTACTTTGTAATCCCTCCCCTTCAACTCCATTTTGTTAATGAAACGGCAAATTTCCACAATTCAATCAATAATGGATCAAATCAATTTCCGCATCTGCTACTGTTTTCTCAGCCTGTGTCGCGTTAATCTTTCCGATCACAGAAGCAGGAACAGACCGAGCCTCGGTGTGCTTGTGAGCTGAAGGCCAGCGGTGATGTTGTGAGTGTGCTGAGAGAGATTATCATTCAACAAATATGACAAAACCCATAAAAATCACAGTAAATCAATTATTTGATGGTGTCTCAAAATGACATTGACATAATCTCTGTTGCCATAGAAACACAGATGATATATAAAGATTTTTGCGTCTGAAAAGCTGCTACCAATAAGTGACGGTTAAAGAGACATGAGAGAAACTGTTTCTTCAATTGCAGCCACGTGCAGTTCTGTCAAAACACTTGAGTTTTTATCATGTATTTCCAGCTTTCAGGGACATAACTGTATAGTTTTCAGTGTAGTTTTTTTAGGCATTTGCAATAGAAATTAGCCATTTCAACTTCTAATAAAAGCTCAAATATTACCAATCAGTGTTATTTTAGTATCATTAAGTATTATTTATGATCAGTATTATTCATGTTAAAATAACAAGAATAATATTCTGAATAATGTTTTTTATATATTTTATGATTTCATTTTAGATTTTCATTTTTTTAGTAGTAATATATAAAACATAAACTACAAAAATGGGCAAAACTCAAACGTTTCAACAGTACTTTAATTTTTTCTTATTGATATAGTTGTATACAGTATATTGTTAATGTTTTTGAAAGTCTCATGCTCACCAAGGCTATATTTATTTAATTAAAAATACAGTAAAAAAATAATATTGTGAAATATTATTTGATTTAAAATAGCCGTTTTCTGTGTACTTATGTCAAATGTCATTTAGCCTGTATCAAAGTCTGAGTCCGCATCATTACTCCAGTCTTCATTCAGAAAAAAAAGAAAAAAAAAAAAAAAAAACATGATCTTCAGAAATCATTCTAATATTCTGATTTGCTGCTCAGGAAACATTTCTGATTATTACTCGCAGAAACATTCAAATTTTTTGTGGACCGGTGTACTTGTATTTTCAGATCTTGATGAATAGAAAGTTCAGAAGAACAGCATTTATTTGAAACATCCCTTTTGTTACATTAAAAATGTCTTTACTATCACTTTTGATCAATTTAATACGTCCTTGCTGAATAAAAGTATTAATTTCTTTCAAAAATGGTATAGTGTATAAACAGTGTAAAAGCTGTGACAACTAGCCCCTTTATTTAAAGCCTTCCATACCCTGTGATTTCCACCATGTAGATTTGAACCCACCCGTGTTGCATTTTACCAAATGATCTGGTCTCATCCATCCAGAGGTCAAACACAAGCACTTCCACAGAGGCAGTGTGTCCAGTCTCTGGGAGAAGAAACGACTGAAGTGGTCTTGGCTTTCATCCACTGCTGACTGGCTAAAGTTCAGCTCACACTGCCGCCTGTAGACCACTTGAGGTATTCAAGTCAAATTCAGTGCTTCTGGAGTATTTGCAGTTGGGCAGCGGGCCAGTGTATCTAACTGACATGAATAACCAGTGTTGGGGAAAGTTACTTTTAAAAGTAATGCATTACAATATTGCGCTACTCCCTAAAAAAGTAACTAATTACGTTACTTAGTTACTTTTTATGTAAAGTAATGAGCTACGTTACTTTTGCGTTACTTTCACGTTACTTTTTAAATATAAGCAGGGCTTGATTGTTTTTAATATATTAAGAAGTTCTATTTATAGCAAATATAAAAGCCCTTTCACACCAAAAAGTGTAATGAATAAACCTCAGGCTGAAGCACAAGTAAATTCACGTCTATACAGTAGAACACAGGAGAAGAAACACTCCTCAGCAATAAAAAAAACAAAGCACAATTATTAGATTCTCTAAAGTCATTTTTGCTTATTAACATGGTTGAACTGGATCATCAAAGGTCAGCGCAAAGATATGGTTGTAATAAATGGCATTAGATCATTTGTGTTATTTAACATATTTAATTATTGCAGGTTTGTGTCATATTCCGAGTTTTAATTCATTTTGATGAATACTAAATCAGTTTTTTGTGAGTGGGATGAATTAATGCACATTCACATTTAGTCTAGAACTACAGTAACATCATTGTTCACACAGCGCACACAACTCCTCTTTACTCCCGATTTCTCCCAATTTGGGGACAGGAGACTTGTCAGTCAATACATGGGAAAACCAAGTAACTGGCATTACTTTTTTGAAAAAGTAACTCAGATATTTTCTTGTAAATTAAAAAGTAATGCGTTACTTTACTAGTTGCTTGAAAAAAGTAATCTGATTACGTAACTCGCATTACTTGAGTTACCCCCAACACTGTTCATAACTATGTTATATTTAGATTACTGCTCTTTCACATACATATGGTTGTATGTATCATGCTAACATAAACCATAGCTTTCACTGAATCTCAAACCAGTACTCATGAATATTAAGCATGATAAAAATAACTTTTTAGGCATTTGCAATAGAAATGAGCAGTTTCAGCTTCTTAAAAATATTCCCGTGTTATTTGAGTGGCATTTATCTACCTGTTATAGTATGTTATTTAATATTTAGAATTGTATTTTTATATTTTTAATTTCAATTTGGAAGTATTGGTATTTTAGTATTATAGTATTATAGTATAAGTTAGTGTTTTTTCATGCTGCCTGTCTTTCTAATTTTTTATTATTTTTTCTTCAGTTTTATGTTTGGGGTGGGGGGGTTTGGGCTAGTATTCTAATTGCACAAATCACTATGTTAAATAATCATTGATTTATCATGCTAAATAATCACAGTTTCTTTCCTCACTGAATTCCGCGAATCAGACATATTCAGCCTAATAAATCGCTTTTTTCTATTTTCACATTTAAACTTAATATTAAAAGTATTTCCAATCATTCTCATTTTAGTATCCCTTAGATACTGTGGATTTTTATTAATATTTTAAATCAGTTTTTTATTTTTATATTTAAAGTTTTAGTAATTTTGTTGTCTGTTTTTTTTATTTTTAATAGTTTTATATATATATGTGTGTAATATAATTTCAAGCAATTTTTATTTCAGTTTTAGTTTGGTTATTTTAGTACATCAAGTTAAACTAAATTTAAATCAGGAAATAAAATATTTTAAATATTTGTGTTTTAAGTTCAGTTTATTTTATGTGAAAAAAACAAGTAATGAAAATGTTTTAGGTTCTGTTTTAGTTAAATATAATAATCCTGTTCCTAATGTAGAACAACATTCTTGTAAATGTCATTTACAGAATTCATTCGTTTATTCGTTCATTTTTAAATCACATTAACTATAAAAATGTTCTACCAACATTTCACAACCAAAATGTCACAATACATTTGTTTCATTAAACCTCACAACATTCTTTTCACTACATATTTGCTCGAAATGTGCATTCATGCTATTATTTTCTCATTAAATGCAACTAGCTAAATTCTTTTATGGGCCACTCTTTGCATTATGAATGAAATGCACAAAGCGTTTGATTGTGCAGATGACCCCTGACTGCAGAGAGAAAGAAACCCCACGGCTGTAGTAATCCTGTGACGTTCATGCCATTGCTGGATTATCTGGACCTGGTGCTCACTACAGTAACATGTGACGGGCTTATGATTTGAGAAAGCTAAGAGCACTGTACATGCAGCTTCACCAAACGCCACATGATAAAACATATGACACACATATAGAGCTGAATACACATCATTAATAACAAGAGCATCAAAGAAGAACCATGCTATTAGTTTGGATAATGCGCCATGATAACACCATAGTTTGGACATGTACCATGGTATTCTTGGAGTAGTTTGAGGTTCAATACAAATTAGCCATTAATAAACTCTTAGAGATTATATTCTCTGTAAAAAAAAAAAAGCTTTTTGAAAATGTTCAGAAATGCATTAAGAGATTAAAATGAATTCAAATGTGCAACTTGCTCATAAAAGTGTCTAATAAACATAAAAACAAGGTACATGGTAATCATTCCATATTACATCACTGAATTATCATCAAATATGCTTTGGCATAAAGGACTAAATATGGATGTGATTTGACAAATTTGCAGGACTATGGAACAGAAAAAATGAGAATCAGAATAAAATTGCCAACTTTTCATTATTGTTGCTACTAATACATTACTGTTCAAAAGTTTGGGGTCTGTTTCTGTTTCAAAGAAATGAATACTTTTATTCATCAAGAATGCATAAACTTGTGGAGTGACAGTAAGACATTTCTAATCTACAAAGATTTTGTTTTCAAAAAATGCTGCCTTTTTTTTTTTTTTTTTTTAGAAGTTCCCATGTATCCTAAAAATCCAATTTATGTTATTTAAACATTGATAATAATCAGAAAGCAAATTCATATGGGAATGATTTCTGAAGGATCATGTGACACTGAAGATTGGAGTAATGATGCTGAAAATTCAGCTTTGACTCACAGGAATAAATCACATTTGAACATATATTCTCATATAAATCGCTTATTTGAAATTGTAATAATATTTCATAACTGTACAGTTTTTACTGTTTTTTGATCAAATAAATTGAGTATAAAAGACATCTTTCTGACCCCAAAATCAATTATGAGAAAAAGCGTGTGTGTTCTTGTGTTTAAGGGTTATAATGCATAAAACAAGCAAATGTATTGAATTAAACCCCAATTCTCAACTCTATTATTCACCAGCAGGCTGCAAAACAAAGTTGCATCTGTAAACCCTCATTAAAGGTGTGGACTTTGCTGGTTATTGGGTTAAAATGCCTGATTTCGGATGAAAGGAGCTCCTTCCCAAACTGTAAATGAAATGATCTTACTCTCGACTCGAGCACAAGCGGGGGTCACTGACCGGTTCCATCCCTAGCATGTGATACGAGGGTGTGTGTGTGTGTGTGTGTGTGAGAAAGGAGGGACACAGAGCAGTGTGTAAAGAGAAAGCGAGCTGAAGTTTTCCTAACTCTTCCATGTCGAATGCGTCTCACTCTCGTCATGTCTCTCTCTCTGCTTCTGTTCTTCATTCAGTTCTTGAGTCCGTCTCTCCAGCAGTTTCCTCGGCCGTGCACCACACCGGACGTCCTGCAGAGCAAGCGCTGCTGTCCGGTCTGGCTGGGCGACGGTTCGGTGTGCGGCTCCCTGTCGGGTCGAGGCTTCTGCCAGGACGTCACGGTCTCCGATCTTCCCGACGGGCCGCAGTACCCACATTCAGGCCTGGACGACCGCGAGCGCTGGCCTCTGGTGTTCTACAACCAAACCTGCCAGTGCGCCGGAAACTACATGGGCTTCGACTGTGGCGAGTGCAAGTTCGGTTACTTCGGCGCCAACTGTGGGGAACGACGGGAATCTGTGTGCAGAAACATCTTCCAATTATCCGTGTCTGAAAGGCAGAGGTTCATCTCGTACCTCAATCTCGCCAAAACTACCATCAGCCCCGATTATGTGATCGCGACGGGCACGAATGCGCAGATGAACAACGGCTCGATGCCCATGTTCACCGGCATCAGCGTGTACGATCTGTTCATCTGGATGCACTATTACGTGTCCCGTGACGTGCTACTCGGGGGTCCCGGGAACGTGTGGGCCAACATTGACTTTGCGCATGAATCGACCGCGTTTCTGCCCTGGCATCGCATTTACCTGCTGTTGTGGGAGCACGAGATCCGGAAGCTGACCGGGGACTTTAACTTCACCATCCTGTACTGGGACTGGCGCGACACGCAGGACTGTCAGGTGTGCACGGATGAGCTGATGGGGGCGCGCAGTCCTCTCAACCCCAACCTGATCAGCCCATCCTCGGTGTTCTCCTCCTGGAGGGTAAACATGAAAACATTAGAACATTATTTTTACTTGCAAGTAATACAGTGTGGTTTAGTCATTTATCCCTTGAGTAATTTTTGCTCTTGCATTTCCCGAAATGTAATTTTAAATGAAAATTTTATGAAGTCAAAAGTCCAATTAAATGCTTCTTTTCTCTTGCAGACACACAAAACCAAACTAAAATCCCAATATCGTCATATTTTTGCAGTAGCTTTTGGGCAAACAATTGAACACAGTAAAACTGTTATAGCATAGTTTAAATTTAGATAAGGTTAAATTACGCAAACAAGGTAGATAATAGCCTGTCATATTATTTGTAAATTATTATTATTGTTAATAATAATAATAGTAATACATTTTAAATTCACTCTATAGATTTAAGTGTGAAACAGTAAAAATTCACATCCTTGTTTAGTTACTTGTTTTAGGTTATTTTACTGTAACAAAACTGAGAAATGTTTTCAGAATGCAACTAGTTGAATAAAATACAAAATACTTTTTATCCTATTTCAGTCCTTCTTATTTTATTTCAATTCATGATTTTATTATCGTTTTAGATTTAATTAACTCAAAAAATGTTGAATAAAATAATTAAAAAGCAATCACAATAGGGATTAAAAAGGCAATAAACCTAAAAGAATTGTTCATACATTTTTACTTCAAAAAAGTTCATATTAATCCACAAACTATTTTCAGTTAAGTAAAGCATTCAGATTTAGTTTTATTTTACATGATTTTTCAAGTATTTATTTTTTGTTCAACTTATCGTTCTGTAATAAACTAAAACTAAAACTGTATATAGGAAATAAACTGCTCTGTAAAGAAATTCTGACGCGGGTACGGAAGAAAAAGATAGATAGATAGATAATACCAGACTTTGCTCAGTTTTTGTTTTAGTAGTTTGAGACAACGTTCATTTTCTAGAAAAAATCTCATTGTCTAATATGTATGTTTATTATTTTTATTTTAGTTTTAGTTATTTTCAAGTTAAACTAAATTAAAATGAGATGTTTCCTTGGCAACTAGCTGAAATAAAATAAGCCACATTTTTTAATATTTTATTTTATTAGAATTAACTTTTTTAGAATTTGGGATCTGTAATTAATGCGTTTAAAATATGAAGAACAAAATGTACAGGCAGTAATATTGTGAAATATTATTACGCTGACATGGCTAATATTATTATTAAGTTGATATTTTTCCATTGTTATTTCATTTTTTTGTCAACTCTAGTACTTTGTTGTTTTTGCTGCTTTCTTGGCACACTGGAAATAAATATTGTAAGTTTTTTATGTTTAATTTTATTAAAACATTATTTCATTCAAGTGTGGTTTTTTTTTTTTTGAAATCAGTCTCTTCTGCTCACCAATGCTGTATTTAAAAAAAACAATAAAAAAGTAAACAGTAATATTTTGAAAAGAGTTTACAATTTAAAATAGTTTATAGTAGTTTGTCATTTTATTTTCTCCAATTTTATTATAAACATTTTATTAGTTTTTTTTGTCTATATAGTTCATTTTTATTTCAGTTTTAGCTTTAGTTATTTTAGTACATTAAGTAAAACTAAGTAAAATGTTTCATGGCAACTAGCTGAAATAAAATACGTTTTTTAAATTGTTTTTTTTCATTCAGTTGTAACCGTTCATTTCAAATAACATTTTTGTAATGATGCAGTATAAAAAATGTGTGTAAAAATATGTAAAACTCCTAGCCTTAAATAAAATACTTTGAAAACATCCGATACACTCAGACACCAAGGAGGGAATCAACTGTCTACAGACCAGATTATTACAAGAACTTCAACTTTATCCACCAAGAAACTCAGAACAGCTTAGAAACTGCTTTGCAATGACCTGGCAACCACCCACAATCCTCTAGTATCATGCTGAGATTTGCACAGGCAAATGCCACTCTAAAATTGACTCTAAAATACCATTAGCTCCATCTTTCTCTCTCTCTCCTCATCATCTGCTGCTGGCGTAGGCGTTCTTAAGATCTCTTAAGACCAGCAGGGAGGTGAAATGGCATCCAATTAACAAACAAGAAATGAGCTGTATAAGTCATTAGAGACAGAAAAAACTGCACAGGTTTACAAAACACCTTCATCACTCCTTGCACTTTAGGTGATTTCTTTTTAGTCTTTTTTAAAACTGTTTAGTGGTATGATCTTAATTGTCATGAAAATAATGTCACAATGAAAAAACGTAATAGTCCTAAAAAAAACAGGTTTTATTTCAGCTATTTTTATTTAATAAAAGTAATGATTTCATTATAATATTTATTTTAATTATGTATTACTAGAAAAAAAAATTAAACAAAAAATAACTTTGTTTGGGGCTGGTAAGATTTTTTAAATATAGATATGCTCACCAAGGCTTCATTTATTTGATTAAAAACATAGTAAAAACTGAGAGATATTTTTATGCTTTAAAATAGCGGTCTGCTCTGTGATACTGTTTAAAATAGCATTATTTTCTTCGTGATCAATCTGAATTTGTCGCAGTCATTACTCCAGTCTTCAGTGATCTTTCAGAAATCATTCTAAGATGCTGATTTTGTGCTCAAGAAACATTTATTATTATGTTTAAAACAGCTGAGTAGAATTTTTTCAGATTCCTTTGATGAATAGAAAGTTCAAAAGAACAGTGTTTAAATCTTTTGTAACATTCTAAATTTCTTTACTGTCACTTTTGATCAATTTCATGCATACTTACTGAATAAATGTATTAATTTCTTCCCAAAATTAAAACATTTACTTGACCCAAACTTTTGAAAATTAAGGTATGATTATTAGTTTATTTCTTTTGATTTGTGTTCTTGACCGGTTGATTCACATATTACACCTTTATTGGTTCGATCTGTTTTGTTTTATTATGTTGGACTGTCTGCTGGTGTGTTAATAAGCGTCTGTTATACCTGTGCAGGTGATCTGTTCACAACCTGAAGACTACAACCAGCGTGAGGTTTTGTGTGAGGGGTCTCCAGAGGGCTACCCACCTCCGCAGATGTGGAGTCAGTGCTGAGCCTAACAGACTAAGAGACAGGCCTGATGGACACACTCCAACATGAGCTTCAGGAACGCTCTGGAAGGTAAAGCAACAGCACA
The DNA here is from genome assembly GCA_018155175.1 of Sinocyclocheilus anophthalmus. NCBI lineage: Eukaryota > Metazoa > Chordata > Actinopteri > Cypriniformes > Cyprinidae > Sinocyclocheilus > Sinocyclocheilus anophthalmus. Next base: position 214,983 of record JADLZN010009370.1, on the reverse strand, counting down.
TTTAGAGTGAGAAACTGATTTACCCTTCTTTAACACCTCGCTCTAACACTGAGCGCATCACCTTTTCCTCAGGATTTGCGAGTCCTGAGTCAGGGCTGGCAGTAACGGGTCAGAGCTTGATGCACAACTCCTTACACATCTTCATGAACGGATCCATGTCTTCAGTGCAGGGTCGCAACGAACCCCATCTTCTTCTAACATTCATGCCTTTATCAACAGGTGAAATGCATACACGCATTCAACTACTAACACTGATCATTTTGAATGCATATCTCCCCCTAAACTGTGCAATGTCATGATACACTCCAATCACGCAATATTATATAAATATTACATCATTTAATAATGGATTCTCAAACTTTTTGTCAGCCAAACCATTTGACCTAAATGTTACTCTCAGCGCCCTGTGGTTTTAATTTACACTGTAAAATTTATGGTAAAAAATGGCAGCTGCGGTTGCCGGAATTTTACCGTAAAAAATATGGTACATCATGTTAGGTTTTACGGTTTTTAACTTAATTTACAGTTAAAACCGTAATTTCATTAACGATATATTTATACACCAACCACTGAAGTCTGAAATCTGTTTTGGACCTTTGTAAAAAAATGCACTGATAACCCCCAAATTGCAGTGGTGATGAGAGTCCCCTGATTGAACCAAAGCCCATCACCAAGTAGCTTTTAGATAATAACATATTAGAAGGTGCACAGTGTCATTCACACATACGCTAAACACCATCATGGTAACACACTTGAAACTGAAATAATGCAATAAATATTTTTTTAACAACATTAGGTGTAACACACAACACAACCCTAATATACAAAACTGATAAGAAAAACAGTTATTTCAATAACAAAAAACATCAAATTTGAAATGTAACGCAGGGAATTCTGGAAATGTCAATTTACGGTTATTCACTGTAAATTAAAAAATGACTTTTTTTTCACTTCCAAAAATGTATAACTAGCCGTGAATTACATTTAATGTCCACTCATTCACGTATATAGTAGGGGAATTTACCGTTAGCCATTTAACAGGTTTTTGCTGTAGCATTTTTACAGTATTTTACTGTTTAATTCACGGTCATTTTTTACAGTGTACTATTTCAATAATGTAACTATTTTACTACTGTATATTGACTTACTATACTTTTAAACTAATTTTGCATGGTTCTATGATGTCAGTTAATGCTCAAATGGCATGCAGGTAAATATAAATATATATAGTCTTTTTTTCAGTAAGTGTTTCATTTTTATGTACAGTACAGGGCTATTCGAGTTGTTAATAAAATTATATATAAATGCTTATCATTGTTTTAAGTTTTCTTGTTATTATTGTTTATTTTAAGATTATTTATTAATTTTATTTTACATTACGATTTTAAAATAATTATTATCTTTTCATAAACTCACAAATCAGCAGGGGTTTGCATTAATAAAAATATATACACATTTTCTCATATCTCTTTTTTAGTCGTTTTGTTTTGATTATTTTATTTTAAGATGATTTATTTTAGTTTTACATTTTAAAGATTGAATTATTAGCATTTCATCAACTCACAAACCCCGCAGGGATTTGCGAACCCCAGTTTGGGAAATCCCAAAGTTAAGTTCAGTGCATTTTAATTTGACATTTTAATGTGAGACAGACAACAAAACTTTAGCTTCTAAACTTTGTCTGGTTGAATTTAACGCAGTTTTGCATTGTTGTTTAATGCATATTTTAATTGTTTCATACAAATTCAACCCATAATCAGTAAAAACCTCAAGAAATTTCGAGGGTTGGCTTTTTTAACTTGAGCCAGTAAGAAACCATCTATAGCAACTGGCCAGAACAACCTAAAGCATATTTGAATGCAAAACACAACAATAGCTGAGAAGGTTTCACTGAAACATGAATCCAAACATGATTAACCTCATTCCCCATTGACTTTCTCATTGCAACTCTGCGTTTGTTTCAGCATCTTTGAGCAATGTCTGAGGAGACACCAGCCCCCCCGCACACACTGCCCCACCGCCAACGCCACGATCGGACACAACGACGGCTATTACATGGTCCCCTTCATCCCTCTCTACAGAAACAGAGATTATTTCCTCTCGACTAAAGCTCTGGGTTATGAATATGCATATTTACAGGACCCAAGTGAGTCATTTGCATGCATTCAGAGACTTTCTTGCTTCTTCAGTCTCTCTCTGTTCTCAATCACTTTTCTCTGTGTCAGGTCAGCGGTTTGTGCAGGAGTTTCTGACACCGTATATAGAGCAAGCTCGGGAGATCTGGCGCTGGCTGCTGTCCGCGGGGATCCTCGGGGAGGAATTATTGCAGCTATTATCACTGTGGCGTGTCGCAGGCGGCCGAAGAGGAGAAAGTCATATGGGGAGACAGCCGCTTCTGAACAGCAGCGAAGAAGAGGGATCGACTTCATATCAGACTACACTGTGACCCTACAGAGACACGCGTCAGCGAGGACGGATACGCCGTACCGACGGGAAAAAGACACAACAGCCAGTTAACTCAGGTCATGTGACAAACCAGACAAGGTCTCGCCTCTAAACCGGAGTCATGCAACAAGGGAAGATTCAAAATCTTGCTTTAGTATGCATAATGCGCACTACATACACTACTGTTCAAATGTTTGGGGTCAGTAAGAGTTTACTCAGCAAGGATGCATTCAATTAATCAAAAGTGACAATTCCACAAAATATGAAGCAGCACAACTGTTGTTTTCAACATTGATAATAATCAGAAATGTTTCTTGAGCAGCAAATCAGCATCTTAGAATGATTTCTGAAGATCATGTGACACTGAAGACTGGAGTAATGATGCTGAAAATTCAGCTTTGATCACAGGAATAAATTACATTTTGAAATATATTACAATAGAATAATTTTTTTGAAATTGTAATAATATTTCACAATATTACTGATTTTACTGTATTTTTGATTACATAGATGCTGCATTGGTGAGCAGAAGAGACATATTTGAAAAACATCAAAAAAATCTTACCAACTCCAAATATTTGAATTGTTTTGTACATATTGGTCGAAATATGCAGTACACAACCAAAATATATTATTGATTAAAATACTGCATCCCATAATGCAATGCGCTTGATTGGTTTTCCGGTTCCAGTGGGAATAAGCAATTTCACTGACCAATTGCCTTAAGCAATCTGACTAAAGTTAGATAATAGACTAAATAATTGGATTTAAAATGTAAAATAATCATTTTAATTTCCAAGCCACTCAAAAACGCAACACAGTGAGGTCATAAGACATCAATGTTGCATACCAGTGTTTGAAATGCTTATTGCTTCACATGCTAATTAATAGTACACAATATACACGGTGCAGTAAGCTAGTATTCTGAACACAACTAAGGTCTCTAGTCAAACCAGTTTATTGATATTCATGGTGCTTGTATTGTCACTGTGTGTTTATATATATAATACACATACAAAGTAATATTAAAAAGATTTATATAAATCAGTGATTAAATGTAATCTTTGGCAGTGGTAATATAATAGCAGTGCAGTTCATTTAGGACTCAAAGTTATACTTTAAATATGGTTGTGTACGTTTGTGTTCATAAAGGTATACAATAAGCCAAAACATAGTATTAATAACCAAGACAACATGTGAAATGACATGAGGGCGAGTAAATTATGTCAAAATTTTTCATTTTTGGGGGAACTACTGCTATTACCCAGGTTTTATAGGAATAATTCAACAAAAAAATTAAATATACTTAACATTTACTCACCTTCAGGCCATCCAGTATCAAAGTTTTGTTTCGGTCATCAATTTGGATATTATTACATGCATACTGTCTCAGCAATGCATCCTCTGCAGTGAAAGGGTGCCGTCAGAATGAGAGCCAAACTGCTTGTCTAAACATCAATAATCCACAACATGACTGTAGTCCTTCAGTTAACATCTTGTGAAGCCAAAATCATGCGTGTTTGTAAGAAACAAATCCATCATTGAGTCCTCTGTCCATAATATTGTTTCCTCCGGTGAAAAAGTCATCTGGTCTGAATCAGGAGAGAAATCTGCACAAAGCACCGTTTACAAGCCAAAACAGTCCAGAACAGCCCTAAAACATCATGATTTTGATATGAGATGACAAAAGGAGGAAGTCTTATTATGGATTATGCACTTAAATCTTGTAAAGATCTAAAGTGTCTTAATGATGGATTTGTTTCTTATAAGCAGCAATCTTTTTGCTGAGTCCTGGGGTTTGTGGATTATCTGTGATGTTTTTTAATCAGCTATTGACTCTCATTCTGACGGCAACCCCATTCCACTGTCAGAGCATCCATTGGGTAACGGCAAGTGATATACAGTGACCGAAACAATTTCTCCAAAGTCACTAAAGAAGAAACAAACTCATCTACATCTCGGATAGCCTGAGAATGAGTACATTTTCAGCAAATTTTCATTTTTGGGTGAACTATTCATTTAAGGGTCTATCAAGGGTTGTGCAGGTTCATGTAGACAAACACTACATGCAGAATTACAAATATTCCCTGAATAAGGACGTAATTGTGCAAGTTTTCCCTCTCATTACACTGTTTACCGGCTCTCCATCTCTTGGCTCCGGGCCAAACACGAAAAAAGATTCATTTTTAGACGAGGACGTGGTGCATGAATTCCAGACATCTTCATCCACATTTGTCTTCTCCTGTCTTCATTCCTCAGTGTCAGAGACTCTAATGGCTTTTTATTTGGCATTAAACGATGGGTTTGCTTGCGTCCCTCAGATGAAGGTCTCTTTGTTGTACTCAAATGCAGTTCCTGTGTGTGGGTTTGAATTGCACAGAGTGTGTAACGCTTTAGAGATCCCTTTGGGTCCACAGCAGAAAACCCCCACTCTTTTACTGCAGGACAAACACACACATCATCATTTTTGATTACTGCAATCATTAAAATGGCCCACATAACTACATTATTTCAGCCAATAATGGATGCATTCATCATACTCACAGCTGATTGGCCCTCCCTATTTCTTGGAAAAGGAGCTTCCAGTTTGGCCGACCAATCCTAAGCCTGGAGCTCAAAAAACGGTAACGTTCCTCACCGATGCTCTTCAAAACACACAATGAAAGAAATTACTTCAGTATGACAACTGATATATGCATATTTTATTGTAAAATAATGAACTAGATGTTTACATTTTCTGTAAACAAAAGAACAATGCTTGCATCTACAAAACTCAAGTTATAAATGATATTAAATAAGCAGTATTAAAATAAGATATAAGCACACACACCTGTAATCCCCGAGTGTTACTGAGGTAGAGCTGAACATTCAGATAATCTGGCCGATTGTCCCGCCACAGCTACAGAGAGAAGACAATATATTTCAAGAGGATGTTTAATATTACACATTAAAATATGTATAACATCAGCCAGCAGGTGGCGGTATAGCCTTTAGTAAATTTCATGCATACTGCATAACGTGTTTATATTTTGTATATATTATTTTTCTGTTACATTCATGCATTTTTAATCCGATAAAGCCTTCTGTATCTTATTTGATACACAAAAGGTCTCTAAGTTTTCAACATGATCAATTCTTTGCTGAAAAACCTGTTGCATCACACACTTTGTTATCAAGTAAGGGGTATCCTTTTAAGTATATTGTACAAACATCCACCTTCAGCTTGTGCTTCACTGCTTTGCTGTGAAATCTTTAGTGATTTTTATGAAGTAAATATAGGAACAACTTTTATTGTTAGTAATATTTCAAGATAAACACTTGCTGAACTGAAGAAACTTAGCTTTACTTGGTTATCCAGACAACATTTTTAGAAAAATCATGTTCAAATGTAAGTCTCAAATATGATCATCAGGCATTTGAGGAATGTTTGTTTGTTCATCTCTCAATCATCATTGCATTGCATTATGTTTGGTCATATTTTTTATAATATCATCACAGTTTACAGTCTACCGCTACCGCATTTATCGTAATTATCACTCAGCAATATAAATATCAGCATCTGCACTAAATTGCATATTCTTGTTCAGTTTGGGGCTCTGAATAAAAACCCTGATTTATCAACTAAAAGAAGAAAACACATATGCAAAATACTGTTTGGACTATTATTTCACATTTCAGGATTTACTCAGTAAATGTGAGTTTAAGGGTTAAGTGTACGTTTTCAGAGCCACTGTGTGTGTATAGGTATTCACTTATGGTGACCAAATGTCCCCACCAGCAAATTTCTACCTTTTTTGGTCCCCATGAGGAAACAAGTTTTTAAATCATACAGACTGAAGTGTTTTGAGAATCTAAAAATGCCTGTAGTTTTGTGTGAGGGGTAGGTTTAGAGCTAGTGTTTGGGTGAGGGGATAGAAAATACAGTTTGTACAGAATAAAATCCATTACGCCTATGGAATGAACCTATAATGATAGGACTACCAGTGTGTGTGTGTGTATGTGTGTGTTTTACCCTCTCACGAAGGCCACACAGCAGATCAGCAAACCAATAGAAAGACTGAAGGTCCCTGCAAACCCAAACGAAATACAGCCTCCTCAATTTATACTGACGCCAGTCATCACTGCAACACACACAACAACACCTTCAGACACTTTACTGTGGATTTACACATTTTATTATTTTTAGCACATAGTATGTATAAAGTGCATAATATTTTCTGTGCAAATAGATCCCGGGATGATCTATAACTGGAATCAAACCTACGACCACCATCTGAACTAAAGAAATGCAGTATTCAATATACAGTGTGTACTGTGTAGTCTGCAGCACACTAGTGTTCCATTTAGAACACAGGGACACAGAGAGTTTAAGAATGATCTAATGTTACAGTAAAGTGAATGACAGCTTGCCTCACTCACAATAGTGCTTGTAGAACACAAGCGAACGGCGTGACTCCGATCCCTCCTGCTACACACAGGCTGACCTCGTAATTAAACACCTCCTCTGACGGGCTGCCAAACGGACCATCCACGTGCACTCTGGGGCGGGACAATAAAGCAGAAGAACCAATGAGATTAGAGAAGACGCATGTGGACAGAATATCCATTTCCATAATACTTCCATACTACTCATTCTATTTCTGCAGTATGACAAACTGTGCACTGTGTGTGAAATTTCTGTATGCATGGAATACATTCTACTTACCTACTGCAGTATGCAATGAATTAGAATTCCATTCCAAATATAACTAATGGAATACTAGTATACTGATTCCTGCATACTGCACTGCATTGAGCTTACAAAAATATGTTCTAAGAACATTTTGCTAACTTTCTCATTAAGCTATGAAAACATTATATTTGGAAAATTCAAAATGTGCAGTTTTATCTTGTTTATGCAAATGTTTAGGGAACATTCTATTTGATCATTTTTGCAAACATTATGGGAAAGTTACTTTGGAATACTCTCTGTACATTCCAAAACAAGTAGCAGCATTTACAAAATGTTACACGAACGTTCAACTGAAACGTTTCAGAAATAACATTCAATGAACAATGTATAAATAATGTTTTGAGAACATTATTAAAGACAAAATAACTTTAATAAACATGTTATGTTAATGTTACTGTAAAATGTTAATACATAACTTGCCCGAATGTTCTGAGAATGTTCCCGGTTACCTGGGTATATACTATTTTTTTGAAGCATGTGAAATGATATATGGTTATTTTGCATTCTAAATCCACTTTTATGTAAATTGTCTTTGTGGGCCAATCAAATCACAAGCAAAAAAATATTTTTGCATTGCATTATGGGATACTGTATTCTGTGCACTGTGCTATAGTTGCACACTGCATATCTTGTTAAATGTAGCAAGTCATTTGGGTATTACATGAAGAGCATATTATGCACAGTATACATGCTGAAATATTAGTACAAGTAGTATGCTATTACAAACAGATCTGACAACCACCCCACCAATCAGAAAATGATGATCCGCCCACACAATGCTGGAAAACTGTTCTGTCTTCCCAGGAAATGGCGCAGACAGAGGGTCGTGACATTTAACCTCCTAGTATACTGAGGGATCATGACCTTCATTAACACAGCTGACACTGTTCCCACAGCGCAGCAGACTTACGTGGGGTATCTCCTCTGTTGCATCATGGGAAGGATCTCAGAGCTGTTCGACTTTTGAAGCAGCAGCTGAGAAAATCTCGCTGAGGAATAACATAGACAAAAGAAAATCAACAATATATGTACAAATAAAAACAATATCAAATATATTTCAGAAAATGTGGTGTTCTGGGTGACTGTTAGCACATTGCTATGTAGTTGCTAAGGCATTTTAAATGTTTTTAGCATGTTAGAAAAATAGAAACAGTAATTGTGACTTTTTAATCTCACAATTTTGACTTTATTTCTCGTAATTGCGTTTACATCTTACAAACTCGCAATTGCCAGAGTAAAGTGAGAATTGTATCTCGCATTTCTTTTTTCTCGCAATTGCGAGTTTACATCTTACAATTCTCACTTTTCACTTGCAATTGTGAGTTTATAACTCGCATTTCTGACATTATAACACGCAATTCTGACCTATAACTCGAAATGGCGGGGGAAAAAAAGCAATTACCTTTTTTATTTTTTATTCAGTGGCAGAAGAGGGCTTCCATATGCTACAGAATGTAGCTAAGGATTTCTCGGCGGTTGTTAAAGCATTGCTAAGTAGTTTTTAATTTGTTCTGGGTGGTTTATAAGACTATTTTAGATGGATGTTAGTGCACTGCTATGTTGTTTAACACACCTTTACGGTCTCATTTTGGTCTCTAGATATGGATAAGTCCTTTATTGTAAATTGGTGGGATTTTTTGCCTGTTTTATCCCCCATGTGTATTTGCACTGGTATGTGTTATTTCTTTTGTTAAGTATGTTTTCTTCCAGGAACTAGTATCTGTAAAGCATGACAATGGAAAGTGTCTTGACACAGGACTGAGCCAACAAAAATGTGTGTGTAAGAGTGTGTTTTAATCCAAACTTCACACATTTTGACAGAAACCTTTGAACTAGATAATATAGATCACAGCATCTTTTATTTATTATGCATGTGTGTGTGTGTGTGTGTGGTGTGTGTGTGTGTGTGTGTGTGTACGCACAGGTCCAGTCTCCCAGCACTCTGAGATGAACACCAAATGTTTCATTCTTCCCTGTTGGACACTGAGGAACACAGTCAAACACACACAGAGAGCGGATTTGAGTGTGAGGATCAGGTACAGTCATGCATTAAAGGAAACAGACCCCTGCTGCGAAAGACTCCAACAAATTGTACATGAATGGGAACCAAGCTTTTACTTGGCAGAGAATGCTAACGTATTAAGTGTATAAGTGTGGAGAAGGTTATTGCATGTTTCAAAAATGCTTTTTAATGGAAACATTTACATAGACCATCATGGAATGTTTTGTTTGAAAGAGAGTGCAATTTGATCCTATAGCAATCTTCAACAGCATTACATCATTGAAAATGCCTTCAGCACTGTTTATGAAGAAGCACATGTTCATATGCTGCTGTCAGGTCCTGCTTGTGCATCTGGAAATCATAACCTATGATATGATGCGAGTTCGAAATGAGTCAGAATAATAACATTAGTAATTGTTTTTGTATCCATAATTTGCTAGTCACTTTAGATAAAAACATGTCAACGTGCAATTAAAATGTGGTTATGAGCAATATCAATTAGCCATCATTCTATCATTGACGCACTCAAGTTGGCGCCTAAATAAATTCCTGAGTTTCCCACTGGTGATTATGACATTGCAGTGGTGTTCATGTGCTTTTATCTCATGAGTACCATCATGACTTGAATGCAGTAATACACACAAATGGACTCACTGTGGTAAGAGTAAAGGGATGGTTTTCAAATGACGACACACTCGGGCAGTTCAGCAGGATGTACTAGAGAAAACAACACAAAAACACATTTTAGACATGACATTAAATATGCATATTTACATAATATATATACTAACATTTACATTAAATGGGCCTTATACATGTTTTGAAATACGTCTCCTCTGCTCACTGAATCTGTATTTATTTGATCAAAAATACAGTAAAACAGTAATACTGAGAAATATTAATACAATTTAAAAGAACTATTTTCTATGTGAATATATTGTAAAATGCAATTTATTTCTGTGATCAAAGCTGAATTTTCAGCATCATTACATATCATTTCCATGATTCCTCCATAACATTCTAATTTTCTGATTTGCTGCTGAAGAAACATTTCTGATTATTATCAGTGTTGAAAACAGTTGTGCTGTTTCATACTTTTGTGGAAATCACAATTTATGTTTTTTTCAGGATTCTTTGGTGAATAGAAAGTTCAAAAGAACAGCGTTTATTTGAAATAGAGATATTTTGTAACATTATAAATGCCTTTACTATCACTTTTAATTTAATGCATCCTTGCTGAATAATAAAAGTATTCCAATCATTTCTCTTTCAAACCACACAATCTTAAACCGACCCCAAACGTTTGAAGAGGAGTGTTGCAGACTGAAGTTTTTCATTTAAAAATTTGAAAACAAACTTTATTGTAACCGTGCGGAGGCGGGGCTCACCTGTCCAGGGCGGGGCTTAAAGCCGCTCATCAGCATGCGCAATTCTACCACATCACATGGATGACTAACGACAGAAACTATGGTAACAGGAGCAGAGCTGCTTCTTATGAAACGATACAACCACTCGGCACAGTACAGGCAGAGAGGAGCTGAGACCCACAACCACGTCTAAAACACACACACAACGACTGATAATCATATACATATAGATGTACATACAAAACGATATAAACAACAACATGAAAGAATCAACTACTGCATCATTTAGAGACAGACAGACCTGAGGAAAATGGGGTTGAAAATGAGCCTCTTCTTGACAAACTGTTTGTGGTGCACCTGAAAACTCCGCCCCCTTCTCTCTTGCTGCTTTGTGATTGGTCCATGAACTGAGATTGTTGTGTGTGCAGCCGGGTGGGTGGGCCTCCACGTTTGACTGATACTTTAAAGCTCCCCTATTGAACAGAGAGGCATCAATCTTATCGCATAAAGCATAAAGGTATAAAGGTCCCAACGGTAAATGTAAAACCTTAAGACCTTTTTAAGATCAACTATAGAAAATTTAAGGAATAATTTGAAGGGAATGCAATATGTCAAATGGTCTCTATCTAAATGTAAATGTCTTATATTAGCAACAATTCAAAGCTTGAAAACACAACTTCCTGCCGATCTCCATTAATTTTTAAGTCAACACGACTGCTGTTCCTGAAACCACGCCTTCTTTCTTTGCATGCACATTTGGGTGGCATTATGCTAATATTTCCACATAGTGATGTAGATATGTGGGGGCGTGTTAGGACGAGCCGTTTTAGGTGTGGCTGACTCTGAACTTTGAAGAATATCTCTTTGGATTTGAGACTTTAGTTTTTGCAACTTTACAGATCTTCTTTATGCACCAAGAGCTTGTAACACTCCAAAGAGAAAGGAACAATGGAAATAAAAAAAAATTTAATTCATAATTTCATTAAAAATTAATTTTACAAAAATCACACTAATTAATAAATTTTTGCTTAATATTTTTTGTTTGATATTTGCAAATCTAAGACATAAAAAACCTTTCTTCCATAATGTAAGGGATTATGGGTAATAAAATATGCATCAAGTATAGAAATAGCATGCCATCAGTGCAACTCTTACATACTATTTTCAGTTCATATTTAATGATTTGGGGACACACCAATTCTAATTTCACATACTATTTAAGTATTCAAGTTTGATTTTGTCCCCCCAAAATGTACTGACAATATTTTCACAGTCTTGTTTGTATGCGTGTGAGGGAAATCCACTGATAAACTCACCCTGCTACGTGGAGCATCAGAATAATGTAGAACACGATGAAGAGGTTGTGAGTGTACCAGAAAATCTCGTAACTTGAGACTCTGAGAAAAACACACACAATTGCACTCAAATAAAAAGGAGAGCGAGATAAAAGAACATGTAGCACAGCGTTCAGGTCTCTTAGATTGAACGAGACGCTCTTGAAGTGTCCTAAAGTGAACTAAAGCACCTCAATTATAGCAGGACAATGGAGAGGAGAAGCCCATCGGCCCCAGATCAATCAGAGGGGAAGAACCCCTCCGGGTAATAGTCTCGGTAATTACAGTCAAGTGTGTGTGTGTGTGTGTGTGTGTGTGTGTATAAAGTCTAGGGAGAGGAGACTAGGGTCACAGGCAGGTCAAATAACAGTTAAAAGGTTACAGGTTCTCACCTAATACAATAAGACGACGCTGTAAACATCAGAAACAACACCAGCACCAACAGAACGCCAGTAACTCCAGGAACTAAGAAAAGAGCCAAAAAAATCATGAGTTCTCAAACAAGGTCAAATTAAACATAAATAATGTTAAAAATAATAGTAATAATAAAAATGACAAAATTACATATTACTACAGTTAAAATGAAAAATTAAAATATAAGCAATTCAAAATATTAATACAATTATTTTTAGAAATTAAGTTGTGTGAAATAACTTGAAAGAGATATTTAAACACTTCAGCTAACAATCTCGCTTAAACACAAAATAAAAGGAGACACATCTGACAAAGTTAGAAGACTCTGTCCAAAGGCTTTTCAGTTAATCATCCTACATTAAATATCATAATTTCAGTTTCATTATATTAAACACAACACACTGATGTAGAAGTAAAGAAGGGAGATTTAGAAATGTGAGTCACCTGTGCTTATGATGAGAATTCTGGGATCCTAAAGAGATAAAAACATATTACCACAGTTTTAAATATTACACAGCACAACTGTGTGTAATTCGATCTGTAGACATCATACTTTTTCACTATTTCCGTAATGTCCATAAACTAGTGGAGCTAAGCCCATATCAGTACTGACTGTGTCCGTGTAAACATTGCTGAACATGTTTTTAGCGAGGAAAAGACAAACCGAATCAATTGAGTAAGTCATATATGCTGGAACTGCTCCGATTTATAAAAATGTGTGACTTCAATCATTCAGTTCAATTCACTAGCAAAAACCAGATCAAAAGAGCCATTCATTTTCGTATTTGGATATGGCTTGTACTGATTTTAAAAAGCACGTATTGTGATGGGTGAAACTGTGCTTTTCGAAACTCCGAATCAGTTAAAACACTGCGCCGCAAAATGATTCACTGTTTAGAAGCGCTCCAATCGGTTCGCGTATCACGAATCATTTGATTCAGATCTGGACGTCAAATGCAGATTGCAAATCATTTTATCTAGATCGGGACTTTGGACAATCTATGCTTCGGAACAGGTTCGCGAATCATTTTGCGAATTGAAATACTCACCATCTGCGCTTCGATGTCCCGATCTGAAATGATGGTTCTCGATTCAATATTCAGATCGGCACTTCTGAGCACGGATCATGAATCATTTGATTTAGATCAGGATTTCGAAGCGTGGATCGTGAATCATTTGGAGCACGATGGATACTTTGGAGCACGAATCGTGAATCATTTCATTTAGATCGGGATTTCGAAGCGGGTTCACAAATCATTTGAATCAGATCGGGACTTCGGAACGAGAACCGATAATTATTAGATTCACAATTTGGTACTTCGGTTTGTGAATCTTTTGATTCAGATCAGAACTTCGGAGCTGGTTGGCGAATCATTTCACAAATTGAATGATCTGCAATCCGCGCGCTCCGATGTCCCGATCCGAAATGATGGTTCTCGAATCAATATTCAGATCGGCACTTCTGAGCACGGATCATGAATCATTTGATTTAGATCAGAACTTCAGAGCGGGTATGTGAATCATTTGATACGAGGGATACTTTGGAGCACGTGAATCAGACCGAATCATTTCATTTAGATCGGAGTTCGATGGCGGGTTCCAAAATATCATTTAATAGATCTGGGTACTTACGAACGGACCGATCATTAATTTTGATTCAGATTGCGGTACATCGTTCGGGTCATTTGATTCAGATCAGAACTTCGGAGCTGGTTGGCGAATCATTTCGTAAATGAATTGATCTGCAATCCGAATGCGCCTCTCGATGTCCTATCCGAGAATGAGGGTTCCGAATCAATATTCAGATCGGGCACTTCTGAGCACGGATCATGAATCATTTGATTTAGATCAGGATTTCGAAGCGTGGATTGTGAATAGCATCTTGATCACACTCGCGACTTTCGGTGCAGATTCGTGAATCATTTGATTCTGATTGGGACTCCGGAGTGTGTATGGCAAATCTTTTTTCCGATTTATTCTTTTATTTTTTATTATTAAACAGTAGAAAACATCAACTATTAAGGCAGTACTGTTACAAAAACAAAACAAAGAAAGTATACACAAATACAAATCTCTTAAAGAATCATGAAACCCCGTTTCAGCACTGGTTAGTTCTCACCACAGCTTTAAAAAACGCAAAAAAGTGGCGGTTGCCTGCAGAGACGGTGGAAGAGGAAGACAGACAACACAAACAACTTCGGTTTCAGACAGTTCTCATAGGATAAGAACACGCAGTCTCATGAATAATCTATTAGACATCGACACGTCATCGATGCACTAGTCCTTTGCCACGTCACAAATTGTGACGTCAACACGATGTAGATTTTAAACCCGGAAGATGAAAATAGCACAAAAAAGCAAAAAATTAACCAGTTCCAACAATTAAAATTAACGGATGCTAACATGGTCTTCTATGATGTGCAACACAAACACCTCTGCTGAAATCTCTGAAAAAATAGTCTGGGGTTTCATGACCCTTTAAGAAAATTAATCACAGAAGACCATAAAAGAGTGACAAAACCAGCAACTCACTTCAGTGTCTGACTTATATTATAATGACTTCTATAAGGTTTTTGTGAAATTTGAATGAACTCCTTTATCTGTTGTTTGACCTCTTCATATTTAAAGAGAGAATTCTAGTTTCTAGTCAGACATCGCTTGTTGTGATTTTCAAGCGTGTCAAATTTAGTAGAGACACTATGACATGTCCCTACCGATATCCAGCGACTACTAAATTGTCCCTAACAATAATTTTAATCAAACAATGAAATGTCTGTTGTCTGTCGTTATGTCCCCACCAATGTCAAAATCATATCTACGCCCTTGCAAAAACATAAAAAAAAAAATTATTACTCCAAACACAGAAAATTCATGTAAATATCTGTGATACCTGTCCTCGATACTGAGCGACATTGAGCGCAGGGAAATCCTCTGAATATCTCACAGAGAAACTGACCATGTTCACGAGGTGAGCGCTCACATGAACCACTGCAGACATAAACACGAACAAACACATAAACATCATCAACTCAGACAAAACACACACATGGAATGACAGCATACATAAAGTATGTGTGGAAGACAATTTGTCTATTCAGCAGCTCTCTTTGTGTGTGTGTGTGTGTGTGTGTGTGTGTGTGTATGTTGTAGCTTGTGTTGCAGTTGTCATGGTAACAGGGTGCCTCAGAACTCTGTAATTAGAACAAGACCACAATGCACTGAGACAGGAAATGTGGGGGATTCGCAGACACAAGATAAGACCACCTGGGGAATCCCTCTGGATATTCCTGACAAAGTATATATTTTTATCTCATTTGTTTGATTGGGTTCTCTTTGTCAACTTTCAGGACTTGCAAGAAAATCTGATACGGTTTGCAGAAATATAGACAATTCTAAAGGGTTCACAAACTTTCAAGCAGCACTGTATATACTTTTGAATAGCTTATAATGTGTGTTCGGTCTCTCTTTTTTTTCGTTATGGTCTTTTGACCCAGAGAGGATTTTCTTTTTCCTGAAAATGCTAGTTAATGTTATTGCAATGCACTGAAACGTAACGCCTTTGCTCACACAGGGTGTGACAACTTTCCGAAAAACTTGGATAATGTTTGTACATTTTTGCCCTTTTTCCCCCACATTGTTACACTTGTGGCGTTCCCGGTCAGAAATCACTGGCCTACAAAAATAGCTTGTAAATCTCTCATTATGCTATATTATTAACAAATATTGGATTCAGTCTTTTTATCAACTTTTTTTTCAGTTAGCACAAGTACTTATACTTCTTTTTAGAGCTAATAGGTCATAGAGGCCTCATTGATCTGAGCTTATGCACCTCAGCATATGCGATGAGAATTCTGGTGCAGCATATGCACCATTGCAAAAATTATCCACAGATAATGCTTTTAATTAAATTAATTATTTAATGATTAATTTTTATGTCAGCTTTCATTTTAGTTATTTTAATTTAATTTAAATTTATTTTTTAATTGCTTTATTTTACTATAATAACCCTGTGACATACATGCATAAATACACAAAAACAGTGCTTTCAGACAGACTAGTGACTCGACCCAAGTAATCTGTTCTTCCTCTCCCATGAAGTGAGTGTAATCTGCTGTCTGTCTGCGTGGTCTCTCTCATTGTTCTGGAGTCTGTTTGGTCTGTTCATTTACTGTCTGATGCATAATGTACCAACAATGGCCTTGCAAACCAAAAATCATGCTCAAAGCATTTTCCAAGCTGCTACAATAACACTTCTGAGGAAGAACTTGCTGCATTTGATAAAGTTTGTATCAAATCCTTTTCTTAAAACACTTTATCGTAAGCAAACTAGATTAACACAGAACACAAGCATAGCTGTTCTGTTCTGTTTATTTGAAGAAGTTTGCATCATTGATTCTGTTAATTTTCCTATTTATTACTGTGAAGCTGTTTGAAACAATCTGCATTGTATAAAGTGCTATAGAAATAAATGTAACTTGACATGTTCTGCTCTCACAGCTTTCAATTTCACATTTATCAAACTCCTAAATATCATGTACAACAAGCAAACTGGTCACTTTATGTCAGTCAGACAGTCTCTTCCTGCTATGTGGGCAGAATACGCTGACCAGATCATGCAGAAACAACACAAACTATGGTCAGTATCGAGCGTTTGTGTTGAGGCATCTGATCAGGTTTCTCACCTGAGAAGACGCATATAGTGACTCCACACGCCACATGAAATGTCTTACTCTTATCCAGCAGCCGACGAACACATCTACCCGTCACCTGACAGACAGAGAAAGAGTCCGAGTCAAAACAACCCTCATTCAGCATGGCAGCAACATGTCTTTGAATCTTTAAACTGCATATGCAGCATCTGAAACAGCATGCAATAAATGTGCATTTTTGTGACTGCACAGATTTGACATGAATGCATTAATATGAGAATTTCTCAAAGTGCACGTAATGTCTGTCTCACCCGCTGTGATCCTCGGAGGAAGGTAAGCAGTGATCGGCACATCGGCAGCAGTACCAGACTGCAGTTAAAGTTTAGACTGGAGGCCGATGCTCGACTGATGCAGAGGCCCAGCTGAAGAAACACATACACAGGGGTTAGAACAACAGTTTTCAAACTTTTTAATGCCGAGGACCCTGAAAATGCAAAAGATGCCGTTCCTATGTTGGCCGAGAAGGCGCCACACCTCACCTTAAACACATGCAAATAGAAAACACCAGCAAATTAAGAAAACATCTTCAAAAGTTTGACAGCACATGTGCTGCAAATACATACAAATAAAAAAAAATGCAGCAAAAACAGAAACGTGCTGCAAATACTCAACAAAACCAAATACAGAAATGTGCTGCAAGTAGCACAGACACTTGTTTCGGTTCCGTTAAACATTTTCGATGTGGTCTGTGCACATTTGCAGCACGCTTCTGTTTGTGTTGTGAGTATTTGCAGCGCGTTTCTGTATTTTGGCACATTGTAAGTATTTGCAGCACGCGTGCTGTCAAACTGATGAAGATGTTTTCTTAATTTGTTGCAGGTGTTTCTTCATTTGCAGCGCGTTGAGCTTCCCTCATCCACACGTTCCCTGAAATTACTTTCCTGCTTTTTTATCATGTTGGCCTTGTACTCAGCCCAGGAAATAATTATAATATTATCTGAAAAATATTTCATCTAAAGTAAGTTATTTTTTTTTTTTTTTTTTTTTTTTTTTTGGCATTTCTAAAGAAGTAACCTGAAATCAAGCAGAAAATCTCTAGTATATGTGGGTGTTGGTATGTGCGTTGCAGTGGCGTTTGATCATTGTTTCCTGTACAGAGGTGAGCGAGTTGTTACACGTCTGTTAAGCTCTATACAGAAACACAACAGCCTTGCTACATATGAGGGTTTACAGCCTCACAAACACATAGGCACAGTAAAACTGCTGCAATTGCCCAATTCTGGCATAAATGTATAAAAGTCTTAGCTAACACAAGTGTGGTTTGTTTTCGGAAAGTTGTGTGTCCCTGTGCAGCATCTTTCCAGGACATTAAACAATAACCTGTGACAACAATTACCCTGATTCATACGGGAGTGTTGTGTGCATCCTGTCCATCTCACAGCAACACACAAACACCATCTGTACACACAACCACACACACACACAAACACACAAACACACAATCTCACGATCTCACACACTCTCTCTCACACACACACAATCTCACACACTCTCTCACACACACACACACACTCACACACCACACACAATCTCACTCTCTCACACACACACACACACACACACACACACACGTTGGGTTTCCATGTTTTAAGGGGACATTCCAATTCCAAAGGCGTAATGGTTTTTATACTGTAAATTGTATTTTCTATCGCTCTACACCAACCCTACACCTAAACCTACCCCTCACAGAAAACTTTCTGCATTTTTACATTAAAAAAAAAAACTTCATTCTGTATGATGTATAAGCTTGTTTCCTCATAAGGACCAAAAAATGTCCCCATCCTAATGGAATATGTCTCAATACACACAACAGGAAATCATTTTTAACGGTTTTAATGGTTAAACGTTGTAATGGTACAGTGGAAATCATTCGAATTTCTGTGATGTTTCTATTTTTTTTCGGCAGACCTGTAAAACTCACACACCCCAAACTTGAAAACACAAACTTAACACATAAACTCAAGTTCTTACCCCCAGCATCTTGTGCAGATAATAATACTGCGCTCCGCTGAAGTACAACATGAATGTTCTCCAGAACAGGAAGACATTGACTGCAATCCAAAACATCTGCCCAAAACAATAAAAATACAACAATCTAAATGACAACATCTCAAACTCAATGCATGCACCCATACAGACACTGTGACAACAGTATAGTGAGTGAATCTCTCATCTCACCATGATCAAGTGTTTGGGTCCTTCATTGGCCCTCCAGCTCTTCAGCGCGACGCTCATGATAGCCGCGCGCGCGGTCTTTACGCACCGCGATGCTAAACCTCGGACCGCAAACCGCCGTTAAAAATCACCGGTGCAGCCGCTGGACTCTCCGTGCCGTGACGGTCACCCCGCCGGCTTCTCCGGGACTCCGCGTGCCGCTCATGTTCCCCGTCACGCGCCTCCCACCAAACGCCCGGTCTGGGGCCATCCTGTCCAGTGAATCCTGGGTAATAAAACAGAAAGAGCATTTTCTACTACTTCTAATAATAATAATAATAATAATAAAAAAATAGCATTATTTCTACAGAGCAAATACCAAAGTGTTATATTTAATAAAGTAATATTCTAGACGCAAACAGCTATCTCATCTTCATCTATCTATCTATCTATCTCTGTCTTTCTGTCTGTCTGTCTATCCGTCTATCTGTCTGTCTTTTTGTCTGTCTGTCTATCTATCTATCTCTGTCTATCGTCTATCTATCTCTGTCTATCTGTCTGTCTGTCTGTCTGTCTATCCGTCTGTCCGTCCGTCTGTCTATCTATCTATCTATCTGTCTACTATCCTTCTATCGTCTGTCTGTCTGTCTGTCTATCTACAGTATCTATCTATCTATCTATCTCTGTCTATCTGTATATCTGTCTATCTATCTCTGTCTGTGTCTGTCTGTCTGTCTGTCTGTCATTGTTTTTCTATCTGTCTATCTGTCTGTCTGTCCTATCTGTCTATCTGTCTGTCTGTCCATCCATCCATCATTCTATCTATCTACCTCTCTGTCCCTGTCGGGGGTGTCCGTCTGTCTATCTATCTTTCTATCTATCTCTGTCTGTCTGTCTATCTCTCTGTCTTTCTGTCTGTCTGTCTGTCTTTCTATCTGTTTGTCTGTCTGTCTGTCTTCTATCTATCCTGTCGTCTGTCTGTCTAGCTGTCTGTCTGTCTGTCTATCTAGCTATTGCCTGTCGGGCTGTCGTCTGTCTGTCTGTCTGTCTATCTAGCGTTATCCTCTGTCTGTCTGTCTGCCTTGTTCTGTCTATCTATCTCCTGTCTGGCTGTCCTTCTATCTCTGTCCTGTCCCTGTCTGTCTGTCTGTCTTCGGTCATCTTCTCTGTCTGTCTGTCTAGCTCTCTGTCTGTCTGTCTATCTATCTAAATCTCTCTGTCTGTCTGTCTGTCTGTCTGTCTATCTAGTATCCTATCTCTGTATGTCTGTCTGTCTGTCTGTCTGTCTGCTATCTATCTATTTCTGCTGTCTGTCTGTCCTGTCCTGGCGTCTCTATCAATCTATTTCTGTCTTTCTGTCTATCTATCTTTCTATCTATCTCTGTCTGTCTGTCTATCTATCTCTGTCTATCTGTATATCTGTCTGTCTGTCCGTCTGTCTACCTATCTCTGTCTGTCCTGTCTATCTATCTATCTCTGTGCTTTTGTGTGTCTGTCTGTTTGTCTGTCTATCTATCTATCTATCTCTGTCATTCTATCTATCTACCTATCTATCTATCAATCTATCTATCTCTGTCTGTCTGTCTATCTATCTATCTCTGTCTGTATATCTATCTATCTCTGTCTCTCTGTCTATCTGTCTGTCTTTCTATCTCTGTCGTCCTGTCTGCTGTCTGCTATCTATCCTCTGTCTGTCTTTCCTGTCTATCTATCTATCTGTATCTATCTATCTGTCTGTGTCCATAAATCTATCTGTCTGTCTATCTGTATGTATTTCTGTCTGTCTGTCTGTCTATCATCTCTGTCTGTCTGTCTGTCTGTCCTGTCCTGTCGCTATCTCTGTCTGGTCTGTCTGTCTATCTATCTATCTCCTGTCCGATCTGTATATCTGTCTGTCTGTCTGTCTATCTATCCTGTCTGTCTGTCTGTCTATCTATACTATCTGTGTCTGTCTGTGTCTGTCTGTCTGTCCCTGTCTGTCTGTCCTGTCTACTCTCTATCTCTGTCTGTCTGCTATCATCATCTCTGTCTATCTGTATCTGCTGTCTGTCTGTCTAGTCTAGCTTCTATCTCTGTCTGTCCTGTCTATCTATCTATCTCTGTCTATCTGTCTATCTACTCTGTCTTTCTGTCTGTCGTTCTGTCTATCTTTCTGTCTGTCTGTCCATCTATCTTTCTATCTATCGGTAATATCTTTCCTGGCTGTCTGTCTATCTAGCTCGGTCCTGTCCTGTCTATCTCCTATTCTATCTCTGTCTTCGTCTGTCTATCGGTCTCTCTCGTCCTGTTCTTCTGTCTATCTGTCTCTCTCTGTCTGTCTATCTATCTATCTATCTCTCTCTGTCTGTCTGTCTGTCTATCTATCTTCGTCTGTCTGTCTGTCTGTCTGTCTGTCTGTCTGTCTATCTGTCTGTCTGTCTGTCTGTCTGTCTGTCTGTCTGTCTATCTATCTATCTATCTATCTATCTATCTATCTATCTACTTCAAACTTTCTGGTCAGGCTTTCTCAGTAACTAAGTTCGTCTCCAGTTGTTTTATACAGCCTATAGGCCTAGTTAATCTAGTTGTATTAGCTATATTTATTTACGTTAATATTGATACGAAGGAAATTCTTCCTAGAAGCTAAATTTAGGAGTTAAAAAACTTTTTATTTACTCGTAATATGTAAGTAGGCTATCAGTCTTGACTGCGAACTTAACGAAAAGAGCGAAATCGACTTACGGTTGCCAGGGTTACTACTTTTTACGATTTTTTTTCCTTTAACTTTTGTTTAAGAACAATTGCCCCTTGTGCAGCTAGCAAACAAAAAAAACTAAAGTCTTTTATTTACTTGTGTTTTGACGGTATCAATTTGAGCTTGATAAGGATCTTAACAGAAGACTTACGGTTGCTATGGTTAAATTTTTTTCACGACCCCTTTTTATCTATTCTCTTTAACTTTTGTGGTTATTGAAACGTTATATGAATGCATGTATAAGGACCACTGTAGATAAGGACCCAATCGGTTTCTTGGAGGGGTTTAGCACCTTGGATCAAATGACTCAAACATCTATTGATGAGCAAGTGCCAGCGTCGAAATGTGTTGTCTACTTTCATTTCGCGCATCCATGTGTTATGCCCATAAACCACATAAACCACAAAAAGTTGCCTTATGTTTTTATATTTACTTATGATTATGATTACCTGCCAAATTCGGTACAATGCATGAAATAGAAACATTTATGTTAAAATTGTGCATGGTCCCTTTTCAAATAAATTTAAATAAATAAATAATAAATCAAAACTACGAAACTAGAACAACAACCCCCACACGACTCCCCGCTTCTCTTGAATAATGCCGTCGCATTCCTCCGCTCCCCGAGCGCCTTCACGCTTCAGCAACGCATCTGCGATCCGGGGACGCACCGGCTAACATACCGCAGCTGTCCAAACGACGACAAATGGGTTCAGTTTATGCACATTTACTCCCTACTTTTACTAACATCATTAGTGATTCATTGAAACTTTCTTTTACGAGTCACAACGTGCTCTAACCGCGTTTGTATATTGCCTGTGTGTGAACCATAGAACCGAGGTGTGAACACTGAACCGGCCATGTTCGATTCAACAAAGAATCATTCTTCTGAATCGTTTCATTGTCATGATTCGGTAGAATCAAAGCAAAGTATTTTTCTTTCGGAGAATTATTATTAGAACATTATCTTTGGGAACATGCTTCACAACTCCTTGTTCAAGCTCTTGTTCTGTCCAGGCTGGACTATTGCAATGCTCTCTTAGCAGGTCTTCCAGCCACTTCTATCAAACCTTTACAATTAATCCAGAACGCGGCAGCAAGATTAATTTTTAATGAGCCAAAAAGAATGCACGTCACACCTCTGTTTATCAATTTGCACTGACAAAATTGATCAAATTCAAGGCATTGTTGTTTGCCTATAAAACCAGCACTGGCTCTGCACCCCTTTACCTAAATTCATTACTTCAGACATCCCATATATGTGCCTCTTGAAGCTTGCGTTCTGCAAGTGAACGGCATATTATTGTGCCATCTCAAAGTGGCTCAAAATCACTTTCACAGACTTTTACATTAACTGTTCCCTCCTGGTGGAATGAACAGCCCAACTCAATCCCAGCAGCTGAGTCCTTACCCATCTTCAAGAATCGGCTAAAAACACATCTCTTCCATCTTTATTTGACCCTCTAACTCTAGCACTCTCTATCCTAATTCTATTCTTTAAAAAAACTGTCCCTTTTAGACTTGCACTCTATTCATTTACTGCTTGTTTTCTTTAAAAAACACAAGCTTTTCTAATCTTTTTGTATTCTATCTATTTGTTTTCTTTTTATTTATTAACAAAAGCAAAAAAGGCCTATAACACTAGCTTGCTCTATTCTTTTTCTATTCAATCTATTTATTTATTTTTATAGGCTAATTTAAAAAAAAAACCTTGCTAGGTGTACTGCGTTAAGCTAACTGAGACTTGTTATAGCACTTGCATATCATTGCTCTTTTGGTGATTTTGATTGCTTCCATTGTCCTTATTTGTAAGTCGCTTTGCAGTCATTCTTGAGACGTGGGACAAAACAGGTCAAAAATATTTTGAATTTTAAATGTCATGAGGGATTAATAATAGAATGTATTTAACACAATTATCACCTTCAATTTAATTTTCTCATTATTATGCCAAATCTGTGTCTCTTAATGTCCTCTCGCTACAACTAAAACAGTGTGTAAGGGTTCAATCATTCAAATGCAATAAAATGGAATTTAAAAAATGTTAATGATGAAAAAGAGCTTGTTTGATCAAAAGCAACACTTAATAATATCTCCTATCAAAGCAAGGTTGCTTTTTAATGACACGTGCATGTTTCATAAGATTTTAAAGTTGCGTCCCCACTTTTTGTCAACACCGTCAGACATTCAATAAAATGTAATAAAATCAGGGAATATCAGGGGCAGCTGTCACTCTAAAGGACCCCCTTGCCACAGTTCACCTCTGCAGAGCACATCAGTTTCAGACAGGCTCTGCTAAGTTTTAGTTTTAGAATATTTTAAATCCTAATGTTAATATTTCCTGTGTCACAGCCATATGTCAACACCATCTTCCAATTTCTGAGGAAATTATTTGAAATATTTAGATAATTGTATTCTCCTGAAGCAGGTTCCATTAGCATCTAGCATCAACAGAAACAAATAAAATGGCTTCTACATGAACTCCACTGGTTTTGTGAAAGAAATGTCAAATTTGTCAACACCGTCAGATGTCACCACCATAAGATTTTGTGTTCCAATAATATATCAGAATACTTAAATGTGACTGTATGAGCTTTATAAACAATAACATACTGTTTGTTTTAATACAGTAATTGACTGATTCAATGTATTTGATAGTTAAAATTATTACAAATTCTGGTTTTCGTCACCACCGTCAGATGTGACAACTCCGTCAGTTGAAATTTTGATTAATATGTCATTATGAGATTTTAGTATTTGTGTGGAATGTTGGTCACATGTGAATGTGTAATCTGTCTGCTAACACCAGAATGTGTTTTTGAAATGTTAAAAACATCTTGAATTCTGTTAAAGATAAAGCTGAAATTATATTACACAGTCCAAGGTAAAAAAAGAAGCACATTTTGTTAAAAAAGAGAAAGGTTGGGAGGTTGTATCAAAGCATTGTTCAGTAGCTTAGTACATATGAGATACAGAAATGTAGTTTCATTTGTCTGAGTACAAGGTTTTATTTTTTCAATTTTGCACTGTTTTGTCCCACTTCTCAAGAATGACTGTTTGGATAAAGCGTCTGCTAAATGATTAAATGTAAGTATTTACAAGTCACTCTTTAACAGCAGCTTTTAGAATAGTACAGGTATGTGTTCGGCCATGTTTTGGAAATTACACACAATTTACTCTCTAAAACAGGGGTGTCCAAACTCGGTCCTGGGGGCCGGTGTCCTGCAGAGTTCAGCTACAAGTTTCCTCAACACACCTGCCTTGAAGTTTCTAGATACCTAGTAAGAGTTTGATTAGCTGCTTCAGGTGTGTTTAATTAGGGTTGGAGCTAAACTCTTCAGGACACCGGCCCTCCAGGACCGAGTTTGGACAGCCCTGGGACTCTAAAACAATAATGACAAATAGACGTCTCTACTGAAAACGACAACCGCCATCCAGCCTAAAGCCCCGATTAGACAGAATGCGTTTTTTAGGTTAGGTTTAGTTTAGTTTTTTTTTTTTGGTGACTTTAAGTGGTCGACACCAAAACTGGTTTCAAATGGCCCAGGTGATTTGATAGCTTAGAGGGGTTTTGGCACCTTTTCAGCTGGTCAGTTTGGGAGAACAAACCGGTTAACCTGGGTTTGGCTTCTTAAACTAGTTTAAGTAGTTTGTTTTCAGCGGCGGTGAAAACCAAATATTAGAAGAAACGCGTAAAATGCCGCACGGCAACTTTTATTTTGCTTGATAAATCTAGCGAATTGGTGAATCGTTTTCACTCAAACGAACCGATTCGCTGCAATGAACTAATGAACAACCCAAGCCAGCCAAGACCCGCCTACATCTCTCACTCACTCCTCCTAGAACTACTAGCTCTCCAACTTCCAACGCTTATTCAAATGGCATCTGAGGATAAAATAATCAGCTGGCTCTGCCGGTTAACGGTTATTACGGCTTTCTTCTTTATTGGCTTTATTATTGGTGAGTTTTTCTACTTTTATAGAAGTATGTATATAATTATCTGCAATGCCTGTCGTGATTAATGCAGAGTCAAGTTGTTTTAGACTGCCCACTGCGCATAATTAGCTATATGAAGATAGCACTAAAACAAAGTTACATACTGGGACCCTTTAGATTCATCATAAAACTAGTTCAGGTGTTTGATACCTTTGGTCTCACCTGTCCAGATCTCATGCCTTTTGGGCAGATGTGAGATGTGACTATACTGAGACAGAGACCCCATTCACTTCTAATAGATCAAGTGTTTAAACGCATTTTTATTTTGGAAATAATTGTTCACAGTCTTGAAGAAGAGATGCTCCTGTGTTACACAACTATGGAAAATCTGGAAATAGAGAATTGTAACATTGTATATTCATTAAAAGTGCTGGAAATTTACTATGGCAATGTCATTTTTTTTCTATTAACGTTTGACTTAAATATTGCATAGAATGCAAAATATTGCTCAACCAAATTTGCGTGGACAAAGTCATGGAAATTCACTTAAAATGTGTGGGAACCTAAATGTTTTGATCACTTTTTGTGTTTATTGTTGCTTTCAAAAATACTCTATTGCATTTGTGATACTGGATTTTTTACTGACACTTTTAGGCAATTACTACATTATTCTTTCCTCCTGTGCAGATGTTTCATTAATATTTGGTGTAACAGGTGTCTGTTTCTCTTAACTGCTGTTCTCAGGTTGGTTTGCTCGGCCTACTGCTGTCAATCACGGACATGCATCAAAAAGCTTGCTGCACGACTTTCTGGATGAGATGCAGGCAGAGAATATTAAACACCATCTCAGGTGGGAAAATGATGCCTGTCTGTCCACATGCCCTAAATAAACTAGTCCTGATGTTATTGAATAATATCATTAAAGGAATAGTTCAGCCAAAAATGAACATTTGCTAAATATTTACTTATCCTCAGGCCATCCAAGAGTATCCATGTAGATGAGTTTCTTCATCAGAACATATTTGGAGAAATGTAGAATTGCATCACTTGCTCACCAATGGATCCTCTGCAGTGAATGGGTGCCGTCAGAATGAGAGTCCAAACAGCTGATAAAAAAAAACTCCAATAAATTCCAAAAACTAGCATCCAGGTTCTTATCCAATAAGATGTTTTTAAAACGTCAAAAATCATTCCGGCGGTCCTCTATCCATAATATGTGCTTTCTCCAGGACAAAAAGCCATCCTCCAATCGAATCAGGGGGAAAATATGCACAAGTCAAGCACCATTTACAAGTCCTAAAAACAACTATTGTTTGGGGTTTGAGTGGAGAGGACAACCAGGGAGGGAACTACGTTTTTCATGGAAGGGAAGCGTTATATGGAGTAGAACAGTTTGACTGGATTATTGTGATGTTTTTATCAGCTTTTTGAACTCTCATTTTGACGGCACCCATTCACTGCAGCGGAACCATTAGTGAGCAAGTGATGTAATGCTAAATTTCTCCAAGTCTGCTCTGATGAAGAATCAAACAAACCTGGATGGCCTGAGGGTGAGTTAATTTCCAACAAATTTTCATTTTTGGATGAACAATTCCCATTAGTTAGTTTACTGCTAAACCTAGTGGTCTCTCTATATAGAGTTGATTTTAAATATCTAGATTAGGCTCTCGTAATGCACGTTGTCATCTAAAAGGAAGTTTGACAAGGCTTGCCCCCCTGGCTGGACGCTTAGAAATCTGGATCTGGCAAGCAGCTCGGGCCGAGGGGATTGGAGTTTGGGGACTCAGTGGAGCTAGTGGCGTTACGACGTGCTTGCTGTCATACCCAAAAAAACAAACCCCCAATACATCTCCCTTAGTGGACACCTGGGCAATGAGGTACATAACTTCACAACCAGAAAAACACCACACAAAAAAACAAAGCCGTCTTTTTGGATATACACTTGCAGATCGATCAGTGATATTGCTAGACATGTAAATGAAGTGTTAATTGAGGCTGTTCTTGTGTTAGATATAAAGGGGACCCACCCCCTCATTTCTAGATGTTGCAACAGACATTGGCAACCACCCATAGCAGTAAAAACAGTAGTTTGCTACTTAAAGTTTCCTTATACTATGAAAGTGTGCTTAGGTGCAAGGCCCACAGACTCTTCAGGACCAGGGACCATATGCACTCTTAGGAAAACAAAAATTCTATTTTAAAAAAAATTAACTATTTAATAAATTCTTTCAATAGAATTTTTAGAAACTAAAAAGGACCTAATTTTTGGTCTAAATATTAGAACCTTTTTAAAGTTCCGCAAGAACAACTTTTATATTTAAGGTCTTGTTTATTAGTTCTTTGAAAAAACATTTATGTACTTTAGGTGCTTTCAAGAAAACCAAATCTGATCTGAAGAACATTAATGTTGGGAGTTTAGTTAATCCAAATCAACTCCAGACCCTTAAACAGCCCCCCAAAATGTTTCTAGATTCATGACGTGGGTTCCAAAATGAAACATGTAGAGGTGGGGAGGACTGTTCTTTCTCTATGAAGTAGGGAAAAGTGTGATAGTAAGGTCATTTATCTTGTCACTGGTGAGGCTGCGAGTAACGGCTCAAGCATGGTTGCCATGGTGACAGGTTAAAGTCCATGACTGTGTCTATGGATGTTTTATAGTGATTGCAGTGCATAATCCAATAAATAATAGAGGTCAACATGTCACTTTCCCTCTCTCAGATCTTTAACACCTCTCTGGCTGAGCCGGTCCCTGAAGGTTATGAAGATGTTACCGATATCGTCCCTCCTTATAGTGCTTTCTCTGCGAAAGGACAACCAGAGGTGATGCTTGAATAGGCAAATACAGTCAACATGAAATCAAAAAAAACCAAAAACCTGTTTTAGGGTTTTTTTTTTTTTTTTTTTTTTTTTTTTTTTTTTTCTTTATATGCATGAAGTGGGCTTTATGTGCTTGAGTAATCCGTGATCCTTGTTGAAAATATAGCTTTTATTCATATGTCTAAATCAAATTGTAGAAACTTATACGGCTCTTTCAAAAAGTTCAAAGAACAATTCATACTTTTATTCAGCAAGGATGCATTAAATTTATGCATTAAAGACGTTTAGAATGTTACAAAAGATTTCTATTTCAAATAAATGCTGTTCTTTTGACTTTTCTATTCCTCAAGCAATCCTTAAAAATAAAATTTCACATTTCCACAAAAATATGAAGCAGCACAACTGTTTTCAATGTTGATATTAATCCGAAAGATTTCTGAAGGATCGTGCGACACTGAAGACTGGAGTAATGATGCTGAAAATTCAGCTTTGATCACAGGAATAAATTACATTTTACAATATATTCGCATAGAAAATAGCTATTTTAAATGGTAATAATATTTACTGATTTTACTGCATTTCTGAGCATAAAAGTCTTTTTTCTAAAACATAAAAATAAATATTACAGACCGCAAACCTTTGGACAGTATCATACTTTAACTTTACAGAAGTAAAATGAACCTGTTTGTGAACTGTAGGATGAGCTGGTTTATGTTAATTACGGCCGGACGGAGGATTTCTTTAAGCTGGAGAGAGAGTTGGGAATAAACTGTTCAGGAAAAATCGTCATCGCTAGATACGGCAAAATCTTCCGTGGGAACAAGGTGAGGTTTGGATGTGTTGTTTTATGTTTCACATACGAAAGAAAATACTGTGGGCTCGGAACGATATTTGAGTGAACTAGTTTGCAGGTGAAGAATGCGATGTTAGTGGGAGCTAAAGGGATCGTGCTGTTCTCGGACCCTGCGGATTACTGTGCTGATGGCGTGGAGCCGTATCCCAACGGCTGGAACCTGCCAGGAGGAGGCGCTCAGAGGAGGGAAAACGTGCTGAATCTGAACGGGGCGGGAGACCCACTCACACCAGGGTACCCGGCCAAAGGTCTGTGTTTGTGCCACAGAAAGATTCTCAACTGGTTGTATGAGTAATGTAGAAAATGATTAAATTCCTGGATAAAAAACATCACAATAATCCACAAGTAATCCACACCACTCCAGTCCATCAGTTAAGACGTTTTTAACTTCAAATCATTTGCTGAAGCCTAAAAGGCCTCTATCCATAATATTGCTTTCTTCAGTGAAAAAGCCATCTCGTCTGATTCAGGGGAGAAATCTGCACAAATCAAGCACCGTTTACAAGCCAAAACAGTCATAAACAAATATATTGTGGATAACACAAAAAACATGATTCAACAGGAGATGGACTTTTTCACTGAAGGAAGCGATTTTATTTATTATGAACCGTTTGGACTGGATTATTGTGATGTTTTTATCAGCTGTTTGGACTCTCATTCTGACGGCACCCATTCGCTGCAGAGCTCCATTGCTGAGGGGGTGAAATTTAATGAAATGAGTTTCTAATGAAATGACTCTCTTGTATCAAAACCTGTGGAATCGTCAATGTCTTGGGTAGATTAAAACCTACAAAGAGCGAGTCTGGAGGAAGCAGTGGGGCTTCCCCAGATCCAGTGCTCCACGTATATCTGAGAGGGTCACCTGCTTACAGTGGGTCGGCCACTTGGCTAAAAAACATGTTGAGTCCACTAAAAAAACAAATAGAAAATAAGACAGGCCATAAAATATTATTATTATTCAAAATACTATTTGATTTTATTTAACCGGAGCAGTAGTATTATTGCAATAGTATGTCTTTATATATTTATAATATATATATAGACAATGTATTTCAATATTATAAACGAAACAAAACTTTTTTTATTTTATAATTTTGAATAATAATAACATTTCCATTCAGTATGTGAGGAATGCATTTTTATTCAAAATAACAATATTTGAAAATTATAAAAAAAATATTGGAAATTGAATGTAAATTGGCATTATAATTACAGTCTGTTCTTAGTTTTGAAAATGATGTATGATTATTACAAGGTGGTGGCCAAAATTATTAGAACAGTAGTATTTTCACCAGCTAAAAAAAATTGTTGTAATTCAGTTATTTCTATTTTTTGCTGTAGTGTGTCAGGAGAAGAAAATTTCAGTTTACATTTCCAAGCATTACTTTTGTCATTAATTGTAATAATCCAGTGGGATTTTTGTATGCACAAGGAGTCTGACAAAAGCCAGTGCTCTACACCAAGATCTTATTGAATCCTCACCAGTCTGTCTGGATGAAAAGAAAACAGAACAAAACTGAGATGGTTTCTCAACCAGAAGAACTGTGGGCAACACTCCAAGACGCTTAAGAAAGCTACCTGCAAAGCTTACAGAAAAAACTTGCTCACGTGCCACCGAGGGCAAAAAGATGCTTTACACGCGAAGGATTGCAACACAAAACATGGTGAATTTTAATTTAAGTTAATAGAAGTTAATGATAAAAGAAAAATCTATCTATGGGGACAATTATTTGACAGCATCCGCATGTTAAAGCATTTTTCACCAGTGCCTGAAAAACTCACAGTACGTAGCTTTGCAGGTAGGGTCTCTTGAAGGCATAGTTCTTCTGGATTTGAGTCCGTCTCAGTTGTTCTGTTTTCTTCATGGCATTGCAGGACAGGGGAAGATGATGATCAGATCAGGATCTCGGTGTGCCGGGCGGCACGGGCTGCTGTTAAGACAAAATCTCACTGGATTGTTACAATTAATGGCAAAATTAATGTTTGTTTGGAAATGTGAACTGATATTTCCTACTGACACACGACAGCAAAAGATAGAAATAACTGACTTAAAACCATTTTTAGCTGCTGAAAATACTAGGTTCCTCCATATTTGGCAGATAAGCCATAACCAAACCACATAAAATGTCCCCCTCTTATTCAGGTAGGCATATGGTGAGGAACCTCTTTCCACCGGAGATGGAAAAAGGGCGCCCGAACATCTCGTTTCGAATCGGGCCGACGGGAACACCATCACGCACGCCCCCCCCCCCCCACCCCACGGTTAATCAGGGAAAGTATGCCCCCGCGACCTTTTCTGCGCACCCACACCGGGGGGGACACTGC
This sequence comes from Sinocyclocheilus anophthalmus, assembly GCA_018155175.1. NCBI lineage: Eukaryota > Metazoa > Chordata > Actinopteri > Cypriniformes > Cyprinidae > Sinocyclocheilus > Sinocyclocheilus anophthalmus. Next base: position 183,164 of record JADLZN010009370.1, on the reverse strand, counting down.
TATGCAACCACACATCCCAACACAGCATACAACAACAACAATCTATTTTGATCCTTACAGGCAACCCACTGCATGGGCCTGCCACTGGTTAATTTGCTTCCATAAAACAAAGTAGTCTTTCAGACTAGTGGAAAGAATACAAAATACACATTTAAGTGTTTATTTTAATGCACTTTGTCTATTTGCGTCTTCAGATTTAAAATACAATACATATCTGTCAATACATATCATGCATAGGGTGATAAAAAAAGAGAAATCCTTTGTAAAAACCATTAATATGTCAAAAAAAGAGAAAATGACAAGAATTTTGAACGTGGCTTCTTCCAATGTTCGGATTTCTATTCTTGAAACTGATTCAAATATTGCATATTTAATTAGATATTGTCTCATTATCATATTTAAATATGGTGTATGTGAATATGGTGATATCTATTAGTCAATCATTATCTGTTCCCCTGTGGTGTCTTGCCGTAAACGAGAATATTTAGTGGTAAAATTAATTGATATGGGATATGATTACAAAAGTTAACTACATTTCTATTTAAGATTACGAAATCATTTTCTTTTGAATGATGTGCTCAGGTGGATCATACCATGGGCATTTATTAAAGGTGTAAACAGTGATTTCATGTTCAGTCAGACAATTCTAAACCAAAGTCAAAACCTCAGTCTGAACATTAAACACAGTCCAATCCTGACCTTTAACCCCAAAACCTGTGATCCTACTGTCATGAAGCATTACTTCAACTTTACACAATACATAATCAGCTTACACACGCATATTCGTGCACTTCTGGTAATGGTTTACTCATTTTTATGCGTGATGTCAGCAGGACTGAGAGGTTTGTGTACTCAGCGTTCTGAAAAAGCACAGCACACACAACATAACACACACACATCTGTGGCTCTTTTGTTGTTCTGTAATGAACTCTGGAGGTCGTCCAGTTTGATACAAAGGCCTTGTGTTTGGGAAGCTAATCACACACACGCATTGAGCAGGCTGTAAATGAAGGCTGTATTTACATAAATGCATTTGGCAGATGCTTTTATCCATCCATGCATGCATGCAGTGTAAAGTAAAAGACTAGAAAGTACTGATTCCTTATTGAATTTTGTCTTTGTGAAATTTTAGTAAAGTGCGTATGAACATCCACACCAATAATCAGGTGACCCGTATCTACAACGTGATTGGCTGGATCAGAGGAGCGGTGGAGCCAGGTGACATCTGCCTATCTAGTTTTCTTTTGGAGTTGTTTGGTGTAGTTTTTAGAGTTGTGTTACTCTGTTTGTGAGGGTTTATTTTGTTCTGTGTGTTCAGACAGGTACGTGATTCTGGGCGGCCATCGTGACGCTTGGGTGTTCGGAGGGATCGATCCCGTGTCAGGAGCTGCTGTGGTGCACGAGAGCGTGAGAGCGGCTGGGAAGCTCATGAAGAAAGGTGCGTGTCGTCTAAATCCATGCGTAACAGTGCCACTTTGTTTTGAATTAAAACGATCATTCTCTGTGTGTGTTTTAGGTTGGAGGCCGAGGAGAACGCTGATCTTTGCCAGTTGGGACGCAGAAGAGTTTGGTCTGCTGGGATCCACAGAATGGGCAGAGGTACGAATGAATGAATGAAAGAAGAAATAAATACAATCAAAAAAATTTTGAATGCATTAATGAATCAATGAATTAACTGTTGATCGAATGAGTGCACAGAAAATGAACAAAGGAAGGAATGAATCAGTGAGTCATTGATTGAGTGAATGAAAAAAATGAATGAATGAATCACTGAACAAATGAATGAATGCTTGACTGAATGAACAAATTACAGATAAATGAACAAATGTAATAGATGACACTGAATGAAGAAAATGAAGAAATGAATGAACAGTTGAATGCGAAAATGAACTCTTGATTGAACAAAAGAATCAATTAATCTTTGAATGAACAGAATGAACCACTGAATGAATGAATGGATCATTGATTGAATTAGTGAAAAAATGCTTGAATGGATGAATGATTCATTGAATGAAATAAAAATGCAGTGATGAAGGAATGAATTAAAAAATGCATGAAAAATGAATTAAAAACACTTGAATGACTGAATGAATGCATCAATGAACAAAGAAGTGCATGGCTGAATGAGCAAATTAATGACAGATAAGAAAAATGAATTGATTAAATTAATGGCTGAATGAATGCATGATTCATTAATTGAATTAACTAAAAATGCATTAATGAAGAAATAAATCATTGATTGAATGAATAAAAAAAAAATGCATGAATGAACGATTGAATGGAATAACATTAATGGGGACCAAATAAATAAAACAAATGCAAGTAAACACAAATGAGTGATGGTTGAACAAAAATGCTTATTTAACTGAATCAATGAATTCATAATAAAGGACATGACGAATGAAGGAAATAAAGTCTTGTGTTCGTTAATCAGTACCTCAGCGTGTAGTTGCTCTCGTGTGTGTTTGCAGGATCACGCCAGAGTCCTGCAGGAGCGAGCCGTGGCTTACATCAATGCAGTCTCTGCTATTGAGGGTCAGACACACACACACACACACACACACACTATTCATTACGAGTATTTCTGTGCTGTAAAAGCAGTGTTGATCTCATCTGCAAGTATTCAAGACTCTCATTCTGATCCTGTGTGTGTGTGTGGTGTGTGTGTGTGTGTGTGCGCAGGTATGTACACACTGAGAGTCCGAATGGCACTCATCCTACACACTTCTGTTTAGAACATTCACCAAGAAGGTTGAAGAGTCAGTTATTTTATTCATCGATTCTATATAAATGCAAGTGATGTAAATTGGTTTTGAAGGTTTCAAGTCAATGAGGGGGGGGGAGGAGGGGCACCATCGCGACCACTCAATACCCACACCCCCCCACACCCCCCTCAGAGCTGGCAACACCACACAGCGTGGAAAAAGACTACAAAACCAGAAAGAGATAACCCACGCGACAACAAAAAACCTCATGAGGGCACAAACATTGCCACCACTGGACTAACACCACCAAGAAGCAAACAAAGTGTCTGTGTGTGTGTGTTGTGTGGTTTTCTCTGGTAGGATTCAGTAAAAACTGGGCTCTGGCAAAAAAAGTGATTTTTGAAGCGTATTTCATTCAGATTAGGATGCACTGGAGAGCGAGATACACCAAAAAACCAGTGAGCGTATTTGTGTGCGACGCTGTTTTAAACTTAAGCATCTATGCATAGTAAAAACCTTAGTTACACACGAGCTTTTAAGTAGGTTTCCCCACCATCCTCTTCCAGGAAAAAAACCGGAGCGGCTCAAGCAGTTACAACGTGTACCACAGCGTGTAGAGACCTACGAGATCGTGGAGCGGATCTACGACCGAGTTTCCGCCGGTGGAGGCCGTTGGCCGTGTTCGAGGGGGACTGATCTTCAGTCTGGCCGATTCTCCGGTCTTACCTCTGGACTGTGTGGAATATGCCATGTCGCTCACCAAATACGCCAACAGCATTTACCAGCTGGCACTGAAGCATCCTGCTGCAATGGAGCAGTACAGCGTCTCATTCGGTACTCATAGATGTAGTATGTTCACATAAAAATGGGGCCAGACAATATTTACAATAAAAACGATTTCAAAAGTGAGTGATTCAATAGAAGAAACATTTCAGGTTTCCCAAAGAACACCGTATTTTTTGGAATATTCTAAATAACCTTTTTCCAGGTAAAGAACCTTTTGTTCTAGGTTCCGTGGATGTTAAAGGTTCTTTGTGGAACCATAGATGCCAATCAAGAAGCTTTGTTTTTAAGAGTATGAGAACTGGGATGCAGCTCATTTCTTCGACTGTCTTCCATTCAGATGCAAAGCTCTTGATGTTTCTTGTTTCCTGTCAGTCAGTATCTTTCTTTATGGTTTATGTTCTAGATTCTCTCTTCTCTGCTGTTGAGAACTTCACGGTCGCGGCACGAGACTTTCATCAGCGTCTCGATCAGCTCGACACCTCTAAGTACGAATGACAAAATGACTAGGTTTTCAAACAAATGTTTTTTGTCGTAGGTTTGGAATTGTATTATAGTGCTGATGACATGTGCTCTTGTCACGTCTCATTGCACATGATGCCGGTTTCTAACAGCTGTTGTCTTATCTGCATCTGTCTGTCAGTGCTCTGGCCGTGCGGATGGTAAATGATCAGCTGATGTATTTAGAGAGAGCTTTCACTGATCCGCTGGGTTTGCCTGGAAGACCATTTTACAGGTAAACACTACTCTCATGATGACATTGTGAAGTTCAGAGGATCATTCATGACCACTTGACAAACCATATTTCTTTACTAGAATTGTTACTAAAAATAAAATAAAAAGTATTCAAAAAAATACAAATGAAAAAAAAACAAAAAAAAACTAGCTAGCTAGTTGCCAAAGCATAATTTTTCATTTTTATTTAGTTTAACTTGATGTACTAAAATAACTAAAACTGAAATAAAAATTTATAAAAACTATATAGACATTAAAAAAAACATCAAAAACATGCAACAAAATTAACTAAACTTTTAACAAAAATGTTAAAATATAAAAACTCGTTCAGAAATAAAGCACATTATTATCAATGTTGAAAATAGTTTTTGGGAACCGAGAGAGACAGTTGTGTCACCGCACAACCCCACCCCCACACACACCACCACCCGTAATACATTTTAATTTTTCTGAATTCTTTGATGAATAGAAAGTTAAAAACAACAGAATTTCTTTGAAAAAAATATTTTGTAATATTATAAATATCTTTACTGTTATGTAATTATTAAACAATTAGCAAAATGATTCAATTAGTAAACAAAATCCCACATATGCAGTATCGTTCAAAAATGAATACGTTATTCATCTTTGAACGATACTGCACATGTGGGATTTTGTTTACTAATTGTATCATTTGTCAGGCAAAAATATGACACATTTGCTTGTAACAGATGAGTTACGCACTCAAGTTTAATGCTTGAGATTAGTGGTTTGTTTCCATTACGACAATAATAACCACTCTGCTGTTCTGAGATCAGTTTAAGTATTACCTCTGTCTGATTACATGTTTTTTTTTTGTGCATGTTTGTCTTTTTTCTCTCGTCTCTTCCAGGCATATCATATTTGCGCCCAGCAGTCACAATAAATATGCGGGTGAGTCTTTCCCAGGGATTTATGATGCTTTGTTTGACATCGAGAACGCAGTAGACCCGCAGAAGGCCTGGGACGAGGTCAAACGCCAAATCAGCATCGCTGCCTTCACTGTCAACACCGCTGCTGAGACGCTAAAGCCTGTCGTCAGCTAGACGGCCTTCCTTTACTTCTGGTTTTCAAAACATGCTGTGGATGTGGGACTACAACATGTCAGCAAAACGGTTAATATGTCAGTGTTTCATCTACAAGAGACTTCACATGCAGATCTGACTCTCAGAAGAAAGCAGATAAATTGTCAAATATTAAAGGAATGGTTCACCCAAATTTGCTGAAAATTTACTCACCTTCAGGCCAACCGAGATGTAGAGTTTGTTTCTTCATCAGATTTGGAGAAATGTAGCAATACATGAATCGCTCACCAGTTGATCCTCTGCAGTGAATGGGTGCCGTCAGAATGAGAGTCCAAACAGCTGATAAAAACATCACAATAATCCACACCCCTCCAGTCCATCTGTTAACCTCATGAGAAGCCAAAACCTGCATGATTTGTAACAAATCCGTCAAAACGTTTTTAACTTTAAACTGTTACCTCTGGCCAAAATATGAGTACATAATAAAGAGTCCAGTGAAAAAGTCCATCTCCTGTTGTCTCTCGCATCAAAATCCGTCTTTTCTTGTTCAGAAGCATGTTATACTATACTATATACTAAACTGTTTTGGCTTGTAAATGGTGCTTAATCTGTGCAGATTTCTCTCCTGATTCAGACGAGAAGACTTTTTCACTGGAGGAAGAGTTATTATGGACTCGTATTTTAGCCAGAAGCTAATTTTAAGTTCAAACTTATTTTAAGTTAAAACGTCTTACTGCTGGTTTTGTTTCTTAAAAAAACACAGCTTTTGGCTTCTCAAGACATTAACTGCTGGACTGGAGTGGTATGGATTACTTGTGGATTATTGTGATTTTTTTATCAGCTGTTTGGACTCTCATTCTGACGGCACCCATTCACTGCAGAGCATCCATTGGTGAGCGATGCAAAGTAACATTTCTCCAAATCTGTTCTGATAAAAAAACAAACTCATCTACATCTCAGATGGCCTGAGGGCAAATACATTTGCAGCAAAATTGCATTTTTGGCTGAACTATTTCTTTAAGCAGATGTCTTTAATCCAAAGAGATTTGCAGTGGACAGATTGCATGGATGGCATTAATTGCCCTAATTTAGTACACAACCTATGAATGACTGCAATGTTACAACCCTAAGCACATTTACACATATAATAGCATTATATTTAATAAAAAATCTGTGATGTCATAAAATAGTTCCAAAATTGTGACCATTTGACCTCATATGTGAAACAAGCAGATTGAAAAACGGTCAGTCATGAAAGAAACAGTTTGATACGTCGCTTGGAAATCTTCCAAAAATTTTCGCATTTGAGTTTATTGTTTGCAAAACCATTTTTGCATATATTGTCATAATGGAAAAATTTGTAAAATCAATAAACTGGTTGTACAAATCATTTTCATGCACTATGAGTTTGTGATTTACTGCGCTTTTTCTAGTTGGATTTGAACCAAACCTGAGAAAGTCGATGGTTTATTTTCTCGTCTCTACCATCAGGACAACACAGACGAAAGTTTCCAGCCCACAACAGGAGTGAAATTGTAGGTGGAAGTGCATGACAGGAAATTGAGAATTCAGAAAGCTGTGAATCAGACAACAACATGAAATGGAAATAGCCAACAAAAGGAAGTATATCTGCTCGTGTAAATGCTGACTGGCATGGCAGGACTTACCATTGGGCTTGAGTACAAGTAAATATAACTGCAGACCGGAGATCTCCACATTGGGGCGTGAACTCCAAAAGTGGGCAGAACCTCCAAAATGGGGCAGGGTCTCCTCGCACAAAGACTTTCACCATTGGCTCTGGCTCCAGCCAATTGTTATTGACTTACATTTCAAAATAAAACATTATAAATTAAACATTGTTTCTAGTTCAACTAAAATAAAATATGCTATATAAATAAATATTCTCCATGAGAGCAGAGCCCAAAGCTCGTGGCCAGTGGTGTTCAGACTGGAGTTTGAGCCTCTGCTTAATGATATAAACGGGAATCACCCACGAGCCGTCCCAGCGCAACGCAGGGGAACAATTTTACTCTATCGCTTTGGTCTAAGCCAGTGAATCTCAACCTTTTGGCGTACCGGACCCCAGTCCAATTCAGAACCATCCTCAAGGACCCCCAGAACAAAATTGACTCGTATCATTTGTGTCTTTGTGAGGACCAAATGCAGTCAAGTATAATTCAAGTTAGCTGACTTGTCCAGTATTTGGCCATATCATCAGCTATATTGGATTTTTCTTTCATGGGAACATGTCATGTCAAAATATACAACATTTATACAAAAATGTATACTTTATACGGACCCCCTGGCCTTATGTCAAGGACCACTAGGGGTTGAGAAACACTGGTCTAAGCAACGGGGGCGTCCCAGGGCTCGAAAATTCGCAGGGTAGGGGATAATGATGCTGGGTGTAACTAAAAAGCTGCCATTGTCCGGTTAGGTCCGGTTGGGGAGTTACGGAACGATCTCATATCGCATAATCTTATTAACTGTTTATCTCCTGAACTGCAACTTTCTTTACCACGCTATTCAGCGCCAATCCCGCCGTGCAGTCAATTTCGCTGGTTAAGGTTAGGGTCAGGTGTGGGGTAGGGTTAGCATTTTTTGTAGCATAGTGTAGGAAATAAACACTTTAATTGACACAACCAATAAAATCTTTAGAATCAGCTGTGGGGCGGAGTTTGCACTGAAGTGGATTGGGGGAAAAAATTGCGCATGCGTGTCATGTGCCTGTCTGTCAATGGAAGGAAGCCACGCCCTATTTTGGAGCTCCCACCCCGTTTTGGAGTTCCCGCCCCCATTTGGAGATCTCCAGGCTGCAGTTATACCCTTCTCCTTGAGTGGGCTGCAGCCCATGGGCCCCGCCTTGTAGGGGGCCCCGCCTTCGCCCATTTACGTTTGTTTGATTTGTTGTTATATGCCAGTCAGAAATTATTAGCTGCATTTCCACTGCGCACGCAAGATCTATACAGGCCAGCCGGGGCTACAGCTTACAACTACGACCTTTGAGGTCACAATCAAACAGCATAAACTGGTATTTATGGTTATGTCACATAGAAGAAGAAGGACACGCGTCTGCACCGATTGGTTTATCACATGGCTACCTTAAACAGCTCCATTAAGCATTTAGCCCCAAAGAGCACACATTTAGAAAGATAATGATAAATACTAAAATGTTTCATTGTTTCACCTCATTTCTTTACAGAGGATGATTCTATATTACTAGCCTATTAATGTTCCACTAAATTACGCGATCATCTGATGAGTTTTGAGCGCTCTCTCTCGTCTTACTGCCATTACACATAGTGGGGAAGAAATGTAATCAAAATGATTTTAAAAAAAATAGCAATTTAATGAGTTTCTGTTTTTATAACATAGCTATGCATATAGGACTTAGCCTACATCACACAAACAAGAGTCCTGTTTTTTTTTTCTCGAATATCTGCACGATCGCAAATGTACAATAAACAATAACTTGCAGAGTAACTTTCAGACACAAAATTCAATTTTACTCCATCAGAAAGAAAATAGAACAAACAGCAAAACCGCTGCATCTCCGAACAACAGTGTTTTGTTCCTCAGCAAATGATTCAATCAGGCTATAAGTACAGTCGTTTGCAAAGTTAAATGAATCAGCTTTTTAAACGAATCGGTTGATTCAACTTACTCATTAAGACAGTCACTTACTGCCACCTACTGGCGGTTGTAGTTTCATATTTTAAAAAAAGTAGCTTATTATTGCATTTTTGCAATAATTTTATATTTCTACAATAAAATGTTATATTTAAACTTAACATAATGCACAATCCATCTATGAATTTTGTTGATAGTGATTTCATTTGATTGTTAATAGCCAGCATGTCTTTTTATTCGATTGAATTTACTGATTAAATAAGAACCTGACATAAGAAGACACAGATATGACAATAACTTTTATAAAACTAATAAGCCAACATCTCTGGCTTTTTTTTTTTTGTTGTTGCTCAAAGTTATTTCAGGGTTTTGATCTCTCAACTGAGAGAACACATCCTGTTTATATTATAATTCATATTTAATATTACATTTAAACTTTGACTATAGCCTAGACATGTTCCATATTAATTGTACTATTTATGAACCTCAAATCATATGTTTGTGTATTTTGTGTTACTCCATAATGATGTTCTATTTGAGGGCATTTGTAGTGTAGGTATAGGGCCCAAACATAACCTCAAGCCCAGGGGCCCCCAGCCCCCTAAGTCCTGCCCTCTAATATGTGACGGCACTCACATATTAGAGGAATTAACCACATTACAGACAGAGAGACAGTGAAAACAAGTCTAAACCACATTCTCAACTAATAATGATGGTAAAAATACAGAAATTATATCTGACTTTACAGTAGAAAAACAAGAATTGCTAGACCAAATCAGTTTTATTGCCATACTGACAGTTAAAAACTGAAACCGTTTAAGAAAGACTTAAGAATTGATGCCATAGTAAATCTGACGCCAATTAAAACAAGGCTGTGAGAGACTGTTATGGATATTAATTGTTCACCCAATGAAATATGCAATTCTGCAAATTTACAGTGGACAAAAATATGCAGAAAACAATTTAACAAAATTCCTGTTGAGTGAAACCAAATCGTAAAAGTTGACTGCTGCGATGTCATATAAAAATAAACGTCATCAGCTTCACCAGTTAAAGACAACTAATTTACTATATTTTTACCATTGATAACTTAATAATAATAATAATGTAGGATTGTTTAAATGTACTTCCATCACTCACAGCTTTTCATTCACATCAAATTAAATAGTCTACTGTTGTGCTCATCCGACATGAATCCACATTATGATTTTTATGAACTCCAATTAAATAAATAAATAATCTCTTTTCATTTCCTAGTTGAACAGTGGGTGGTAAACCAGAGCAAGTGTGTGGTGACTGTAAGGTGAATCGCGGCCGTCTGGCTCAGGGTTGCCAGGTTTTCACAAGAAAACCGGCCCAATCGCTATTCAAAACTAGGGTTGCGTATCGTTTTATTTTTTTCGATACCGGCGCCAAATCGATACTTTTAAAACGGTTCTGGTGCCTAAACCGATACTTAATAAAAAATAAATAAATACAAATTCCCCAAAAAATGATGGATTGGCCATTAGCACTATAAACACATGATGTCTGTTTCATTCATACTGGACACCAGAGGGCGCCCTCGCACAGAAAATCCACATAGACAGGCACAGAAGTAGCAGAACTCATGACCCTCCAGGAAATCCTTTATTTGGACATAGGCATGCTATTATAGCTGTAATTGAGTGAACAGAACATATAAACATTATGAATGATAAAACAAAGACAATAAACAATAATAATAAACTGCTACAATATAGATTATCTGTGTTATTCAAGCCATCTCTGGTATTTTCATAATAATTAAGTACATTTATAATCCATTGCTAATCGATGTATTCTTTTTAAAGTAGCCTATGGAACATATTTTCTGCCTCATTCTGTGACAAGAAGCCACATCAGATCACAAAAGGCAGCATTTAATGGGTAAAACGGCATTAAAGTTTTCTTTTGCTGGACACAGGTTTAGAACTGTGAATACAAGGGAGGTTTAGCTTTAGGCATTTTAATTTAAGCATGTTTAGCTTAGTTAACGGAAGGCTACCTGCTGCTGCCATCAGAGCAAGTGTAATTACTGCATTCACGCGCACCTCGGATGCTCTCGTTTCCCGAGTTGTGCTTTTAAGTCGGAATGTGAAAACAACATGGACACTCGCGTTACTACAAAGATTTGTTGGATTTGTATTATTAGAGCTTTCCGACTTGAGTTCACGTGCATTTTCTCAGTCGGGAAATTATTTTTCACGTGATGATGCTTTTCAGATCCTCAGAGAGTTCTTTGCCATGAGGTGCCATGTTGAACTACCAGTATGAGAGAGTGAGAGCGATAAAACCAAATTTAACACACCTGCTCCCCATTCACACCTGAGACCTTGTAACACTAATGAGTCACATGGCACCGGGGAGAGAAAATGGCTAATTGGGCCCAATTTGGACATTTTCACTTGGGGGTGTACTCACTTTTGTGACCAGCAGTTCAGACATTAATGGCTGTGTGTTGAGTTATTTTGAGGGGACAGCAAATTTACACTGTTATACAAGCTGTACACTCACTACTTTACACTGTAGCAAAGTGTCATTTCTTCAGTGTTGTCACATGAGAAGATATAATAAAATATTTACAAAAAAACGTTAGGGGTGTACTCACTTCTGTGAGATAATGTATGTCTATGATATAATATTGTTTAACAGCAGATAAATGATGGTTAATGATACTCACTCCCCACAGATTCATCAACAGTCTGCTACAATTAACCTCAAAATAAAAACACACATATGTACTATAACACACACTCACCGAGGTGCTGTTCGCTTGCACAGAACAGAGCTCAGGGTTCGAGTTCTTTGCATAGATGGACATGGTCACCTGACTTCCTGTCTGGTGCCAATCAAATCTACATGGAGCCACTTTCTTTCCCTGGAGGAAAAGAAACATCATGCATGTGAGAACAGCTGTACATCAACTTCATCAGTCACAGGTGTGTGTGTGTGTGGTGTGATCCACAGCTCACCGTGTCTTTCCTCCGCTGGTGTGATCCTTCATTACAGCCCTCCTGAGACAGGAAGGAGGTCAAATCTGATGTCTTCCTCTTACAGCAGCTCCAGTACTTCTTCCTGAAAAAAACACAAAAAAAAAAAAATTGCAAATATAGATGCATGCTCATTAAAAACACCATCAAAAAAGGAAAAACATCCCCTGTTCAGCGTGGAAGATGGGCACCCCAAGATGATATAAACACATCTACTCATCAGTCTATGGTATGTCTGATAATCAGGATCACATATTATTAGCATGATATTTAATTAGAAAAAATGGTTTACAATAAGGTTCCACTTGCTAACATTGGTTATATAAATACATATATAGATATAGATATGAAGAGTTAATTTGCAAAAACATAACAAAAATCATGTTTTTTTTTATTGTGCATTTCAATTCATCTCAATCAAACTGCAGTTGGGTTATTTTGATTAGGTTAAAAAATACAGCTAACTAATATAATAAAAAAAACAACATGAAGCAATATTTTTTTCAAAAAAAAACATGATTTTTGAAAATTAAAAAAATGGAGTATCTGTTTTGCAAATCAACTCATGTAAGATGTGTGTGTGGGGGGGGGGGGGGGTAATTAACTAATTAATGTTTAATGAATTAACATTAAACAAAGATGTAACAAATGTATAGCTCTTTGTTAATGCATTAACTAATGTTAGCTAATGAGACCTTACTGTAAAGTGGTAACTTTTTTATTTTTGTGCACAATGAATACAGAACAAATGTTTTTTTAACCTTCGAGCAGCCTCCATTTTTACATGTCGTCCCAATATTGACCTCTCCTCCTTCCTCTTCTGGAAATCACAAATTGAACATGAACTGAACATACAGTTCAGGTTTTGCATGCAACAGCCATGTTGCATATACAATGAGAAGTGATTTATATTTATTTTAAAATAATATTTGTTAATATATATTTAGAATAATCATATTTGATATTATTTAATAAACTTTTTATAAATGTATATAATATAAAATTATTTTTGTCTTTCTTTCTTTTTTTCATTTAATTTAATGTATTTTTTATGCCAGTATCAGTACAAGATCTAAACACTTAATAAAATCTTAACAATAATAATTAAATGAACTGTATTCTATAATTTAACAATATTATTTTTTACAAACAAAGAAAAAAGGATAAATAAATAAATTCAATCAGTTTGATATTTGTAAAATTCTAATATTTAAGGAGTTTTTTTTAAATTCTACATTTTGTATATACAGTCTGATCATTTCTATCTTCAGAATAAAACCATGTAGAACTGGCTTCACTTTATATAATTTGTTATAAATCTATTGATTCCATTCACCACTTTTTGAAATACATCAATTCAGTATGGGTTTAAATAAAATGAGAATGACTCTAAAATATTCTACAAGCTTTATTTTGGTGTAACGTTACCTTTTTCTTCAGGTTGATCAGCGCCTGCGAGTCTGAGCTTCTCGAGCTCCTGATTGAGGGACGGAGCTCCACCAGCGGCTCATCAGAGCTGCAACAGTAGCACATTTATTTATACAGCGCATTATACAACAGAGACAAAACACCTTAATCGAGAAAATAAACGTGTTAATGTTGCATAATTCATAAATCATGAAAATGATTCCATTTCAGCTCTAAAGCAGCTCTACAGAAGATGAGTGTCATTATTCGAATCAAATATGAAACCGATGTTTTTTTTGATGAATTAGCAGCTAAAATAATAATGACGACGATGAAGATGAAGATGAGGAGTTACCTGGGTCTCTGTATGAACTCCAGCGGTTTGGGCGCCTGGATGATGTACTCGTTAAACCTGGGTTTGAGATCCTCCAGCTCTTTCTTCTCTCCAGAGACCTTCACGTCCGGTTTCACGGCTTCCAGCAGCGTCTCACTGTTATGAGGACCTTTAGTGCACCCCTGACAAAAAGAAGCACGTAGAGGTATTTCAGTGATGAGATAAACACGTATCTGTGTTACATGCGTCTGGGTGAGACATGCATGGAAAAATCTGCATTTTATAGCTTATTTTAACGCTAGAATTCTGCGATATCTCCGAGACAAAGATTCTGAAAGAATTTTACTTGGTTCTGATATCTGGTTAGAATATGATTTAACTTTTTTTCAAAAGGAGCCATCTGAGAATGAATGAAGACAAATGCAAAACAGGATAATTGTTCGAAGCAACATGTATTCAGACCAGTAGGACTTGAGTATAAAATGTTTCACTAAACTTGAAAGAGGAGTGAAATCTGAGAAGGATGTCTCTTCCTCGGGGGCTCGGAGCCACTTACGGCAAATACTAAGAACATCTGAGAAGTCTGTCGTCCGTCTCTTACAACACGACCAGCCCTGAAGAAACAAGAGAGAAATAAAGTGTCTTTTAGAGGAAAAAAACAACAATACAAATATTTTCTCAACACTAACACCAGTAAATAGTACAAAATAAAATCAATATGCACTTTATTTGCAACTGTGCAAAGGAATAGTGTGAGATTTGTATTACTGCTATACTGCAATATGGACAATTATGTAAAGAAGGAATATTTTCATACCCATGATATTCAAACACTCAGAGCATCACGGAACACAGCAACTCCTGGATGGTACGTACATGCATCTGCAAAACATGATTACACTTAAAACTCAAAGATCTCTGTAAATATTACATGCAAATTCATTCAACTGCTTATTTTAACATTTGTAATTATCATTATGACTAATATTATTATATATACTTTTTTTTATCATTAATTCATATATTTACATATTTTTTTCTACAGTGTATCCTTCTTTAATTAGTCACTGAATGAAGAAAAACTATTTTAATCTATTTATTACATTTTACTATTATTATTTTACATATACTTACTTATTTTATATACTTTATATATTATTCTTCTTGAATAAGAGTCACCAAACCCGAGGAAGCAAAATCCATGCAACACAATGCTTTGAGGATTTTAATTACTGTATTTTTATTTTTCAGCAAAGTACACTTTACATTAAGCATCTTGATATCAAATACACGTCACAAAAAAAGAGCTCTATTATAATTAAGCAAAGTTGAGAAACACTAATATAAATAGCAGTGTCTGTATGGCATGCTATCAAAAACACCATCTTAATTCATATTAAAAAATATATAACCTTGAATTGAAATGAATGCTTAATTGATCACTAATTTATACAAATTTAACTATTACATTTCTGGGATTTAAAAAAAAGCAGCAAATTATAATGCAAAGTAATGCGACAATTCCATTTCCATTAACTATCATCTATTATACATATACAGTATATGCTTGCTAATGAAAGTATATTGCAGTGTTTTGTCATGCAAGCATATAATTCACTGTGTTCTATGCAGTTCACAATAACATACATGCATGTATGTATGAATCTATAAACAATGAACAAAGCAAGATTATTTATATGATGTATTTCTGGCTCCACTGTGCACTCTAAAGCACAGACAGGAAACCAGAGCCATGGAAGCCCATTGAAACGTAACAGTATGAAGGTAAATATTAAATAGCGCGGTATAGAAATGAATGAACAGACTTTAGATGACTTCATGACACTCACCTTCAGGATAGCTTTCTGGATCAAACCGCTGGACACTTCATGCTACTTTTCTCACCATATCACAAGATGGACCAATCACAATCACTTACGATTAAGAGAAAGCTGGATCATTTTATAAAAAAAAATACTTAGGCATATTTCCATTACAGACACATGCAACAATTCTTGAAATTAACATATTTAAATGGTTAAGATTTGTATCGTACAAGTGTCTCCAAAAACAGAAAAAGATAGCCGGAGATGTGAACGAGTGTAGACGGAAGATTAGGCTGCTGGACCTCAAAGCGCCTCCTGGAGGAAGAACCGTTTCATGTCGTACAAGAAACAAATGTTAAGCTCGGAACACTCGCCGCGATACACCCGAGGCAGCACATGGCAGGGACTCGTGCAACATCGGCAAAGATCGGAAAATCCAACGTCTCGGTCAGTTTAGTCTGTAGATTTTAGCCTGGGGGCTCCATCCAAGCAACAACAACTGCACGGTGTTATTTTTGCACAAACAAGTTATTGTTGTAATAAAATATATGAATAAATTACATAACATTTATTCAATTGCATTTCGGGATTTTTTTTTTAATCAAGGGGTAATTGTTTTAATTGCATTAGTCAATAAGCCTAGAAAAAAATTGTGTAAAATCACAAAAAAGAAAAAAAATTTGCATTTTAAAAATGCATGAAAGTTCCAAATCATAGCATGTTTTTAGAAATATATAAACACCTACTTTGCTATAGAATGCATATACATTTTATTTAAGGGTATAAGAAATGCTAGATTTTTTTTTTGTTTTTAAATAAATTCTATATGGAAAGAAACATCAGTCCACCGCTACAAGAGACACTTTTATTATAAACGTTTGTCAAGGACACAGTGGTGATGATTGTGCATAAATCGACAATCCTCTGGCTGTGCAACCCACACACCTCTTTAAAAAAAAATAAAACAAAAAAGAAACGGCTAATTAAATACTATTTTACCTCAAATCCATCAACTGTCAGTGCATAAAAGCAGACCAGACTAATTGAACATTTTTCAAAAGTCTGGATGAGTAACTACATGATCTCTTCCTGAAGTGTAAATCTAAAGCAAATGACGAAAGTAAAATCCATCAGTCTCTTGTGATTTCCTAAAACCTGAAAAACAATGACTGCTCATAGAAGCAAAGAAAAATGAATAAAAACATCATATCATGCTGCTCTGTCAGGGTAGTTGTCTAGTTATTCATGTTACTGCTTAATGAATAATGTTTGCAAGATTAGGTACTGGTGATTCTGGAAAGCAGTGATTGTTGTTGGAAAGTGCACATCCAGTTCTTCAGTCCCTTTAAAACATTGTGTGCACTTTAACAATTATTAGTGCTATAATTGGCTATTCTCAATCTCTAAAGCTGAAGAAAGCCTAAAGCAAACGGATGTTCTCGGCTCACGGCACCAAAAATAGTTAAAGGAACAGCTCACCCAATAAATAAGAGTTTACTCACCTGAATTTATCATTTACACACCACTGTCACTCAAATCAGTGGATTTTATCTTAGCAAAAATGAAGGAAAATTAGTTATCCCAAATCAATAAAAGCTGCAGTGACCAAAGATGTTAATGACGTACACTACCAATCAAACGTTTGGCATCATTAGGATTTTTATGTTTCTGAAAAAGTCTCTTCTGTTCACCAAGGGTGCATTTATTTGATCAAAAATGCAGTAAAAACAAGTGAAATTAAATATTACAATTTAGTGTTTTCTATTTGAATATATTTTGAAATGTAATTTATTCCTGTGATCAAAGCTGAATTTTCAGCATTATTACTCCAGTCTTCAGTCACATGATCCTTCAGAAATCATTCTAATATGCAGATTTTCTGCGCAATAAACATTTCTCATGCTACACTAAATTGATCAAAACTGACAGTAAAGACATTTATAACGTTAAATAAATTGTTTCAAATAAAACAATTTTAAAATGTTCCATTCAAAGTATCTTGGGGGGGGGGGGGGGGAAGTACCACCACAAATTCCACAACAACGGACAATACAATCAGCAAATCTGCATATTAGAATGATTTCTGAAGGACCACGTGACACTGAAGACTGGATTAATGATGCTGAAAATTCAGCTTTGCATCACAGAAATAAATTGCATTTTAACAATCAAATTGAAAACCGCTATTTCGAATAGAAATAACATTTCACAATATTACTGTTTTTGATCAAATAAATGCAGCCTTGGAAGAGACTTCAAAAACAGTAAACTTTTGACCAGTATTGTAAATAATGAGGGTGAACTATTCCTGTGAGACACTGCGTTTAGTTTAGTGTTTCACAGTCCCGCTTAACAGATTGAACACTGTCCTGCTTTGCTTCTTCTCATCTTTACCCTTTGCCTTCCTCCAGCTCCACCAGACACAACTCCAGATTTCTTCTCCTGTCAGGATGGATGTTATCTCTCATTTTTTTGTTGATGTATTTGACCACTTCCTCTGTGCCTTTGGCTTTGGGGTGATAGTGACCGAGCAGGTATCCGCGCAGATTATCCTCAGTTCCTGGAGTCACCAATCCGACCAGGAACCGCAGGAACATGTCCAGATGACCATTCGGAGACGCCAGCGCACGGTCGATGGCAGGACGGTACAGTTCAATCACAGGCCGATCCTTATTTGGACCCTGAAACCAAGACATTTTGCTTGGTTCGATCACATTTTTACCATGTTTCCGAAACGCCACATAGGCATACATGGCAGCCATGTACTCTTGAACGGTAATGTGAACAAACTTAAAGACCCAAGTATGAATGTCTTCGTTCCTTCGTTTGACCTCAGTGGTTAATTCATCGCGACTGCGCAAATCTTCGTAGGTCAGGTTGACAGAGGTCAAATCTTCCACCGTAAACCAGTCCCGACCTTCTTGTATCATCCTATATGACATTTTCCCCATCATGTCAATAAACATCTTATCTTCATCCCTCCACTTTTGATCCTCAACGTTGCAGCCGCGGTACTTCTCGAACGAGCGGTTCATCTGCACGATGATCAGCTGCGAATAAAACGCTGTGATGCCAGGTGGGTGCTTGCCGTACTCGGGATCTCGAAAGCCTCGTTCGAAGATGAACGCCACCATCCAGCTGAAGAGAGGAAGGTGGCAGATGATCTCAAGGGCTTTGGAGCGTTTCATGTGGTTATAAACCTTCCTACCGAGCTCAGGATCGGTGGTCCTCTTGGTAAAATATTCTTCCTTCTTTTCATCCGTGAATCCTCTTAACTCTACATACCTGTCGATTAGCTGCGGAGGAATTCGGTGGGCGGCAGTGACGTGGCTGGTGATCCAAACTCGAGCGTTAGGAAGCAATGTGCCTTTTATTAAGCTGGTGAGAAGAGCATCTAATGGTGCTTTCACCCTGGCGCTTGAGATAACTTCATTGTTTTTAAAGTCCAGGTTGTGTTTGCAAAGTTCTAGAGCGTCAATGATGAAGAGACTCAAGCAATCGGGCTTCTCGATGAATTTAATGTCATCGGCTTCTGCGAAAAAGCTATCGAGCAGCTCTAGGAAGCTCTGATTTCCATCTTTCCCAAGGTGCAGTTCTTTTGCTGGTAAAGGGAAGATGAATTGAAAATCCTGATTGTTTTTTTTCTCCATCCAATCAATGATGACCTTATTCACGGCCACCGTTAGACCACAGGCGGGAATTCCCGTCATCATGACCGTACGGATGGGTTTCTGTTCGTGAGGAAGGAGCCGAAAAATGTCAGCGGCCCTGATTTGGGTCTCCTGGATCGTATATGGTATCCGGTAGACCTCATTCTCGAGGTTGATGGGCTCCCTGCTGCCTCTGATGACGGTTACGGGCTCGACGTAGATGTCGCTGATGTAGCGCTGCTGACCTGGACGACATCGGCCTTCGTAGAGAGAGTAATAGCATCGGTCGTGGGCTACGTTCAGGTCATGCTGTAACACGGCTGGAAAGAAACAAAACTAAAGAAAATCAGGGACTGAATATAAACACAAAAGAAGTTCTTTTACACATTACAAGGTTTTTTTTACACCACATTCTATACTAAATTGAATTTTGCTATATATAAAAAAAAAAAAACATTTTTGGAACGCATAATTTTGGATATTATGCTTTCCATATGTGACGTGTTTAGTCATTATTGTGAGTCACAAAGGACTGTTTACACCATCGTTTAAAAGTTTAAAGTAAAAAAAAATTTAATAAATAAATAAATGAACTCCTATTTAGCAAGGGTGCATTAAATTGATAAAAGGTGAATGTAAAATACATTTTCAATGTTACAAGAGATTTCCATTTCAAATAAATGCTCGTTTTGAAATTTCTATTTAAAGAATCTAATACATTTTTCACAAAACAACATTTTCACGACAATATGAAGCAGCACAACTGATAATCTAAAATGTTTCTTGAGCAGCATTTTAAACAGAAAAAAAAAAAAAGACTTTAAATCTTCTAAATATTGTCATCAACATTTCTAACCTAACATTTATAGGATAAAAAAAAATAAAAATTACTAAAAAATTAAATATAAAACACAATTATCCCATTATTGAGCATTAATAACCTAATTATTTAATGTGTATCAGAATACACCTCCCAATTTTTTCTTACACATTTTCTTAACCACATGAGTTTATCACAGGCAACATAATGATTTAATCATGAGACAATTGACATGTTCCTTTTCAAATTGTGCATGAAACTCAATAAGCATTTTAGGGTCAAATATAAGTGATTTAATACATTGTAGTAGGTCAAACATCAAATGTAAATGGAGACCAAGTCTGTCAAGCTCCAAAAAAAAAAAAGTTGAAGCCCGTTGAATTTTTTTGTGAAGTGTGAAGCTGCTTTACCTCTTCTACATGTCTTCCTTAAGTATTCGGCCAGATTGTCCTTTCCGACATTTTGGACGGCTCGTATGGTCAGATGCAGAGCTTCTCCCAGCCTGCAGACCTCGATCATTTTATCAGCCAGATCCAGCGGGTCATTAAGATCCGCAATCCTGGAGTAGTTCTTCCTGAATCTGCAGTGAGTACTCAGAGAGCGCTTAAAATAGGCGATCTCCTCTGGATGGAGGTGGGAAAGACACTCCACCATTTGCTGAATGAGACAAAGACAAAAAA
The DNA here is from genome assembly GCA_018155175.1 of Sinocyclocheilus anophthalmus. Classification (NCBI taxonomy): domain Eukaryota; kingdom Metazoa; phylum Chordata; class Actinopteri; order Cypriniformes; family Cyprinidae; genus Sinocyclocheilus; species Sinocyclocheilus anophthalmus. The sequence continues at coordinate 162,540 of JADLZN010009370.1, read as the reverse complement.
ATACATGAATCCTGTATCAAACACTGGTTTATATAGAAAACCCTTTGGCCACCTTGCTCTCTAAATTTATATGTAAACGGCCTTAAAATGAACAAGATCAAAACTTTTGCTGAAAAACCTGTTGTACACAACTACATGCCTTTTGTCATCTGATTGATAGTTTAGACATTTTATTAGAAAGTCTTAAGGTCATTGCACATCGAGTCCGATATTTTCATTCGAAATTTTCACACGTTAAATAAATAAATACGACCTCACATTTACACACTGCCTCCGAAACTTCAGTCCATCGTAAAATTCGGATCAGGTTCAATTTTCTGCATTTTCGCATTCATTCGAACAAGTGACAATATTTATGAATGGGTAATCATGAATCACTGACTCACTAGATTCATTCATAAACGAAACACCGCTGTGTTTGAATGGAGATGCGCAGCGGCTGAGCTGTGACTGTTTCAAACTATTTTCGACGACGAAATAGAGCAAAATCAGACAATAGTGTTATAGTCAGACAATGTAAGCCACTTAATATAAACTTCTTGTCTATTGAACTGTTGTATTAAATCAGTATCAAATTGACAAAATCATTAAAAGCCGTCACTCATCTTAGTTCATCGCGATCTCACATTTATAATCAACGAAGCTCTCTACACTGCTCAATGAATCTTTTATTTACACCGTCTACACTTTGCTTATGAAAGGATTCATGAGATATGTCTGTGATACATTACTCAACGCTGCAAAAACAACGTAGAAAGCTTTGAAGCTCACCTAAGCGATCACAATCTCAAGTATGATGATGATCAGGTCAGTCGCACTGGTGCTCCTAAATACTTTTTCATAGTCGCACGCAGTAGTTTTCAGTCGCAAATATAAGCTCCAAATTCTCACTATCATACTACATGAGCCATTAAAGATTTATACATTTCAAAAGGATTTTTCTGACTATTTCATGTTAGGCTTTAAGTTTCCTCCTCTAAGACTCTCAACAGGAACACAAAAACATCTACTGACCCCTAGCACATGACGCAGGGTGAGGGAGCTGTGCATTTGTTGAAACTGTAGGCCGACGCCTTCCGCAGGAGGAGGAGGAGGAGGAGGAGGATCTTTCGGTTCTTCGAAACCTACAACAATTTCATCAAAATCATCCTCCTCTTTCGTCGCCTCTGCCTGCTCCATCGCAGTGCTTTCATTCGGCTGCTCCTGCGTGTCTCTGACGTTCGGCTCTTCATCCATTGCTGCTTCTGTCCCGATGTCGCTCTGAAGCTCAGATGGCTCTACGATCGAGGGCTCTCTGTTAATGCTGAATGAAAATTATCCTCATAACTTCATCAGAAACATTAAGATGCATGTGTGCGTGTTGTGGATGTAGTTACCTGTGTCGGGCATGAGATTCTGCAATGTGCATGAAGTGCTGCGGTTTCAGGACCAGTCCATCGTTGTATACGCTGGACTGGTTTGTGTTCGTACGTTCAGTAATCGCGGTCTCTGGCGAATCCGAGCGGTGAAGCCTGACCCTGAAAATACATGCGTGATGTAAACACAAAAATGAACCAAGACTGGAATGATGCAAAAATTTCAGCTGTGCATCACAGGAATAAATAACACTTTAAATTATATTCAGAAGAAAAGTTATTTTAAATTCACATTTTTGAAATTTAAAACATTTTACAACATTGCTTTAACTAGATTTTCGATTAAATAAATGCAGGCTCGGTGAGCATAAAATACTTTTAATGTAATTTCTTTGTTTTGTTGTTGAAAACTAATTCTCTCACATCACTTATTTACCTCAAAACAATAAATGAATCAATTTAAACGAAAAAAAAAATAAAATTAAGGAAGGGACAATTTGAGTTCTTGGGTACTAAGTTTAAAAACAGGTGAGATCCACACTTAAAGTAATTTGTAATTTTGTCATGATTGACAATTTGTCAAGCATGTCATATCCAATCTGTTCTAATCTGATTTATCATTATTATTATGACACCAATTCTTTTTTTGTGTGTGTAGTTGTATATTACCATACCTTGTTGCTGGTAGTTTGAGCAGATGTTCTTCAGATTCATCATCCTCTTCACCTTCATGATCATCACTATGCATGGAGCCATAACTGCTGGGCGGCCGGTCCATCGTGATCCTTAAAATAACGTTAACAGCGACATGAAAACAGAAACAAAGTAACAGCAGCGGAAACAAGCATGTGTCTACTCCGAAGACCTTTCAACAAATGGAAACTCGTCCAAGCAGTGCCTGCACAAAACTCAAAAACAGACATTTTGCATTGCTAACAAACACCTGTAATTCTGAAGCCAAAATTCAAAGAGCACAACTCAAAACGCTCCACTGGATGAAGCGTTGCTGGAATCTAATATGCTTAAAAATCTAAGTAAGATCTTCATACCACGAGTGTTCATGCAAGCCCGGACCAACCTGAGCAGGTCATCAAATGTCTAAACCAGCAAACACTCTGCTCTTTTAAATGCATATTTTATTTCAATCCGAAAAACCAAATGATTTCGTTGACAGAATGTTTTTTTTTTTTTTTTTGATAAAGTGGCTTGATATTTGATCTGTCAGATTATGTGTCTTCCTCATAATAATCCCAATCCTTATGATCTTCTAACGTCAACTGAGAAAGCATCTCATATTTCCAGTTCCCCAAAACAGAGGAACATATACGTTTGCTGGTTTTAAATGGAGTGATACAAACAAAATTTGCACCAAAACGATTCTAGAACGTGAGAACGATGTTGAATTATATACTTCAGGAATACAGAAACAAATAAAAGGTATATTAACTAGTAGACTACTCAAAACATCTGTCCTGACAGATGCAAACCTGAACTATTACACCACGGTTACAAGAGTATTTATTAATATACCGTCACTTAGTAACGTTACCCGCTACAGTTACTATTTACAACGTGTGTATTCTTTCTAGTTGTTTTGCATTTAATTATTTGGATTTTAGGACATTCTTAGTTTCTTTGATTTGCTCTGCACAGCCGGTCTGGCTGGAGTTAGTCTCAAATAACCAAACTAACCTGGTTTAGCAGAACTAAGGAAAGCAGGCCGGTTAAACGAGAAAAAACCGTCAAAACCTCAAGACACTTAACTTACCGATCCACTTCTGAATCACTATCGTCCCCAAAATTACTCATGATGGTGGTTAGAAACGCCTTACAAACCAATTACAGCACAGCTTCTACCTAAGAAACATAAAAAACATAAAAAGTTCACTTTTATCGCATAACAAGGAAATTCGTGGCCTCAAAAAAAAAAATATTTGAGCTATCAATATCTTAAGCGACAAAAACTTACCCAAAACATTTAGGAAGCGCTCTAGCATTAAACTGGCTTTATTTAAAGTCGGTTCGATGAATGTGGTTTTTAAAAACAAAACAAAAATAAGCCTAAACCGTCCACAGAAATGTCATCCGTTGAAGCCACGGCCTGACTGACTGCTCTTCCGCGTTTCCGGTCACGTCATCTTTACTTTCGGTTTCTGCAACAAATGGGAAAAGACGGCGCAATGTTGCAACGCATTATATTTCTCCAATGGGTTTTTTTTTTTACTATTTGCAAATAAAAAAAATTATACATTTCTGGTTTCTTTATCGCAATAAAGCCTTGCATAAATGTAAATTTTGCAGCATGAGAGGGATCAACCTTACTGTGGAAAAAAAAATAGTTTGCCATGTATAAGTATGCATGAAAATGCACGATAAAAAGTAATAAATATTAAATAAATACAAAGGAAAAAAAAAAATCTAAAACATAAATGTGTAATGAAAAAGTAATAAAAATATATTAAAATGGGATAAAACTGAATGCACTTGTAAAACATTATCTGCATAGAAACTAAACCTCTGCTTTTTAAATTTTTATTAAATGATGGTCAACAGTAAATACGAAACATTCAAACACACTACTACGAAGTACATTACAAAAATCTTTTATTTTTAATACATTATTCCAAAACACACCTTCCATCAATTTACAAAGTGAACAGAAAAAAAACTAACAAATTATAGATAAAAATAAATCCAGGTTTTGTCCACAAATGATCCTGGACGAGAAAGAAATCAACTGTGGAGAAAGACATGAGTTTCAAAAAAATTCATGAAATGCAATTAAAGTGTATTGCCACATAACAAGCAGATACATACAGTCAGGAAAGATGATCAGTCCGTCTACTGCTCTCCCTAAACACACACAAAACACTAATTTAACCTAGAAATTGTGCACCATGCATTAGTCTAATACTACTCAAACTCCCAGCTCAAGTGAAGTTTGGTTCATGATTACAGCAATTTGTTAGCAACACCAGGAGAGGGTCATGCCGTTCATACCTTTTTTGGAGACTTGTTGCGAGGACATTTTCTCAGTGACAGCGGCGATCTGCTGTTAGCGGCGCTCATCACAGGCTGCAGGGCACGACTGCCCACTGTTGGAGACTTACAGGCTTCCTTACGGTGCTTTAGGCCTCGCTGCAGCAAACTACCTCTTTGGCGTTTTGGTGTGTTAACAATGGTGAACATAACAGACTGCCTTCGCTTAGGCTACAGATGAAAAGAGTAGGGCAGAAAAATTGTGCATGCATGTATATAGACAGACATAAAACGTATATAAACTACCTTACCTCAGCATTTGAAAGTCTGTTAGCATGCCTGCTCTTAAGCATCACGGTCCGAGAGATGCAGCTCACCAACTTCTTTGCCTCACCTGTGCCAATGTACTTCTGCTAAAGGATTGCACAATTACACAACTCAAAATAGATTAAATATCCATTAAATATCCATTTCTTAAAAAGGAACAGTTTATTGAATCATTAGACAGAACACTTATTGAGAAATAAGTCTGCATGAGTTTTTTTGTTGAGAATATTTGATTGATCAGGGTTGTTGTTCTCGTTGTGTTGTACCTCAGGTATGTTCAGGTCATGCAGCAGGGATCCAGGCTGTCTGAGAGTCTGTGGTGTGTTTGAATGCTGGGATTCATGCAAGTGTAAAGCTGCACGGCGAATGCTCTCTGCCGGGTCACCCATCCGTAGGTCCTCATCCGTTAAAGTGAATGAGGGAAGTCCCACAGTGGTCTACAGAAGTAGACGAAGAGAGTCGTTTTTAACGGTTACAAATGTATTGGAAGTTACCTACATTAGAACATTATAATTGTAAGGAGCCCAATGGATGTTTCCAGTTATTAACATCATAAATTGAACAAAGCTATATTTAAAAAAAGTTTGAAAGAAACATGAACTGTTATATAGATCGTTCAAGGAAATTCACATTCACAAAAATTCACATTTTTCATAAAACTAGGTTTAAAGCAATTTTTTCCCTTTTCACATTTTCTCTCAAAAATTCAGTGTACCCTCAGACCAAAGAAAGAAAAAAAAAGAAAAAAAAGAAGAAAAAAAAAGAAAAAAAAAAAAGATTTATTCACATTTTCTTGTTTTCCTTTGCGCACAAAGATTCTTGTAGCTTTATAAGTTACGGTTTGACCCCCTGATGTCACATGGATTATTTTAAAGATTTCCTTACTACGTTTCTGTGCTTTGATCGTGGTGGTACCCTTGCTGTCTATGGGAGGATCAGAAAGCTCTCGGTTTTCATTAAAAATATCTTAATGAGGTCTCTTATTCTGCTAAAAAAATTTTTTTTTTTTTAAAAAAACGTATTTGGTGTAATGAAATGTGTTTATGCGGTTTAAGGTTCAAAAAACACATTTTCCACATACTGTACATTATTGTTTCTCCTGAAACGTGTCGATTTTTACAAAGCTCATCGGTCTGAAAAAGCGAGTGTGCTGTGATTGGCCAGCTATCCATTGCTTTGTGATTGGCTGAATACCTCAAGCAAATGTTACGCCCCTCACATACTGTTTGATGCCGTGTCCGGCCGGAGCGACGAGACAAAAACATGAAAACCATTATAAACAAAACGAGGCATTCGTTGCATCCAGTGAGGACATAATTACAGATTATAATGACTAATACTGTCTTTTTACACGTTGCATCGTGCCGCGTAAACATAAAACCATGGCTGCATTTGTTAAGAGGAATGACAAACAACAAGCCCCACTCTACACTGCTCAAAACTCGCATTTAAATTCTAAAATATAAAACTCCTTTAATATGAAAACGTACTTACAGTCTGTGAGTGAGAACAGCCGCATTGTAGTCTACTCTACCAGGATCATGAAACAGTCCTCCATAAAATGCTCTGCACACATCTGAATTTTTGGGTTGAAGTGTTCTGGAACAGTGTGGTAAATACAACTTAACCACTGTTTCTCGGCCTGGTCCATTTTTGAATGCCAACAGTATTTCGCTTTCACAATGAAACGCGTCACACACCCGTGGCTACATAGCCCAGGCCGGGGATAAAGCGAGGAAATGGCGGGAGGGTTAGAGTGACAGAGGTGCTGGCTTGAGACGGCGCGGCCAGCCGATTTCGACAAAGAGCATCCGTAAGGCAGTGACGACGTCCAGCTTGGACTGCCGCTTCTTCCACGTGAAAGCTGTAGTATTTTCCCCTCAGCAACCAGCACGGATCGCTCCAGGCATGACGAAGCAGATATCGTCCCACTTTTGGAAGACCAAACAGTAGTTTTCGCTTCACAACGAAACACAAGCGACCTTTACGCATTGCAGCGACAACAAAACTACAGCAAGAATAAAAGTTTCCTTCTTTCTTTGCGTGAACATTTGTGGGCGTTATGCAGATCTTCCCACATTGTGACGTAGGTATGTTGGGGTGTGTTAGAACGAGCTGTTTTAGGTAGGTGTGGCTGACTCTTAACTTTTATAAAGAATAGCTCTTTGGATTTGAGACTTTAGTCTTTGCAACTTTACAGATCTTCTTTATGCACCAAGAGCTTGTAACACTCCAAAGAGAAAGAAAAAATTAAAATCGCATCATATGACCACTTTAATTTGTGTTCTGAAGATGAACGAGGGTCTTACGGGTTTTGGAACGACATGAGGGCGAGTAATTAATAACAGAATTTTCACTTTTGGGTGAACTATCCCTTTAAGTGTTTATTGTATAATAGGGGTTTAATTTAGTGAAAAAACATTGGAAATATGAGAAATGTGAAATCACAAAACCGGCCAGACTCAAACCTGTATTTCAGTAAAACCAAAGCATACAGATGCTGACAGGTACGCTTACCCTGGACTCTAGAGGGTAGCTGCTCTTCAGGTGAGGCAGACAGGCTTTGTTTCGCACCTGTAGTTCTGCGACACGCATCCAGTCGTCTGCAGTATGCTCTGGTTTATCCTCCACTCCGATACCAGGCAGATCATGTGCATTAGCATTAAACGAATAGTTCAGCTCAAAGTTCAAGCTCTCATTGCTGGTGTCCTGCTGTGTTTCCCTGCATCTCACATCCTCATTGTAATCGGTTATCTTCCTCCGCTCCTGCAGATGCCTTTCAGTGACGGCCAACTAAAACAAACACAGTTGCACATGAAACTACACTGAAACCTCAAAAAGACAGCAGGATTCAGTGTAAACCAACCCGAGCCTCCAAGCTTTTGACTCTGGCCTTCGCCTGGTCTTGTTCCACCTGAAGAGCTTCGACTTCTCTCCTGCTGGCCTGCAGGGAGTTCACAAGAGATTTGTTCATCTCCCGTGCCTCCTTGTTTTTACCACTGTAATGCTGTAATTGTGTGAACATGATCTTCAGCTTCTCCATGAGCTCCTCATTCTGCTGCTTCCATTGTCGAGCCATGTTTTTAAGAGCAAGAATGGAGCCGTTTTGCTTTTCCACCTTCAGCTCCAGCTGAGCTCGCAGCCTCTGGGATCTCAGCTGTTGATTCTTCATTTCAGCTTTAAGAGAACTTACTTGAGCATCTCTCTCTGAGGCAAGAGCGGAAATTTCGGTATGATGTTCCCTCACAGTCCTCTCGAGCCCCTGAGCTTTTTCTCTTAGCACGGTTTGATGGCAAAGCTCCCGTTTAAGCTCAGATTCCTTCACCTCAGCCAACTGATTCTGAAGAGATGTCAATTTTTCCTTCAACACACCATGCTGTGCCTCTAAAACAGACAGTTCTTGTTGTTTCCGCACTCCATTTTCACTGTAACAGCAGATCTGCTCTTTAAGAGACGTTACCTCCGCTGACAGAACCAGCATCTCTTCTTGTCTTTCTGAAGCATTTGAAGCAGCAGACTCAAGCTCTTGCTGAAGTTTCTTAACGATGTCCTCATGCACTTGGCAATTTGATTTGATCATTTCTTTTAATTCAATATTTTGTTCCTTCACAAGCTTCAGCTCATGGTCTACAGAGTCATACTTGTTCCTCAAATTTGTGATTTCTTCATCTTTTAGGGAAATCTGTTCAGACAAATCCAGAATCTGAGTTAGGAAGCTCTCGATTTTGGTCAAAGCCTGAAAAGAGATAAGGTTATCAAAAGTAGTGGCTTATTTATTTTTTGCATACTAGCAATTTATACAGTCAACATAATGACGAGAAATTCAATAGACACTTCAAAATATTTAAATCATTTTACAAAATGAGCCCAGTGTGAAAGAGGAATTGGTTTTAAACAGGTTAGCAAAACAAAGGAGAAAAAAAAAAAGTTGTATCTCACCTGAGCAGCAAAAGTTTGCTTCTCCTTTGTTAGTACATCATTCACTTTCTTTTTCTGAGTGTTTTCGGTTTTCAAGTCTTGGCATTGTTTTACAACCTCATGCACTCTGCGGATAAGACTGTACAGGAGAAATTTATTTATTTATTTTTAATTACTGGAAACCCAAATTTGTCCTTTAGTGCACCTCACCTCTCGTTCTTCTCCTGGAGCTCCAGCACTGCGGCTTTATGGTCCTTCTCCAGCTCTCCTGGTTCCCGCAGCATTCGCTCCACCCTGTGCTGTAATTGCGAAATCACACCCTCTGTGTGCAAAAGAGAGAGAAATTCAACCAACATCATATCAGAGCACGACAGTTTCTCTCACTCACTCAATGCAGAATAAAGGAAACCTTTCTCTAAATTGATGCTGATCTGATTGGCCAGTTCTTTCTCCAGCTCGTCTCTCACGTCTCCTTCACGTGCCAATACTTTCCGGAGTCTCTTCAACAACTGTGGCGTGCTCATAACATCCTTCACCGAAGAGCTGGAGATCAAAGATAAAAGCGTGTTATACTGCAATCTGCCATTCAGTCACAGTCAGTATGTGAACCCACTGATCATTGGCATGAATTGGCCATTTAATTTTCTCTGTTAAAATCGTAGGGCAGAAAAGTGTAAGGGAAAAAGTTAACTGGTAACAATGTGTTAAGAAGTGCCCTCAAAGATTTGAAAACAAATATTTTCTCTGATGGCCCAGTCAGGCGAGCAGTTCTGTTTTTTTTATGTCCTGCCAACGTTTTTCCTCTGAAACCACAAAAGAATGATCCATTTTAATTAGCTACGTATCTTTATATGTGAATGTAAATGTGTCATTTTTGTCCGTTTCTTCTATAATGAAAACCAAATGATGAATAAAAAGATTTTTGAAAAAAATCTTTAAAAATTTTAATTTTACAATAAGCTGGATATTATATAGTTAAAATGCATCTCAGATATAGAAATAATTATCGTCCTTTCACTAAGGCTACATTTTTTTTACCAAAAATACAGTAAGGCGTGGCGGGGGTAATAATTGTGAAATCTTTTAATTTAAAAGATTTCTATGTGAATGCATTTTAAAATGTAATGTATTTCTGTGACGCGCAGCTGAATTTTCAGCATCATTACTCCAGTCTTCAGTGTCACATGATCTTCAGAAATCATTCCAATATACTGATCTGCTGCTCAAGAAACATTTCTGATGATCAATGTTGAAAACGGTTCATATTTTAGCGGAAACTGTGATACTTCATATTTTTTTAGGATTCACTAATAAATAGAAAGTTCAAAAGTACAGCATTTATTTGAAATTGAAAACTTCTAATTTCTGTCACTTTTGATTGATTTAATGCATCCTTGATAAATAAAAGTATTAATTTATTTCCGACCCCAAGCTTTTGAATGGTAGTATATACACTATAACAGGACCTACCTGACTGAACTGCAGGCCACCGTGAAATGCTCTTGAAAATGAACTCTGGGAGGGTTTTGGACTTGGCTGAAGATCGGGGACTCGTCATCAGTGTACAAAGGCGAGCAGCAGCTGTTCTCGCTGCTGGAGGTGGAGAAAGTCATGACAGCTAGAGAGTGTGACACAGAAAGAAGATCAATAGACCTGCAAGCATGGAATATAAACATTAACATCACTCGTTTATTTGTTCACTTTAACACCATGTCAGCACCCAAGGCTTTACCATCCAATTTTAAAACTGAATTATTAAACTACTTTTATGTTAGTGTATAAGCAGAGAAACACGATTTCTTCAAAAGACTTGCATCAACTCAAAAAGGTGTTTTACAGGCAGCAAATTAACAAATGTGATCATGTGGCTTCTTACAGGCTTTGGTGAGAAATCTATCTAGGCCTTCGTCTAAGGACAGATCATCAGCATCATCTTCTACAAAGTGAAACATGGATGCGATCATCAACTGACACAGAAACACAGAGAGGGAGAGAATGATCAGAAAATGCACAGACGTCACAGAACTGTCGGTCAGTACTGAACACTCACCCCTGTCTTTGTGTCCAAAGGCACCATGTTGTATGTTTTAAAACCACAATAACAAAGAACAAGGACCACCTGTACACACACACACGAAAAGTATATATTTTTTTTTTTATAAACACAACACTAACAATGCACATTCAAAGGTATTTTTTCCAATGTGGAAAATATTTTTTACAAATTCTGTTTTAAAAACGCATTCTCCAAGTTTCATGTTTTTGGAAAAAAAAAAAATTAAAGAAATGTTTTTCTAAATTTAATATCTTGAATACATGCAAGTAAGTCTTATTTTGAAAATGTTTTCAAATAAAAGGTAAATTAATTTAAATGTCAAAAAGGCTTCTTGTGATTCAACCATAAATGATCTAATATTTAAGAAACTTTGACTTGTGAGACACAGTTATGAGGATCTTTCCATGGTCATTCATGGTTTTGGGTAACAAAGGTCATCTCGGGCATTACAAGCAAACTTGATTGGAGGTTTGGCCAAAACATTAACGTTTATTTTTCTTGTATTTATTTATCTTTTTTCCGGCGTTTTAAAGAAGAGAAAAACTAACATAAATCATTTTTGAAAGTTCTTTGAAAATTAGATTTTGTTTGTATAATTACTTATTATTGATTATATATATATGACTATATATATTATATATATATATAACTAAAAAGTAAACAACCTGTAGACAATCTTAAAAAACAAGCTTGTATGTGTGTTTTTTGTTGGGAATAATACGTTATACAACAGGTTTTTATGGCTCGTGTAGTATGATATAGTGAGAATATGCAGCTCATACTCAATTTTTCTTAAAAAAAATAAATAAAAAAATTTATGGATAATCATGTAAACCTAGTGTTCATCTTGAAATATCAGTAACGATACAAAGTTATTCATACACTTACTTCATAAAAATCAGTAAATATTTCACAGCAGAAGGACAGAAGGCATGTAGTAGATTGACAGTTGTTGTTTTTTTCAGCAAATCTTGTAGATAATTTAGAAGACTTTCTAGGGTCAAAGTATTATTTACATTAGCAGATACCAGCATAAATGGTGTCACATCACTGACCGCACCTTGGCAAGCTGAAGCTCCAGCTCGACTCCCTGACTGATTTTCCGTAACATGAGGGAGGCCTGTCTCGGGCTGAACTGGAAGTCAGCTGCATGTAGAAGGAAATAAAGGTAAACATGCATGTGTGTGTGTGTGTGGAACCATCGCACAGGGATCCCGATGCCTCTACAGGAACCAGCATCATTCTGTGTGGCGTCCAGGACTACAGCACTGTTCGGCTCAGCAGCCACACTGGGACCAAACCACGACCCACTCTGACCATCGAACCTGCAACCTTCTCACCTGCAGTCTTACTCCTTAACCACTGACCCACTGTTGATACTCACCCTGTAGCATACTGAAGATCATTTCCATCACATTAGGAAATGGTGACACCAGCAAACCATCACAGAAAGCTTTCCCCTGCCTACAAACAAAGACACACATTAACCACTACATTTGAGTACAAATGAGGAACATCACAAGGAATTTGTTGTGGTGCCAACAATATTCACAGTACATATTTAGATTTAGCAGAGGCTTTTATCCAAAGCGACTTAAAAATGACCACCACCACCAAGTTTAGTCAAACTAGACTAGTAAACAAGTTAAAGCGAGTGAAATGCAGAAAGGAAACTTTTTAATAAACCACAAATGAGTGAAACTTTTTCCAGTGGCCTCCATTCAGTTTTTACGACTGCCATTTACAAAAAAAAAAGTTCAATAAAGTTACAAGCAATAAACCGAACTAACAAGCTAAAATTTGAAATCATAGCCTTGCGAACTTTGATTTGAAGAAAAAAAAAAAGTGAAAATCAAAAGGTACAAGACTAAGTCACAGCTTCAATGAGGGAGGGAACTACAATCCAATAAGGCATTGCGATTAACAATCAAATTAAAACCAATGTTTTTGAACGAAAAAGTGATGGCGGTAATATATATACACAATATAAATATATACATATACTTGTTAAGTAGTTAGAAAGAATAGGGATACTGTCACTATTACGTCAATCGCAAGCCTTTATGTGGCCAATCAAAGAACCATGGGAAATGTAGTTTTAACCAGGAACTGTGCTTAGGTTTGCAAACATAAAATATTTATAAATTAATGTTTGACAATGGTTTGACACATGAAAATGGTTTAAATATGATTATTTTAAAATAAGTTGAAAATGCAGGCTTATGGCTTCAACAAAAGCATATGCCATCGATTAACAACGGTAGGTCTGTCTTTAACAGTTTATAAGTTATGAAAGTTAAGTCAATTCTCCTATGGAGAAATAGAAAGGGATTTTTAATTTTACACCCTCATGCATATGTAGTGTGACTCATTCACTACATAGTAAATGTATGGTAGTATGGTAGGTGGAAGAGTGAATGAAAATGGACATTTCCAGACATAACACTTTGAAGGAGATTATACATACATAATACATACTACATCCCTATACCATACCTACATATATATATATATATAAAAATCTCGCTCTGAATTATGAAGTTAAGTACTTCATATTTGACCTGCCCAATCTGAATGTGACACATTGTGATTCAAAAGTCAGAAACACTGAGGGAATTACAAAATAAGTTACGAAAAGGCATTTTTATCATAACCATCACAGCTCACACTCTGTAGGCAAACTTAAGGAGTCGATGGCCATCCATCATCTGGATAATTTTGGTAAAGGACTCCTCGGGATAAACACTGTTGATCTGTCAGAAGAACATCAGTCACTATAAACGTCTGTTTAAACGGTAGGCTACAAAACATTAAAAGACGGCAGAGTCGACTTACCCATAACAACAGCGCTGCCTCCTTCACCTCATTCAACTGCATGATGGACACTTAAAATAGATGATGATGGCACAGAAAGTGGATTTAGAAGGATGCATATATTTGTGGCAAAACCAGTCATAAGGGTCAATTTTTTTAAATTGAGATTTGAATAAGCAAGCTTTCCATCGATGTATGGTTTGTTAGGATAGGACAATATTTGGCCGAGATACAACTATGTGAAAATCTGAGGGTGCAAAAAAAATAAATCTGAGAAAATCGCCTTTAAAAGTTGTTCAAATGAAGTTCTTAGCGATGCATATTATTAATCAAAAATTAAGTTCTGATATATTTACGGTAGGAATTTACAAAATATCTTCATGGAACATGATCTTTACTTAATATCCTAATGATTTTTGGCATAAAAGAAAAATCTATCAGTATTGTTGCCTAATGAATAGGCTACAAATAGGTATACTCGTGCTACTTATGACTGATTTTGTGGTCCAGAGTCATATTCATAATTTTGTAATTGTAAAAAAACAACAGTAAATCACATACTCAGAATCTGATTCAAATGCACAGCTGTCAGAAATCAAGACGACATCAAATCAAGAGCCATTCATCTGATATGTCAGACAGTGTTGCCAAGTCCTCGGTTTTCCCGCGCCTTTGGGCTACCTTAACACTGTTGCCACGGGTTGAAGCAAGCGACCCCAATAACCTGATACTTAGCGAAATAAATTTTATCAGGGGAACCCCGCCAAAAAACGTGTATTTTATCCCCCTGAACGCGATTTTTACCGGGGAACCCCCGTCGAAACGAGATTGAGCTAGTTTTGAGTTTTGTTGTGAATACCTGGCAACCCTGATATCAGCGCCTCCTCAGCGTTCCTTAAAATTAACATCAACAAACAAATAAACAAATACTGAATATTCATAACAGCAATTGTAACATGAAAAAAACTAAACTAAACTCTATTATCAACCGGTACAACAATGTTAGTTATTTAAAGACTCTTTACCACTTTAAACCGTGAAACGCGACCTTATAACAGTTTCCAACATACATATCTATGATTTCAAACACTTAAAGCCAGCGCGAGCAGATAGTTTGGTTAATCTTCGATCAATAACAGTAGGCATAATTATACAAATTAAAGAATGAGAGCTGTTTACCGTAATCTTATGATTAAACAACAGACCTGTGCAGTAGTCTTGTCACCTACAACACCTCATCAACAACGATAATAAACGACGCAGCACGCGCTCATTAGTAATGTGTAATACTTCTTCCTCTATGTTCATTGGCTGTTATAAATTACGTGACCAATGGAAACACTCCTTTTCCCGAAACGTCATTTTAAAAATAATAAGTGATATAAAGTTTATAAATTCTTAGAATAAATGTGTTTATAAATAAACCCGTAAAAATCAAAAAAACATAAATCCACAGACAGGATTCCTGGGAATGGTTGGGAGTCACAATGTGTTTCTATCATATATCTATTATATATTATGTGTGGTATGGGGAGATATTATATATATATATTATGGTGTGTATGTTATATGTATGTGTGTGTATGTGTTGTATATGTATGTTGTATGTAGTATCTATCTATCTATATATGTGTGTGTGTATAGGTAGTGTGTATGTATATATACTGTAATGTGTTGTATATGGATATATAATGGGTGTGTGTATTGTATATGTATGTATGTGTTGTATGGTGTGTGTGTATTTATGTATGGTATGTATATATATATGGGTGTATGTTATATGTATAATGTATGTCTATATTGTGGGTGTGTATGTATTGTGTGTGTATATGTGTGGGTATGTATTATAATACGTATATGTGTGTGTATGTGTGGCGTATGTGTGTAATGTATAATGGATATAATATATACACCTTGCTACGTGTACTGAATTAGGCTAACCGAGACTTGTCACAGCACTTACATATTATTGCTCTTGTTGGTTTGATTGCTTCTATTGTCCTCATTTGTAAGTCGCTTGGGTTAAGGCGTCTGCTTAAATGACTAAATAAATAAATAAAAATATATTTCTAGTTATAAAGTTAGTAAGGTTATCATTCGAAAGCTTGAACACTCAAAATTCATCTGGAAACCTTGTTAGAATTGAATTCGAAGTTCTTAAACTATGCAAATGATTCTAATACTAGCATCCCTTTAATATAATAATAATATAATAACTAATAATACTGAACATGTGTAGGCGCTTGTTCATATACAATAATTTGTTACCCAACTATACACTTCAGTTTGAATGCAATCCTCTGATAATCAAGAGCTTGACTGTTAAAAGAACATTAACAGGTAGTTTATCACATCTGAAAACAAATGACAACTCAAATTTCATAAATTCAGATTATGAATCCCAGTAGGAATACTTTTTATTGAACACCTGGTTGTCTGAAGATTTCACACAAAATCAGCAGTTTAATATCTTTTGGTTTTGTTGCATTTCTAATACGGAACACTTTTACAGTATCATAATCTGATCCGATGTGAACTCATATTGAACACATTTCACATCAATTCTGGTACATGCATTATCTCAATTTTCCAAAAACTGAAAATTCTTAAAAGATTTTTCTCAAATATTGATGTCTTTAATTGTTCACATTTTTAATATACAAGCCGAGTTCTTCAACCTCCAAAATATATCTTGCAACTGTAAATTTAAATTACACGTTTTAAAAAGGTAAAAAATTATACATCTCATTATATAGCTAATTTATTCTTTATTAAACTCGAATAGCTTTAATGAACAATAATGAAGCAATGAACATTAAACAGAACTGTGAAAACCACGGTTTCTGCAAACACTCTTAGTGTATATGAACTTTCAATAGAAACGTATCTGCATTCATACATAAACTGCTTCTATTTAGCAACAGCAGAAAAGCCTGTCAAAGACCAGTTACATAAACAGGACAGTAATTAAGACCACTGCATCCCATAATAATAAAATAACTTATTTGAAGAGAGAGAGAGAGAGAGAGAGAGAGAGAAAAAAAAAAAAAAGTAAAAAGAAGGTTTTGGAGTTATAAATCCTCAAATTTACACTTAATACTGATTTCACCTGGGGAGAGAAGAGAGAGGAGTCAGGAGATTATTCAATGCACTGAAATACATATGAGAATGAAAGTTAGAAATTACAATTGAAATAAGATGACAAATCACATTTTGAAAGTGAGACACTAGATGTTACTCTAGAATAGATCTGGAGTTACACTAACACCAGAAATGCAGTGAGACCACCACCAAACCTACACAGAACTCAACTGTGATTTTTTTCTATATCATGTATATTGTTCTACATAGCCTATATTTGCATGTATATCAGTGGACATGACCACTATTGGTAATCACATGCAAAAAAGACGAAAACACACAAAAAAACCTGAGCAAACAAATACATGGGGAAACTCAAGTATAGAGACACCGCAAAAGGTGAGTTTAGATGTTTACATTTGCTGAGCAATTACTATAGAAATTATTAACTGATGTTCAGCCATGTAACAAACAACTTCAAATGTGCTTAATTTGGTTGGAACTGATCTAATATTTAATGTTATGCAAATACTTAAAAACAAAAGACTAAGCATTATAAGGCTGATGCCAGAATTTTGTGAAACTATTTGCTTTAGCTGAAAAAATTAAGTACATTTCATTTATAGGGGTTTGCATTGAATGTATTATCCAAAAATGTACATAAAAATGTCCTTTTTGCAAAATTTCATGAAATAAAATTAGGTCACACTGGCCACCAAACTCACAAAGCCACAGTTCATTTTAATGAACTGAATAGTTCACCCAAATATTTGCTGGAAATGTACTCCCTTTCAAGCCATTCATAATGTAGATTAGTCTATTTCTTCATCAGACTTGGAGAAATGTAGCATTACAGCAATGGATCCTCTGCAGTGAATGGGTGCCGTCAGAATGAGAGTCCAAACAGCTGATAAAAACATCACAATAATCCACACCACTCCAGTCCATCAGTTAATGTCTTGTGAAGACAAAAGCTGCGTGTTTGTAAGAAACAAATCTATCATTAAGATGTTTTTATACTTTAAACTTTTTTCTGGTTATTTCCTTTATCCATAACATTGCTCTCTCTAATGAAAAAGTCATATTGTCTGACTCGGGAGAGAATCTCCCTGCACAGATCAATCTGATTTCAAATAAAAGTGGTCCAAAACATTTCTACGTAAATATTTTTGGTATTGGTAAAGTTTAAGCGGAGGACAACAGGTGATGGACTTTTTCCACTGGAGGAAGCGTTATTATGATTTGTCCAGAAGTGACCATTAAAGCAGGGGTGCCCAAACTCTGTCCTGGAGGGCCGGTGTCCTGCAGGGTTTAGCTCCAACCACAATTAGAGACACCTGAAGCAGCTAATCAAGCTCTTACTAGGTATACTAGAAACTTAAAGGCAGGTGTGTTGAGGCAAGTTGGAGCTAAACTCTGCAGGACACCGGCCCTCCAGGACCGAGTTTGGGCACCCCTGATTTAAAGTTAAAACATCTTAATGATGGATTTTTTTTTTACAAACAAAAAGCTTTTGGCTTCTGTAGATTAACATAAAGGCATTAACTGATGGACTGGAGAGGTGTGGATTACTGTGATGTTTTAACAGACTGGTTGGACTTCATTCTGCGGACATTCACTGCAGAAGATCCATTGGTGAGCAAGTGATGCAATACTACATTTCTCCAAACCTGATGAAGAAACAAACTCATCTGCATCTTGGAAGGCATGGGAATGAGTAAATCTTCAGAAAATTTTCATGTTTGGGTGAACTATCTTAACACCAGAGGGTGAGTGAAATAATACCACAGTGGAAAGACACCTGCAGTGTTAAGTATTACTGCCACACATAACAGCAGACACATACAGTTAAATACTTAGGCATAGATTAGCGGCGTGAGTCACTGTGTTTCCTAAACACACACAGCAAATGCGTTTAATACACCTGCAATTTCGAACCACAAATGTTGGAATTTAAAAAAATAAAACAATTTTGAATGCATTATATTTACCATGGCATGTTCTACCATCTGGGACTGCATATCAGATAATAAGTAAAGCCACATGGTTTTGGTTAATGACTACAGAGAGCGTTTTCCTACGCAGAAGTGTTTATTTACCTTTTTGGCATTGGAGGATTTGGGGGATTTGTTTCGGGGAGACTTTCTCAGAGTGGAGTCCAGAGGAGACTTTCCGGCCACCGCCGAACGCAGGGCACGACTGGCCACGGCGGGAGATTTGCGGGCGCTGTTACGCAGCTTGTTGAGGCCGCGCTGCAGCCTGCTGTCACCACGACCGCTGTTCTTTGGAGTATTTACAACACTGAACATCACAGACTGCCTTCGCTCGGCCTGCAGATGAAAGAAAGTGAGAGAAAACAATTATTGTTACTTTATGAAATGCACTCTTTAACAACAACATAACATAAAATTTGAGTAAAGTTGGCATGAGCAATTTTAATAAATTAAGTAAGCAAGTTTACGATCAATTAAAGTATAGGTTAGTAACAACCACAGACGTCTAATAAAAGTATCTTACCGGTGAGTTTGGAGGTCTGTTTTGACTGTTGCCGAACCTGACTTTAGGTGTCATTGGTCGCGGGAAGCAACTTGCCAGCTTCTTCGTCTGTGAAAACACCATTACTTGTGAACAACAGTTTTACATTTTAGTAACATTTACAGTTTATTAGATTTATTAGAACCAATTCTGAAATTCTGGTCCTATAAATTGAGCTCTATTTTTTCCCCCCAAATTCTGTTTGTTTTTTATCCATTTAAATTTTTCTGGTTTAGTTTTAATGGTTCAATTTGTTCCCAAATACCTTTGATGCTCTACCAAATTCTGTGATTTTTTTTCCCATTTTAATTTTTCTGGATTCTGTTTTAATGGTTTAATTAAACTTTAATAAACAGAAAGCATGTCTAAAAAATGTATATTAATTGAAGGAAACTTTTAAAAATCTTTTATGATATAGGGCCTATGTTTTATTTTTCATAAATTCAGTCGTTGTCATGACATTTGCTGGATTATAATTTAATACACAGTTCTCAAAAAATTGTGTTCATCAAATATTAACCTTTTAATTAATCTTTTAAAATTTAGTCAAATGCACATTAACAATTTATAATTTAAAATATCCTCTGGTTGTTTAAATTTTTTTTTTTGCAAACAAAATCAAAACTCTTAAAAAAATAGTGTTACAAGATTATTAAAGTGGTGGTTGATTGCGATTTCACTTTTTAACGTTAGTTATTGTGTAATGTTTCTGTTTGAGCATAAACAATATCTGCAAAGTTACGAAGCTGAAAGTTAAATGCAAACGGAGAATCCTCTCAAATTGCAAGTTTTAATGCTACAAACCGGCGTTAGGGGATACAACCGCATACGTCCCGGGTTCGTGACAGCCCAAAACCCAGTAACCCCGCCTCGGGAAAAGGCAGCAAGGGGGCGGGCCAGCTGCGCTGCCTTTAGAGAAGAGGAAGAGAGAAAACTGAGAGGAGCACGTAAAAATCTCTTTCATAATGAATCGCGATTTCGTGTCTTCCACACGATTCTATGGGCATTCCAAGTTTCAAAACAATGGTCTAAAGCAGCGGTCCTTATCCTGTTCTCAGGTCCCCCCTGCTCTGCATCTCTCGCGCTCCCTTTCTCTCTCTTCCCTCTCATTTCAAAGCAGCTCCAACAATGAATGTCCACTATACACAGCTATGAAGAAGGTTTAAACATAGGACGGCGCATACAGTGCCGTACGGTAATTATAGCTTAATCGGATTAAAACGTATATTAAACAGCTACAGAGCAGTAGCATTGATAAATAAGTATCTAAAAGTTTGAGACCACAACAAACAAAAAACATAGTCCTACCATTAAAAGCTGTGCTTGCACAGGTTCTGCACGATCCACTTCAATAATATCCTCTGCTTCTCAATCGGGTTCAAACTGATAAGCGATATTAAGGACGCCGTTGTTTACAATGCCACCGGAGCACATGCAGCTGAGGTGAGGGGCGGGACGTTTAGATGCGCACTAGAGGCGGTTTAGCCAATCACAACACACTGGGCTAGCTAACCAATCAGAGCCCATCGCCTATTTCTGAGGGTGGGGCTTCATCAAAGCAGGAAATGTGGAATAAAGGTAAATTATGTGAAAAAGAATGTGTTTTTTTTTAACTGCACCCCATAAACACAATCAAGCCTAGAAAAAAACCAGTGAACCACCCCTTTAAAACAATTTTTAGAGGATTACTCCGAGAATTAAAATCTATTGTGCAATAGTCATATATGTGTCACATTTGTTTTATTTTAAAGGTTGTTGTGAAGAAGTGACTCTCAGAGCTGCTCAACCAACTGGTCAATACTTGCCCCTTCATATTTCCTTAAATAAACATTTATTTAGTCTAAACAGGGATTTTTGTTTTCTCATACCTCAGGTGTGTCTGGGCCTTGCAGTTGAGAGCCGGGGCGTTTGGGAGCCAGCGGGCTGCGTTTATTTTCTGAAGCACGTAGGTTTGAACTTGTTTTTGTGTGCTGAGCGGCCCGGTGAGCAGCAGTGCTGGACCGGATCTGACCCGGCAACATGGTGGCGCGCTGGGGCTGGGAGGCGGCAGAGCTCTGGCTCGAACTTGGCGCAAGGGAGAAGCGGCGAGTGTTCAGGGACTCCTGGATCTCACATGGCATCATGGATGCACGTCGGATCGTCTCATCTGGGTCACCCATTCGCAGGTCCTCATCCGTTACAGTGAATGAGGGTCCCAGACTGGGCTGTCGAGACAAAACGATAGTTTGACTCTGGTCTTCTACAAACAATGCAACAAAAGCAAACTATTCCAAGCTTACCCTGGACTCTAGAGGGTAGCTGCTCTTCAAGTGAGGATACAGCTTGTTCGCGTCTGTGTTCTGCGATGACGCTCCAGTCATGGAAGCAGTTCAGGTTCATTCTTGGCCAATACAGAACTGTAAGTGCTACAAACACCACAAAAATAGGTAGATAGTTACTAACGAAAATCTGAAATAAATTTAATTATTGTTATCATATAACCAAATATAGAAAATATAAACCTAATTAAAAATATAAATACATTAAGAACTACAACAGTATCTCAATTATACTAAAATGTCAATGGTAATCCCAAATTAACTGTCATAGATGCAAATAGGTAAGGGGGAAGGGGGGGAAAAAAAAGTGTGAGAACCGGGGGATCTCATATGGAATTCTTTTTTACATATTTTTTTATTACCTATATTCCAAAACTGTAATTTTCACACACAAAAAATTCATTTTGTTGAACATTTTGACAAAATCCAGATGGACTAGATTTGGGCAAAATCCATGTCTAAAAGAGTAAATTGACTATGCAGGCTATTTAGAAAATATTGAGGATGAGACACTAAACGGCAAAAGTTGGCCTCTCTCTCTTCCCTGTTCCCACATCTCAGACTTCAAATACATAAAATATTACCCTGTTTAGCTCGTTAGTAAATAATGAAGAAAATACCATATAAAACTTACTAGCAGTTACCAAGTGGTTAACAGTCTTACTTCTCCAATACAAATAAGACCAGTTCACTTTTTCATAAATGCAATATAACAAACGTCTGACCAGTCGCACCTGCCAGTTCTTATTTACCATGGTAAGCATCGCAAAGTAGCCCCCCCACAAAAACAAGTCTCATTGGATCTAAGTAAATCTCATAGGTGACCTATTTTGATCTCAGTTTGCATCTATGAACTGTAAGCAATGAGGTCTAATGACAACATTTCACCTCTTGGTGGGACAACGTTGTGCACAGTGCTTCTGCGATATCCAGGCAGACGCTGAAGGGTGTCTGCTTTTGATAAAATTGCTGTAGCACTTTCCTCTGAGAGGTCCATGGAGAATGGCCGTGAATGTTGAACTGCCAAGTTGGGCTGAGATCGGGCAGAGTGCAGACTAGAAAATGACTCATCGCCTTCAGCACTTCCTGATGCTTTCTAAACAAGCAAGAATAAAAGAACAAAGAACCTTTGCGACCCAGTACTAGAGAAAAAAAAAAGAGACCTGATCTAGGAGCCACAAACAGTAGTAGTACTAGTCAAAGAGCATTTTAAGACAAGTCAGTTTACTAGGGATGTAACGATTCACTCAACTCACAATTGATATGATTTATGATAATGATTTTACAATACAATTTTCTCACTATTTTTTAACAAAAAATTAGTTTTACGACAAATTATAAATAAAAAGGTGTCTATTATTTCTCAGATAAAATGCTGCACATTTCTTTGCGAAATTTTAATTGAATATTTTTGAAATCTGAATGAGAGCGCAGTTTCACTCTCTGACAGCAGGTGGCACTTATGGGACAGCAGCGATACAGCATTTCCTTAGTTACTGCTGTAAACAAAACAGTGCTTATAACTACTACTTTAATATGCATTATACAGAGGCAAGAATAAAAGAAAACACCATGTAAACTTTTCTGAAGTCAGTCTGTTCCCCTCAGACATATATTCATATAAACCCCAACCCCCCAACTATATCGCAATTCGTCTAATATCTCAACCGACTTGAATCGTCACATTTTTATTGATTTTCAACTGGCTTGGGATGCGTCATTACATCCCTACAGTTTTCTTACCGGGTCCCTTTGGGAAGCTATATTCAGTCATACAAATACAACTTCAATCTACTTCAATGTGGAAAGAGCAAAACCTCATAAAATGCTTGCCAAACTCATATTTAAAAGAAAAATTTCTTATCGGCAATAGCACCTGAGAGGAACTGTCTCATAAATGTGTTTTCTTATGCTCAAATAGCTTAAAATAGCGTATATTCCAGGTTGGTTCAGCCAAAGTTTCATGTGAAGACCTGACAGTGATTTTGCTGATTGGCTCTAATTTGAAAGGTGGGACTTACTTTACAAATAATTTTGTTTAACCCAATAAAGTGCAGAAGGCAAGTAGGAGGCTGTACATTTCCTACCTTAACCATGGTGAGGTTGATAACCTGCATAGTACGACGCCTGCGAGCCGAAGCGGTGAGCTTCTTTGCAGAGTCAACCACAAGATCGCCAATGGAAGTGATGCTGGACTGTAGTTTGTGCTCAAAAGCATCGTTGTAGTCCCCTTTACGCTTGATGCCTTGATGACTCATTGGCGTGAAGTAGAGAGTCTCCAGGGATTCAGCCCCCAAGGCACGACGTTTAGCGGCCAAACGCTCAGAACTACGTACCAGTGGAGTGCTGGATTCACCCGGTATTGCCGAACGACTACCAAATTGGGAAAAAATGTACAATGACAATGCATGAATTTCCTGGAATACAATGTGAGAAGCTTTTATGATTAGGTTCATTGCACTACCTGTTAGCGTTGAGCGAATCATTCAGCTCAAACTCCAAGCTGTCTGTACTGGTGTCCTGCTGTTTCTCCTGGACTCTGGTATACAGACTTTCTCTGTGTCTCATGTTCTCTTTGTCATTGGTCATCTTCTTCTGCTCTCGCAGTTGCCTGTCAGCAAAGTCCACCTACGACAAGCACACAATTAGACATGAAACTGGACAGGAAACTCAAAATTCAAAGTTTGATTCAGTCCCATTTCCACATTCTTTAAATATTAAACAGTAAACTAACTTGTGCTTCCAAGCTTTTCACTTTGGCCGCAAGGTCCTTCTCCTTGGTGCTCGCCTGGTCTAGTTCCATACGAGTCAGTGTCAGTTCCGTCTCCAGATCTTTGACTTCCCTCTTGCTGGCCTCCAACGAGTGCTCAAGAGTTTTGTTCAGCTCCTGAGCCTCCACCAGCAGCTGCTTTTTACCGTTGTAGTGATTCTTGGCCTTCTCCACCTGAAAAAGTGTAGCAAGAGATGTCAAACTGGAGGTTGTCCAAAACAAATTCTCAGAAACATAAATACTCGTGAAAGAAACATAGAAAGATCTAATTCAAAACAGACCTGTGCTTTGTAGTGCTCTACTGCTTCCGACTTTGTCTTCAGCTGCTCCAGGAGTTCCTGATTCTGTTCCTCCCACTTTTGGGAAGCCTTTTTACGAGCAAGAATGGAACCATTTTGCTCCTCCACCTTCAACTCCAGCTCAGCTCGAATCTTCTGGGAGGCGTCACACTCCCTCTGGAGAGACTGGTTGAGAGAACTCAGGCAGTCCTTTTCTTGCCTCAGCATCTCCATATTCTGCTGGAACCCATCAAGTTGACGTTTGTCGGCATTAAGCTCAACAATCTTCTTCTCCAGATCTTCCTTTGAGTGTTGGATCTCAATTACATCTTTCTCCTTTTGCTGGCAATTCAGTTTCATCTGTGTCAGCTTCTGATCCAAGGACTCCAAAAGATGATCTTTGTCCATGATGTCACAACTGGTAGTTTCTAGTCGTCTCTGTAGGATTACAACCTTCTCTTCCAGCACTCTGCAGAGATCATCTTCAGACTGTTTGGCCCTTAACTGCTGATCATTTATTTCATCTTTAAGACAACTTATTTGAGCTTCCCTCTCAGAGGCAAGAGTGGAGGCCTGTAGTATTTTAGCTTGAAGTGCACTTACATCCTTCTCAAGCTCCCGAGCCTTTTCTTTAAGGTTCTCTTGCTCACAAACAACTGAAAGCAACTGAACTTCAGATTCCTTCTGAGAAGCTGCAGTTGTCAACTCTGCCACTTGCATCTTAAGACCAACTAGGTTGTCCTTCAATGTGTTGCGTTCAACCTCTAAAACAGAAAACTCCTGTTGCTTCTGCACTTCAATTTCTTGGTAACTTCGGATTTCATCTCTGAGAGAGGTTACTTGTGTTGATAGGTTGTCTCTTTCCTTTCTCACAATTTCCAAATTCTGCTGGTACTCCTCAAGTTTTTGTTGTTTCTCAACAAGAAGCTCACCAATCCTCTTCTCCTGGTCTTCCTTTGAGTGTTGCATCTCAAGGACTTCAGTTGAGAGGGTTTCTCTTTCCTTTCTCACCATTTCCAAATTCTGCTGGTACTCCACCAGCTGTTGTTTCTCAACAAGAAGCTCACCAATCTTCTTCTCCAGATCTTCCTTTGAGTGTTGGATCTCAAGGACATCTTTCTCCTTTTGTTGGCACAACAGTTCCACCTGTTTCAGCTTCTGATCCAAGGATTGCAAAAGATTATCTTTGTCTGAGACGTCACAACTGGTAGTTTCTAGTTGTCCTTGTAGGGTTGTAATCTTTTCTTCAAGCACTCTGCAGAGATAATCTTCAGACTGTTTGGCCCTTAACTGCTGATCATTTATTTCATCTTTAAGAGAACTTATTTGACCTTCCCTCTCAGAGGCAAGAGTGGAGGCCTGTAGTATTTTAGCTTGAAGTTCTCTTACATCTTTCTCAAGCTCCTGAGCCTTTTCTTTAAGGTTCTCTTGTTGGCCAACCTCCTTTTGAAGCAACAGAAGCTCAGATTCCTTCTGAAGAGCTGTAGTTGTCAACTCCATCACTTGTGTCTTGAAAGTAAACAGCTTCTCCTTTATTGTGTTGCGTTCAACCTCTAAAACAGAAATCTCCTGTTGCTTCTGCACTTCTTTTTCCTGGTAATGTCGGATTTCATCTTTGAGTGAGGTTACTTCAGTTGACAGGCTGTCTCTTTCCTTTCTCACCGTTTCCAAATTCTGCTGGCACTCTACCAGCTGTTGTTTCTCAACAACAAGCTTGTCAATCTTCTTCTCCAAGTCCTCCTTTACCTGATGGACATCTTTCTCCTTTTGCTGGCACAGCAGATCCATTTTCTTCAGCTTCTGTTCTAAAGTCTGCAGAAGTTGGTCTTTGTCTGAGACGTCTTGACTGGCAGTTTCCAGTTGTCCCTGAAGGGATTCAACCTTCTCTTCTAGCACTTTGCAGAGATCATCTTCAGACTGTTTAGCCTTCAACTGATCTGTCAACTGATCTGTCAACTGATCTTGAAGAGAATTAACACAAGCCTCCCTCTCAGAAGCTAGTGTAGAGACCACTAGGATTTTAGCTTGAAGTTCATTAACCGTTATCTCAAGTTCCTCACACTTGGCAGTCTCAAGCTCCCGTGTCTTTTCTTTAAGACTCTCTTGCTGGTGAAGCTTGTCTTGAAGCAAGACAAGTTCAGAATGTTTCTGTGAAGCTGCAGTTGTTTCCTCCACCAACTTCTTCTCAAGGACAGCCATGTTCTCTTTTAACATGTTGCGTTCAACCTCTAAAACGGACATCACCTGCTGCGTCTGCACTTCAGTGTCCTGGTAGCCACGAATTTCCTCTTTAAGAGAAGTTAATTCAGTTGACATGTGGTCTCTTTCCTTCCTTAATATTTCCAAATTCTTCTGGCCCTCAGAAAGCTGTTGTGTCTCTACATGTAGCACAACAATCCTCTTCTCTAGTTCCTCCTTTGCTTGATGCGTTTCAAGGACATCTTTCTCTTTTTGAAGGAAAAGCCCTTCCATCTCTTTGAGCTTTTGATCCAAAGAGCCCAGCAGTTTGTCTTTATCCACAGCACAACGATTGACTGTATCCAGTTCTCCTTGTAGTGTGCCAACCTTCTGCTCCAATTCTTTGCGAAGATCATCTTCAGACTGTTTGGCACGCGATTGTTGATCCTTCACCTCATTTTGAAGGGAAATTACTTGAGCCTCTCTCTGAGAGGCAATAGTGGAGACCTCTACAATTTTGGCCTGAAGCTCATTCACCTTTTTCTCAAACTCTTCACGCTTGACTGCCTCAAGCTCCAGAGCTTTTTCTCTTAGGGTCGCTTGATGGGAAAGCTCCTGTTGAAGCAAGAGGAGTTGAGATTCCTTTTGGGGAGCTGTATTCGTCACCTCCACCAACTGGTTCTGAAGAGCAGACAAGTTTTCCTTCAAAACATTGTAATCAGCCTGTAACACAGACATTTCTTGTTGGGAACAGCAGATTTCTTCTTGGAGAGATGATACCTGAGTGGACAGATGGTCTCTTTCTTTTCTCAGCATTTCTAAATTCTGCTGGCACTCATCCAGTTGTTGTTTCTGCTCAATAATCCTCCTTTCCAGGTCTTCCTTTGCTTGGTGCATCTCAGTAACATCTTTCTCTTTTTGTTGGCACAGCAATTCCACCTGCTTCAGCTTCTGATTTAAAGACTGCAGAAAATGGTCTTTGTCCGCAGCATCGTGATTGGCAGTATTTAGTAGTTCCTGTAGATTTCCAATCTTCTCTTTCAGCTCATTACGTAGATCATCTTCACACTGCTTGGCCCTCAATTGTTGATCCGTCATCTCATCTTGAAGAGAACTCAGACAAGCTGAGACAAGAGCAGTTACCTCCAGGATTGTGGCCTGAAGCTCACTCACAGTCCTCTCAAGCTCCTCACGACTGGCTTTCTCAAGCTCTTGAGCTTTTTCTCTCAGGGTTTCTTGATGACAAAGCTCCTGTTGAAGCAAGTGGAGCTCAGATTCCTTCTGTGAAGCTGTAGCGGTCACCTCATTTAACTGGTTCTTAATAGAAGTCATGTTTTCCTTCAACACATTGTGTTGTGCCTCTAAAACAGACAATTCTTGCTGTTTCTGCACTTCATTTTCATTGTAACGGCAGATCTGCTCTTTAAGAGATGTAACCTCCACTGACAGAACCAGTATCTCTTCTTGTTTTTCTGAAGCAATTGAAGAAGCAGAGTTGAGCTCTTGCTGAAGTTTCTTAACAGTGTCTTCATGCTCTTTGTGATTTGATTTGATCATTTCATTTATTTCAATATTGTGTTCCTTTACAAGCTTCAGCTCATGGCCTACATTGTCATACTTGCTCCTCAGATTTCTGATTTCTTCATCTTTTAGGGAAATCTGTTGGGACAGATCCAGAATTTGTGTTTGGAGACTCTTGATTTCTGTCAAAGCCTGACTAACCTTTTTCTCCTCCTCTGTTTTCTCCTGTCTGAGAATATTTATTTGCTCCTGAAGGTCTCCAGTGGACTGCAGATGCTCATCAAGACCTTGCTGCAATGTGCATGCCTTCTTTTTCAGGGATTCATTTTCTTGCACCACTTTCTGATGCTCTTCCAGCTTCTTCTCATAATCCTGAACTGTGGCTCTGGCACTTTGCAAGTCAACAATAAGGGCATTCAGAGCATCCTGCTGTGATGTTCTTTCCACTTCCAAACCCTGGATCTCAGCATGCAAAGCGTGAACCTTCTTATCTAAAGAGGCTACCTTCCCCTCCAGCTCCTCTCTCTGTTGGCGAAGGTCTGCAGAGATTTTGATCTCTGCTGTCAACTGCACTTCCACCTGTTGCAGGCGAGAAACGTCACTTTCCAGAGCTGATATTTGTGTGGTGAGCATTTCCTTCTGTGTCCATAAAGCCTCCTGCAGTGTTTCTCTCTCCAAACGGATGCTATTGATGGACAGCTCTAGATCGAACACCACCATTTGGAGTCTTTTGGTTTCCTTTTCAAAAGAGCCTCTCTCCTCAGCCAACAAAGCCTCAACTTCTGCCTTCTCCTTCTCAAGACGGGAAATAGTATCCTGAAGCTGAGCGAGTTTACGAGTCAGATCTGCCAACTCCTGTTTAAGCTTCTCCCACTGAGAACATCAAGAGATTTAAAAAAAAGTTTGTCAAAACTAGACAACTCCAGTAAAATGTTTTCAGCTCAGTATTAAACTGTTGTATCTTATAATATTTCTAAGTTCCAGTGAATCCATGTACTGGTACTGCAAGAACATGATGGTACTGCAAGAACTTCAGACTCTGATTAAACAAGCTTGTATTTTAATATTTTACCGACTTGTATTTAACAAGGCTAGCTACTTACTGATGAAATGTTCCTCATTTTTTTGATATTGAAGACAGGTGCAATGCAGTCTACATTATTAATACATGATTACGATTAAACAAACAGTTAATAAGGACTAGGCTTTTTTATAATTGACTAGAATTAACTCAGATTGGCAAATGCTGTAGAAATATTGGAAATGTTTAGTCATGGTAACCTTATGTAGCCAGCAGCTATTATCATCTACAACCCATAACGGGTTTTTTTGCCCCGAAGCTAAGCAGGGTTGAGCCTGCCTTACCTTGATGGAGCCTCCTGGGAATATCGGTTGCTGCTATGAGGTGCTATGAGGCCACAGGGTCTCACCCTGATGCTGTGTGGTCCTAACCCATCCGTATAGTGCATGGGACACTATACTTGTCAAAAAAGCCAACCGTCGTTTTGGAAGGGTTGTAACCGAGGTCCTGACTCGGTGGTCTTCAAATCCCAGGATGTTATTCGAAAAATAGTAAAGGTTGCCTCAGCTCCTGGCCAATTTGCCCATTTGGCCTCTGAGAACATGGCCCTCCTAACCAGCCCCAATTACTGAATATCCTCTCCACATAATCTGGTGTGGTGGTGGGCGTTCTAGCGCACGACGCTGCCGCCCATCACCAGTGGATGCTGCACACAGTGTGGCGAGGATATACCCCCTCACACAGTGTTGGACAGTACTCACTACTTGTCGTCGCTACAAGTTTGACGGTACAGTTAACTGCATTTCTCAGTAACAGCTCGTGTTGTTCTTAATCAAATTTAAAAAAGGCCTTTTTTTTCATAGCGAGCTCTGTTCTTGCCAAGTAGCGTGGTACGTCAACAAAGCTATAACAACAGTACCCAAAGCATTTCTGAAACTCAAGCTCAAATCGAAATAAAAGGGGGGGGACCCCTAAAGGTACTGATCCGATCAGTAAAGAGCCGCATAGCAAAGAACTGGTAACCTGCAGTTCACAAATGTAAAATTCATGCCCGTACTGCCTTTGATTAATGTGGCGTTACTGAACGGGAAAAACTTGCTGGTCAAAGCATCGTATTTTGCCCTTGAGTATTGGTGAAATGTTAATATAACTGACCATGCAACAAGCAAATAACGTACCTTTTTTCCTATTTGGGAACCTATACATCTATATGGTAACACTATACAATAAGATTTCATTCATGTTAACTAATGTATTAACTAACGTGAGCATACAATCAGCAATACATTTAATACAGTATTTATTAATCATGTAATCATTAAATATGTTAGTTAATGAAAATACAGTCGTTCATTGTTTGTTCATGTTAGTTCACAGTGCATTTACTAATGTTAACAAGCACAACTTTTGTTTTTTAATAATGCATTAGTAAATGTTACAATTAACATTAATAAATGCTACAGAAGTATTGTTCATTCTTAGCTCTGGTTCACTACACTAGTTACTAATGAACCTTATGTGAATTGTTAACCATTTTATATTAATGTAGCTCTATACACTAAAGCCACAATACCAACTTCCAATACAGGGCTCTACAGTGCGACCATTTCAGTCGCATTTGCGACTGAAAACTACTGCGTGCGACTATGAAATATATTTTAGGAGCACCAGTGCGACTGACCCGATCATCATCGTATTTGTGATCGCTGAGGGGAGCTTCAAAGGTTTCTGTGTGTTTTTGCAGCGTTGAGTAGTGTATCAGACATATCTCATGAATCCTTTCATAAGTGTAGACAGGGTGTAAATAAGAGAATCATTGTGCAGTGTTGAGAGCTTCGTTGATTATAAATGTGAGATTGCGATGAACTAGAGTGCCAGCTTTTAATGGTTTGTAAATGTGATACTGATTTAATACAATACAATTCAATAAACAAGAAGTTTATATTAAGTGACTTACATTGTCTGACTATAACGCTATTGTCTGATTTTGCTCTATTTCGTCGTCGAAAATAGTTTAAAACAAAGACACAGCTCTGCGCTGCGCATCTCCATTCAACACAGCGGTGTTTCGTTATTGAATTAACTTTTTTTTTTTTTATTATCGATGAGGCGTGATTCTATTACCCTCATAAGACAGTCTTGCTTATTCCTTAATGAATCAGCGGTCTAAGATCATTGAATGAATGTTCAGTATAAATCAGCCTTACTGCCCCTGCTGGCATTTTGTTTCATTTTTAAAGTATCTTTTCAGTTTTTAAATCATTTAATATTTCTATATTAAATTTTATATTTAAAACATTAATCTCATCATGAATTTATGGATTTAATTGCTCTCATGCCACCTTTGAGCCTCATTAAATTTCTGAAAGTACATCAAGCCACTTTTGTGTGCTTCTGTGCCACCTCTACAAATTCATTTCGTTAATACTGATTTAATTTGATTGGTAACTTATATTTCTTATTCTACTTGTTCTTATTCTGTCTTTTAAAACCTTTAAAAAAAAAAAATAGCAGAAGATGGCATACTTGTTAACGTAGGGTCAATATCACCTCGTAATGGGAAGGCTCTTCATGAAAAATTTTGAGATAGTGTTTAGAAGGTGCCCTAAATTTTGAACAGTGCTCCTAAAAAGAAACTTAGCGTAGAGTCCCTTCCAACTGTATGTTTTCTGGCTACAGCAAAAATTATTTTGCCTATTCACATATGAGGTAACATCCGTCCCTGTACGTGATACTGTTTTTGTTGTTGCCAAATTGGTTTTGGAACAGATTGTTGATAAACAACTAAACTGAACTATTTCCTGTCTAGCGTTGAGACTGACATTTATTTTCACTGAGAGGCTTGACTTGTTCTGATATTGGTTCAAAAAAATAGCTTAGATGTAGTAAACAACTTTTGGCCCAATTCTGCTGGACTCTTAGCTTTCTACATTTCCCAGGCTCAGCTTTATAGTAGTGAACTCATTACAGAGGGTAACTGTTAGCTTAGGACTCACTCTACATTTTTTTCAGAGTGCCTAGAAAAGCGCTGTATAAATGTAATGAATTATTATAATTATTATTTTTATTGTTGTACTAATAAGTCAGATTTGCAACAACGTAACCATAATATTACACATTAAATTTTGTGATGCAAAAAAGGATGCAAATGAACTTGAACTTAAGTAACAGTCACATTGTGAATGCACGCTTTCTGCAACATCAAACTAAAGTGCAGAAATCAAATAACTATAAATAACTAAATATAAAAATTTGTCAAAAAAACATATATATTTAAAGAAATTTACAGATAGACAGAACATCCCACCTCTATGATGGGCCCCAAAACCTCTCCTTTCTCTTGAGATTGAGCTTTCTGTAGTTCATCCTCCAGAACGGAGATCTTTCCCTGAAGTATCTGAACTTGCTCACTCAGCTCTCCTGCACGAGAAACCAAAAAAAAAAAAAAACAGACTCCGATTATTACCAGAGAGTACAAAGAATACAGAACATGATAAGAATAACGATTGCATTCCAATATGTAAGAAATTATCTACCTTGTGTGTGACGGCCTCATTTAGCTCATTTTCCAGAAACTCTTTTCTGCTCTTCCACTCAGTCTGTGCCGATTCGTGAGCCAGTGTGAGTTTGGCAACCTCCTCCTCAGCTCTTGCCAGCTGAGCGAAGGCATTTCGCACCTGATGAGACCAGAGACAGGTAAAAATGATCTGATCTGATCATTACTTTTAAGCAGATCTTCAAAACAAGGAAACAGCATTTCACCTGTGCAGTAAGTGTTCCATTCTCCTCTGTCAATTCATCAATCTTTCTCTCTTTTTGGGAGTTGTCTGTTTTTAAGTCTTGGCATTGCTTTAGAACCTCATGCACTCTGTGGAGAAGACTGTACAAGAAAAGAAAGTAACTTTAAACTAGAGCCCGACCGATATATCATTTTGCCGATTTTATCGGC
This sequence comes from Sinocyclocheilus anophthalmus, assembly GCA_018155175.1. Taxonomy (NCBI): domain Eukaryota; kingdom Metazoa; phylum Chordata; class Actinopteri; order Cypriniformes; family Cyprinidae; genus Sinocyclocheilus; species Sinocyclocheilus anophthalmus. The sequence goes on along the minus strand of JADLZN010009370.1, from coordinate 129,440 downwards.
CGATATGAGCCTGTCACAGATATATCGAATATGCCAATGCCCACCGATAGAATTATTTTTTTACAAACTACACGCAGATAAAATGCTTGTAAATGGTGTAATTACATAGTTTGTCCAGTAGAAGCGCACTCCATGGTTTGCTACTGGCGACCTGGATGAAACACTTTAAAGGGGTCAAATGATGCGATTTCAATTTTTCCTTTCTCTTTGGAGTGTTACAAGCTTTTGGTGCATAAAGAAAATCTGTAAAGTTGCAAAGACTAAAGTCTCAAATCCAAAGAGATATTCTTCATAAAAGTTAAGAGTCAGCCACACCTACCTAAAACAGCTCGTTCTAACACGCCCCCACATATCTACGTCACTATCTGGGAAGATTTGCATAACGCCGCCCAAATGTTCATGTAAAGAAAGAAGGCGTAACTTTTATTCTCGCTGTAGTATTGTTATTGTTGCCGTTCAACCATGTCGTGAAGGTGCTGTGTGCTTCTTTGTGAAAGCGAAACCACTTTGTTTGGCTTTCCAAAAATGGACAACTAGAAATCAGTGGTTAAGTTAAATTAAGTATTTACAACACTGTTCCAGAACACAAATATTCAGATGTGTGCAGCACAATTAATGGAGGACTGTTTCCTGATCCTGCAAGACTACAATGCAGGCTGTTCTGACTCCCAGATTGCATTACGTTTTTTTTAATATTTACAAGAGTTTTTATATTTTTTTTCTATTTAAGCGAGTTTTTTGGCATGTAGAGTTGCTTGTTGTTTTCCTTTCATGTCTTTCGCCGACACATGCAGAATGGTTTTGTTTACGCCACGCGCTCGAAACGCAACGCGTAAAGACAGTATAATCTTAATCCATATATTCCTCCCGAGAATGAAGAAGGCCTCGTTTAGTAATGGTTTTCAATGTTTTGAATCATTCTCCGGCCGCCAGGCATCACAGTATTTAAGGTGCGTAACATTTCCCGTACCAAACACTTGATGATATCGTAGCTGGACGATATTGCCAAAATTGATATCACGATATATTTCTTAATTTTAGTCGATACGATACAATTCTGATATCGCAGCCACTATTATCTGAATAGAAATCTTTGTGAACATTATAATGCCTATTAACATACTTTGATCAATTTGAGCCATCCTTGCTACTAAAGTATTAATTTCCTCCCCAAAAAATGATACAAATTATACGATGGATAGTGTATCATGTACAAAGGCTTTTTCTTTTCAATAGATGCTGATCTTTGATCTTTCTATTCTCAAAGATTTCCTACAAAGAATGTATTCAACTGTTATTAAATATGATCTCAGCAATCAGCATAGATACTGATTTCTAGTCATGTGACCCTGAAGACTGGGATGAGTCTGAAATTAGTAGCTATGTCTGATCACGAAGCAATTTTTGTTTTACTTTTAAAAATCTATCAATAAAGCCACTTTTAACTGTAACAATTTTCCCCATTTTACTGGGTTTGCTGTACTTTGGATAATAAAATCAGCCTTGTGAGCAAAGAGTATTAAAGAAAAAAAAAAAACTTTAAAAATCTACTGTTCAAAATCTTTTGACTGTCGTGGTAGGCGATATTCTTATGATTGGAAACCAATGTGCTTCAGCCCATAAAGGTTATGAAATTTCCCCGGTTCGCAGAAAAAACAAAATTGCTACACAACAAAAACTGGAAATTACTGGCGACAGGCTTATTTTAAATGAACTCATTCCTCTGCCACAGACTCTTTTAGAGTGATAAAACTACGCTTTGCCCAGACGGCTGTAAGGCAAAACGCTCCGCTCAGAATGCTACTTTATCAATCAAGAAAATGCCATCGACTTTTCTGAGACTTCCCCTTTCCTTCATGAGCTCATGAAATAAAACACTCGCGACGCGTTTTGATTTTGAAACGTTCAGTGCTCATGTTTATTCAACGAAGTCGAACGGCACAAATAAATCAATGTATGGGAAACCGGTAATGTACATCGAAATATCCGAAACTGTGTTTAAAAATCATATCACCATTATTGAAAAAATTATATTGTGATACATATTGATATTCAATTATTCTACAAACATAGTATTCGGCCAATCACAACGCACTGGATTGCTGGCCTATCAGAGCACACCTCGCTTTTCAGAAGGTTGAGCTTTGTAAAAATCTACGCTTTTCAGAAAGGAGGGGCATAGAGGAGAAACAATAATGGACAATTTGAGGAAAATAATGTGTTTTTTGAACCTAAAACCGCATAAACATTTTCATTACCCAAATCCACAATAATGTTCTTTTTTAGCCGCCATATGACCCCTTTAAAGCTTAAGTGTATGGAATACCATTTAAACTTTGAACAGTCATATCTCCGTAACGGTGCAGCGGATCCGCACCAAATTCGGGTGATCCCTTCAGCTCGAGAAACCCTCTCAAACGCCGAATCAAGTGTACGTCTCAAAGCCCCCTTTTTGATGCTAACACCCGTAGTCGTGCCCTCCCGAGTCCGACTCGGCCGCCGAACGCTGTGTCATCCCGGGGGCTACCGAAGCTGAGGTGGATGTTCAGAGGGCTCCTGAGCTGAAGCGATCCCCTGATTTGGTGGAGATCCGCCGCCGAGTTTGGCGAGATAATGACACAACAACACTTTCACTCATGTAATGGGTCTCGTTGTCAGGCAGCAGCATTCCACGGTGTAGTCTGATTCGACCGTAAGTGCCCTGCGAAGTGGACTTCACATGATTCCACCAGGATTCCAGTTCGAAGGGAACGTGCAGGTTACTCAAAGGCATTAAAGTGCCGAGACTGATTTACATTTTATTTATTTACTTAGCACACTTCTCTAGTAAGTTTTCATCTGGGTGTGAAGACGTAGGTAAATCCTTGAATGAATGTTCCGAACTGAAAAAAACTTAATCGGAATAAAGTTGAATGGAATTGAATGGAATTAAAGTTGAATAAACTTTAACTTTACTGTTCATTGCACTGATGTCAGATTCATTTTGGATAAAAAGTTTATTGTTAATTCATTATCTTGTCGACTCATTATAAGTGTTGATCCGCATTGAGTGATCAGGCAACACATGTGTTTATGTATATTGTATTCTATATAGAGTACATCAAAAAGTTTTGGAAAATGAAAAAGTGGTCCAACTTTTACTGGTACTGATTTAATATACAACAAAGAATATCTGCCGCATTTCCCAATCTCTGCCCTTTGTTACTCCCTAATAATCGGTAGCGCCACCACCAAAAAACATATCGTTGGGCTCTCCTTTAAACCAACGTTTTTTCATTATTTTACTGAGACCTAAATTTGACCTTTAGTGGCACCTCCACCTCTCGTTCTTCTCCTGGAAGCTCGAAGCAGAGCGCATAGGTCCCTGCTCCAGCTCTCTTGTTCCCGCACATTCGCTCCACCCTGTGCTGTAACTACTGCGAAATTACACCCTCTGTGTGCAAAGAGAGACAAAAGATCACCCTTTCAATACCCGAACCCCACATTATGTCTCATTTCACCATCTCCATACAGCATCTAAATTAAGGAAACAGTGAAGGATGGGTATCTCTTAGTGTACCCTTCTCGGAGATGATGCTGATCTGATTGCCATTTCTTTTCCTCCCCTCTCTCTCAGTCTCCCTCCCGTGCCATTCTTTCCGGAGTCCTCTTCAGCTGGAAGAGCGGCTGCTCTACATCCTGCCTGGAGACTTGATCAAGAACTTAAGAGTATTATTTGGGATATTTATCATTTCCGTAAACTATCATATGAAGACTCTACAGTTCCAACATCAAGCAACATTTTCTGTCCGTCCCTGAAAGCAAATATTCCAAAAATCAGTGAAATTTCAAGCTTAAAATACTATTCGTCGTTAGAGTTGCACTTAATCTGTCGTATTGCAGCTTTAGTCTGATTACCACAAAGTTTTAAAGGGGTCATATGATGCAAATTAAAAATTTTCCTTTCTCTTTGGAGTTACAAGCTCTTGGTGCATAAAGAAGATCCTGGAAGTTGCAAAGACTAGTCTCAAAACCAAATAGATATTCTTTATCAAATTTAAGACTTTGCCACGCCCCCCTAAACGGCTCGTTCTAACACGCCCCCACATGTCTAGGTCACTATGTGGAAATATTTGCTTAATGCCACCTAAATGTTCACGTATAGAAAGAAGGCGTGGTTTCAGTAACCTTAGTTAGTGTTGAAGCAGCATGTCAGGAGACGCTGTGTGTTTCTAGGCGAAAACAAAATCACTTTATTTGGCCTTCCGAAAATAGAAGCATTTAGGAATCTTTAAGATTACTTAAACAGAACAGCAATACATTTTATGGACGACAGTTTTTCGGAACCATAGGAATGAGTAAATTCTGCTTTGCTAGACTATAGGCCCTTTCGCAACCGCTTTAGTTCCAGAACTAAACGGACGGTACTAAAGTATTGGGACGATTTTGCACAAACTATTTCACAGTACTATTTAAAGGGTTGCATTCGCACCGACAGAGTGTACTAAGAAGTGACGTAAGCCGGTCGACAGCGACGTCATTTGTGCGCGCCGTTCAACAACGGAAACAAAGAATAACAACGTTAACAACAGGAGGATGGAGCACGCTGTGATCGGAGCTGTGTTTTTGTTGTGTCTCGCGGTTTCACAGTGGACATGGAAAGTCGACTTATACGTAAAGCGATTGAAAGAACGGGAAGGAGGAATAAGAATCTCCAACGACAACTGGCAGTGCTACATTTGCTACAAGTGCCTGCACTTCATGTCCGTCCATCTATCGCTGTTCTCCATACTTGCGAAATAAGTTGAGTGTTTACAGTATGTTTACACGGCGTTTTAAGTCATGGCGGGTGAGGGCGTTTTCGTATATGCGTTTGGCCAATCAATGTCTAATTACGTCACGATTAGTACCATTTGTGCTTTTAGACCCTGCTCCGGAGTAGGAGCTAATTTGTTTCTCGAAAAAGGCAGTCCGGTACTAAAACACCCAGTTCCGGCGGTGCGAAAACGCAAAAAGTGGGTAGTTCCACAATTAGTTCTGTACTATGAAAAGTGTCCTGCGGTTCAAAGGCCGAATCGGGCGCTTCTGAATCAGCTACGTTTTTTGCACATCTTTGTGTTGTGTTTGTGTGTGTGTGTGTGTGTGTGCGCTTGTCGTGTGTGTGAAGAGAGAGGCTCCTGGATACAAGGTCCATCACAGTGGAGCAAGCTGTCTTAACTGTGGCTTGTGTACTGCAACACATACCAGCTTCATCACTGTGTCTGTCACACGACTCTGTTCCCCTTTCGGGCTCTGTCTTTACATTTATTTTGAAAGATTAAGCTTGCGATTATGGTAAGGGACGTTACATTTCCAACAAGTGCTTGCAGTGTTCGGCCAATCACAAAGCACTGGATAACTGGCCAATCAGAGCACACTGCGCTTTCTGAAGGAGGGGCTTTGTAGAAATCAACACGTTTTAGAAAGACGGCATAGAGGAGCTACAATAATGTACAGTATTTGAAAATAATGTTTTTTGAACATTACATGTCAACTATTCTGTTACACCAAATATGACTGTCAAAAAGCATCATATGACCCCTTTAAGGGAAAAAAAATCAAGGTTATGGCAAGGCATTCATAATGGAAGTGAATGGGACCAATTTTTAAGGATTTAAAAGCAGAAAGTTTATGAAGATAAACTCTGTTGTTAAAACTTATAAACATAATATTTGAGCTGTAATCATGTTTAAATACTATCAATACTATTATTATCATGTTTAAATAATTTTTACAGTAATTTTAGGATTTACGACATTGCATTTTCATGGCAAAAAAAGTTGTTTTTAACTTTTACTTTAAAAAAATGTATAAAACTTTGTACAGAAAAAGTTAGTAATCCAATTTTTCACAATCAAACGTTTACAAATACATTTGCATTGATTTACAAGGAGAGAAAAAGTGGAAATTCACTGGAAATTTTTGTGGTATTCAATATTATGAACCCAGAATATTCCTTTATATTTGAACATATAAAAAGTCAGCTATATTAATCAATAAAATGCTAATTTTAATGTAAATAAATGTATTTTCTATTAGGATTGCCGTACTTGTCACCATACAATTACAACTTTTAAAGCAGTGACTCATTTAACCTTTTTTATGGTTTTAGTCAAGAAGCTGCTTTGTCCATTAGAAGAAAAAAAAAAAACACTGACCAGTCCGAGCTGGAAGCCACTGTACAAAGCTCTTGAAACTGAACTCTGGGAGGCCGTTGGGATCGGCCGACGATCGGAGACTCGTCATCTGTGTATAACAGCGAGCTGCCGCTGCTTCCACTGCTAGAGTTCACAGAGTTCATAAAAGCTACAGAAAGCGTGCATGGGAGAGATAGATGATTAATAGACGAGCATAGATTTAATTTAACATTATCCAATTCACTAAGCAATGTGACTACTTACAGTCTTGGGCTAGAAACTGATCTAGACCTTCGTCTAAAGACAGATCATCAGCATCATCTTTTACAAAACGAAACATGGATGTAACTTCCGACTGACACAGACAGAGAAAGAGATAAATAAGAACCTATGTTAGAGAGTGACAATTTTAAAATTCAATATGTGTTGCAGTAATACTAGATATGGAGCTAAGAAAAGCAAAGCATCTAGTAAGCGGTCATTAGTAAACACTCACCTCTACATTTGAATCCATTGGGAGCAGAATGCCCTTTTTAAAAGTGCAGTAACAAAGCAAAAGCGCCACCTGCACACATACATTAACACAAATAAGTGCACAACATTTGACCTGCATTATCATTAAAGGAACAATTCATCCAAGAAATAAGCTTGGTATAAGTGACCACAGTCACAAAAATTTAGAGAACTCAGTAAAGGTAATTTCTTAAATTTTGGTCTGTTCCTCATACAAAGCTTCAGAAAACTTAGAATATAGGAGAGTAAGTCAGTCATATTAACCACTTTAATGTTGCCTTTTTTATTAAAGCTTGACAACATGCGAGTACATTAAAGCATGTACTTGTTATGAGTTTAAGTATTTGCTATTGACTGTTCAAATGCGATTCGTAATGAGATTATTTAGTTTTTGTTATGCAAAAACATTTCCACACATGCAGCATAAATACAAAGCTATGATTAGCATGTCATTTTCTTTTTGATACCACAGAACCCAAATATGATCACTCATGCAATCGCCCATCCTAATTATGGTGTGGGGGGGCAGGGTTATTAATAGTTATATCTTGCTTAATGTATTTTATTACTTATTATTACTTAATTTAATACAAGTATTACTTATTTTTCACCTGTTACTACTTAATTTTAAGTAATTTTATAACATTATAATGTAATTTACTTGACATCATTTTATAATATTTTCATTTATTTACTGTTTGTATATTTCTTTAGTTTGACGCCCCTGATTTTCGAGCACAATTTATACCTTGCAGCTGAAGCTCCAGGTCTCCCTTTCAACTGATCCTTCTGTAAGCTGAGGTAACTTTGTCTTTTTGGGTGAGGTGAAAATCATCTGCCCCTGTAAAACAGACGTTGTTAAAGGCCAAGGCAAAAATACTATATCTTTACAATGAACATTTATATATTTCAAGCATACAAAAATACACACATATACACATCTATAGGGTCACACACACATATACATATATATAGTGTGTGTGTGTGACCCTGGACCACAAAACCAATCTTAAGGGTCAATTTTTTGAAATTGAGATTTGTACATCATCTGAAAGCTGGATAAAAAAGCTTTCCATTGATGTATGGTTTGTTAGGATAGGCAAATATTTGGTCGAGATACAAATATTTGAAAATCTGGAATCTAAGCTTCCAAAAAAGAAATGTACCAATATCTTCATGGAACATGGCTTACACACACCACACACACACCCACCACACACACACACACACACCAACCGTCAAAGTTTTGGGATCAGAATAGTTTATGTTTTTTTACAGGATTTTCTTATGCTCATCAAGGCTGCGTTTATTTGATCAGAAATACAGGAAAAATTTTAATATTGTGAAATATTAATATGATGTAAAATAATGTTTTTCTCTTTTAATATACATTAAAATCTAATTTATTACTGTGATGCAAAGCTGTTTTCAGCTCATTACTCCAGTCTTCAACTGTCACATGATCCTCTGAAATCATTCTAATTCTGCTGATTTATTATCAATCAGTGCTGAAACTGTTGTGCTGCTTAATATTTTTTTGGAACCTGTGATACTTTTTTCTGTGATTATTTGATGAATAAAAAGTTAAAAGGAAGAGCATTTATTTAAAATATTAATATTTTCTAACAATATACACTACAATTCAAAAGTTTTGCGGTTAGTAAATTTGTATTCTTTCTTTTTTTGAAAGAAATTAAAACTTTTATTCAGCAAGGATGTTAAATTGATTAAAAGTGATAGTAAAGACTTGTATTGTTAGAAAAGTTTTATATTTTGAATAAATGCTGTTCTTTTTTAAACTTTCTATTCATCAAAGAATCCTAAAACATTGTAGCATGTTTTCCAAAAAAATATTTTATCACCACATTTTACACATGATAAGTGTTACTACTAATGCATATTAGGAATGATTTCTGAAGGATCATGTGACACTTTATACTGGATGGCTGATGGAAATTCAGCTTTGCATCACAGAAGTAAATTATATTTTAAAGGATATTAAATTAGAAGCCATTATTTTATATTGTAATAAGTTTTTGCAAGATTAGTTTTTTTCTGTATTTTTGATCAAAAAAATGCAGCCTTGATGAGCAAAAGAGAATTCTATAAAAACATTACAAATCTTACTGTCCAAAAACTTTTGACTGGTAGTGTATATATATCTATATAATCTATACTAAAATAAAAATGTAAATAACATTGCTGTATCTTGCATATCATGCAAATGCTAAAGGACATGGTCATGACAGGAGGAGAGATTACAAAATAGTCACATTCAAGTGCCTTTCCATAATGCTTTTCAAAATAATTAGGCCTAGACACAAAAAAAAATATTCTGTGTTAATCAACATTATACAACAAATACTGTCAAACAGAGCATAATTTGTCACTTCTAAAACTTTTCTCATTCATTTCATAAAACGTCCAATCGAGCATTATTATCTATGACAGCTGATGCAACGCCAGGGATGCAGAACATATGCATCAAATTGTAAAAAGACAACATTTTGAAACTCACCATGCAAAACACTGAAAATGATTTCCACTTTCTTGTAAAGGGATAAAGTCTTAAAATCCTCAGTGCTCTCCGTGCCCCTTCTAAAGCAACAGATAAAGCATGTCAGAAGTAAACCGGGTTAGTGCTAGTTATAAAGGTATTTCCATATTTACCATCCAAGAGTCTCAAAATGGCAACTCACAGTTTGAAGCAGATCTTCAGGAGTCTAATCCCATCTCTCATGGGAACGAACTCACAGACATGCTTCTCTGGAAACACGGTATTCATCTGTCAAAAGAACAACAGTCACTACAAACATCTTAAAGGGGTCATATGATGCTTTTTTAAAGATCATTATTTTGTGTATTTGGTGTAACAGAATAAGTTGACATGCTTTAATGTTCAAAAACCCATTATTTTTCAAATACTGTACAATATTGTAAGTCCTCTATGCCCCGCCTCTCACAAACAGGCTTCGTTTCCTACAAGTCCCTCTTCCGATCTAGCGCAGTCTGCTCTGATTGGCCAGCTGAACCAGTGCATTGTGATTGGCCGAACACCGCAAGCACTTGTCGGAAATGTAACGCCCCTTACCATAATCACCAGCTTCATCTTTCAAAATAAATGTAAAGACAGAGCCCGAAAGGGGAACAGAGTCGCGTGACCGACACAGTGATGAATATGTGTTTGCAGTACACAAGCCACGGTTAAGACAGCTGACTCCACTGTTACTCGTTCTCTTGCTTCTCTCCTCGCCACACCACACGATGAGCAAACTCCATTTGAACAGTCCAATAGCACATACTAACTAATACAACATACTGTTCAGAGCGCCAGAGTGTCCCGCAGAAGTCAGAATTACCTCCTCTCCTAGTTTCATGAAACGGTTGTCCATAAAATGTATTGCTGTTCTGTTGGAAGTCATCTTAAAGATTCCTAAATGCATCTACTTCTGGAAGGCCAAATAAAGTGCTTTTGCTTTCGTCTAGAAACACGCAGCGTCTCCCTGACATGCTGCTTCAACACTAACTGCGGTTACTGAACCACGCCTTCTTTCTTTGCGTGACATTTGGGCGGCGTTATGCAAATCTAACCACATCGTGACGTAGACATGTGGGGACATGTTAGAACGAGCCGTTTTAGGAGGGCATGGCAGAGTCTTAACTTTGATAAAGTATATTTCTTTGGTTTTGAGACTTTAGTTTTTGTAACTTCAGGGATCTTATCTATGCACAATCAGCTTGTAACAGTCCAAAGAGAAAGGAAAACTTGAAATCGCATCATATGACCCCTTTAAAGAAGAAACATTTAAGTGTTTTAGACTATAAAACCAACATGTCAGCAGACTAAATAACTGGGACTAACAATATATTTTAGATTGTCAGTTCTTTGAATATGTTAAACAAAACAAAACTGGATGACACTCTTACCCATGCCAACAGCGGTCCCGCCTTGTTCATATTAAACTTCTGCGACTCAACAAAACTATGTTGAAATTACACTACAGCAAATACGGTGGAGAGAAGACACAAATCAATGTATAATATTCAGTGACACAGTCCTATCTGGAAAACATCACACAGACTAATAAGTGTGCTTAATGTTCACACTTATTAGATTGTTAGACGTCTGGATAAAAGATACTATAACAGGCCAAAGTGAACATTTCTAAGGATACAGCATAACATTTGTATACTTTAATGGTCATAAAATTATCACATATGTTTTAAAACCAAATTAAAATAAAACACATATATTGTAAAATATGGTGCATATCAATAGCCTTTATATAAACTTGCCAAAGTGTTATCCAGTGCAAATAAACGCAATATAACAATATCTGCAGTATAATTATACATTCAACAAGTTAAGTCAAGTGTGTTTTGATTTGTTTGTTTACGTTATTCTGTAAGTTAACATTTCGCCCGCTAACTTTCTCGCAGTTTAAACTAGTACATATCATCGTGGTGTAAACACTGCCCTCATAAAACGCTTAATATAATTATTATACAATAATGAATTAAATGTTATTACCGTGATTTCGGGGTGAGATGAAGCAAGGACACACATCTGAAACGTTTTCAAATTCAAACTCACAGCGAGCGTTGAATGTATCTGAACGGCTATTGGCCGTCACGTGGTGACGCAAAGCTCCGTTCTCATTGGCTGACTCGAATCAAAGTAGCCAATGGAAACGCAGCTTCTTCCGCAACGTCCCTGTAGGAAGTTTTTCAAAAGTCGACGCTTTTTGCTGTCTTTATAAAACGCCAAAAAGTAATATATTCCTCTTATGGTTTTAGAGATTTGAAAAGATAAAGTTTAAAGCCATGTCTAATGATGAAACAGACAGAGAAAGTGAAGTAAGTACGAAAAAGAAACCGCCCGAAAAGCGAACGAACTACATCTCCCAGAATGCTATGCTACGCTAATGGTTTCCATAGTAATTTTGTTGGGGTCCGCTTGTAACTGTGGCGTGACCCAAAAGTAGAACACTTAAAATTTACGATGAGAAGTTTTTAAAATTACAAATTTATTTGGGTTTACATTTAATTGCCATTGTATGTAAATCCATTTTTTTTGCTCTATGGCCTTTTAAATCTTATTGCAATTTGTAGTTTTTAAATCTTGTTTTCTGCAGTCTGGAGGTTGGAACATGTTTGGATCTCCAGTGGATTTTTCATTTAGGGAGCTCAACACAGTTTCAGGTGAGTTTCTACCATAGACTGTATAAAAAGTTCATACTTTTATCGGTTTGAAAGTTTTGCTTAAAGGGATAGTTCACCCAAAAATGAAAATGTGATGTTTATCTGCTTACCCCCAGGGCATCCAAGATGTAGGTGACTTTGTTTCTTCAGCAGAACACACATGACGATTTTTAACTCCAGCCGTTGCAGTCTATCAGTCGTATAATGCATGGCAATGGTAATAAAATCTATGAGAGTAAAAAAACATGCACAGACAAATCCAAATTAAACCCTGCGGCTCGTGACGACACATTGATGTCCTAAGACACGAAACGATCGGTTTGTGCGAGAAACCGAACAGTATTTATATCATTTTTTACCTCTACTATGTCCAACTGTCTTTGAGCGCATGCAGGCATCCGGTGCGTGAGGTGTGTACGCGCTCTGGCGTAGTTTATGCAAGCGCCGGAAGTGATCTCTCACGCGTATACGTCACGCATTGTTTACACAGTGCACAGTCATTGTAGGTACGACGGCTAATCAAAATGGTACTTACCGTTTTTGTTCAAACCGACTTAAAACTAAAAGATTACGTTCTCTCGCGCGAACTCATTCGGGAGTGGTGACTTTCCACGTATTCCCAACTTCTGAGCCTGCTCGCCTGAAGTTATGGTTGATTGCTCTTCGGCTGGATATCAACACACCCATTAACGTAAACTACGCCAGAGCACGTACACACCTCACGCACCGGATGCCGTGCGCAGGCTCAAAGACAGTTGGAAATAAGTGGGTATTAGAGGTAAATATGAAACCCACAAAACCAATACTGTCCTCGGTTTCTGGCACAAACCGCTCGTTCGTGTCTTTAGGACATCATGTGTCGTCACGAGCCGCCAGGGTTTAATTTGGATTTGTCGGCATTGGTTTTTTTAACTCTCAAGATTTGTGACCATTGCCAGATATACGAATGATAGACTGAACGGCTGGGAGTTAAAAATCTTCGTTTGGTTTACTGAAGAAACAACGTCACCTACATCTTGGATGCCCTGGGGGTAAGCAGATAAACATCACATTTCATTGTTTGGCGTGGGTGAACTATCCCTTTAATTCAAATAACTTAGCTCATTAAACACCTTAATTTTCACCTTTTTCAACATTAAAGGCAATCGAAATGTATTTATTGTTCCTAAATGAGGCACATTTTCGATTGAAACATGATAGAATTGTCAGATACGTAAAAGAGTCGTTCTTTTGATTCGGATCGTTCCAATGAATCGGTTCATCCGGTTTACAGAACCAAAAACACTTTATTTACAGCTTTACAAACAAAAAGAAAAAGTTGAAATTAATATTTACGAATTTACAGTGTAACAGTTTCATCAACACACATAGGAAACATTTTTTTTTTATAAATATAATTCTAAAAATACAAAAACTTTTTTCAGACAAGACATGCCTCACATAACATAAGCTGTTCCCGTCCAAGATTTTCAGGTTTTATCAGGAGTGAAATATATAATAGCCTAAGTATGTTACTATAATTTAAAATGTTGTTTATAAATCTGATGCTTACCAAATCCCACAATCACAGATCCAAAAATTCCAGACCTCTCTTTTTTCTTTTTATTGTAGAAATAGTCAATTAAATTGTCTAAGAAGAAAAAAGCTTAAAAACAATCTGTTTGCAATTCTTTGCCTGTTTTTATTGAAATGTAATTCTCAAAACTTGTCATTATTTCCAGGTTATATTGCTTTTAATCCCCCTGTTTATTCCTCTTGTTTGATTTTGTTTCTCTTCGTTATTTCCTGCTGTCTGTATATTGTATTGTTCTTGGCAAAAATAATAATAATTTAGTAGAGGTAACTAATTTACCATATGGTTCTCATCATAAAACTGTGTATAAACAACAATTACTAGTCTGTAAATATGTGTACAAATAACGAATGCAGTGCATTGCTGATTACTTTCTGTGTTTCTGTAGACATGCTCTCTGATGAGCCTAATCCAGGCACTCGTCCACTAAAGCGTGACTCAGAGCAGAAGATCCTCAGCGCAACACTCAGACTCAACAACAACTTCCTTTCAGACTTGACGGCACTGATGGACACGCTCTCCACTCTTTACGCTGAGCCCACGCGTCTGGCCTGGCTCGACCTCTCCTTCAATGAGTTTCAACACATCCACCCAGTATGCACTTTACCACCTGCTTCTGACAACTGAGCACAACAATTTGTGTAATTATTGAAATACGAGAGGACCTTCTTTGGAAAAAAAACACCATTCTCTCTCTCTCCATCAGGTTCTCACTCAACTTAAAGAGCTACGCTTGTTGTATCTGCATGGAAACCGTATTTGTAAGTTGTCAGAAGTGGATAAACTTGCTGCGTTGCCGTTTCTCCACACTATCACTCTGCATGGCAACCCCATAGTGACCGAGCGTGACTACAGGTACGGTCGAAGGTCAAAGGTCAGGTAGTTGCACAAGTCAGGGGGCAGAAGGGTTTCCAAAAATAACAATTCTAGTCTTTCTAAGCCTGTATGACTGACTTTCGTCTGTGCAACACAAAAGTAAGAGAGAAAAATAGCACATGACTAATGCTGAGTAAAGGATAACAGAATTGTCATTTTTGTCTCGGTACACCATAAAATGCTTTACGTCAAATGCAATGAGTGCATCCTGCCGTGTCTAAAGTGGGTGATTTTCCACTGTGGATCTCTGTACTGTGGCGTTCCTGACACAACAGGTGCTGAAACTGCGGTTAGGATCCGGTTACAAACCTCTGCTGTCCTGTGCATAGCAACAGTAATCACATATCCTTCTGATACGCGCACGGCATGTGCATGTGTAAAACCATTCTCAGTGCAGGCCCTACAATCTCACAAGAATATGTCCAGGTCATACTTTCTTCTGAAAATCAAAAAGAAAGAATTGAGGCAATATATTTTGCACAAAGAAGCTTATTATTATAAGTACAACTAGAACTGCATTTGTAAGTATATTTTAATGACAGACAGAATATCCCATTAAATTCTCAATACTGCAATGCAAAAAACTAAAATTATTGTAAAATGTTTATATATTATGGTTTTATTTGTTGTATTGGTATCAGTTACTAAAAATGTTAATTAAAAAAAATGTATGTGAAATGAAAATTATGCTATTCAAAAATATATATATTTTGGGGTAAAATATGTCATGGAAATGTTTTTACAAGATTCACCTATATATTATATATAAATAACAGATTCCATGTTTTTAGTCTTTTAATTAAAAAAAATGTAAAACTTCAACTGAATATAAATGTATGCCTGCCGTGAGTTTTACGTTTTGTTGGCATTAAAAGCTTTTATTACATTATTTTTCTGTTCTGTAATCTCAAATGTCCATTATAATTAGAGAGAAAACATATAGATAGACAGACAGAAAGATAGAAAGAGATAGATAAAAATACCAGACAGAGAGATACAGACAGACAGACAGAGAGATACAGACAGACAGATATAGATAGATAGGCAGATAGACAGATAGAAAGAGATTGATAGATAGATAGCCAGACAGATATTAGATAGACTTATAGTCAGATGATAGATAGATAGATATACAGACAGACAGATATAGATAGACAGATAGACACAGACAGATAGATAGATATACAGACAGACATATAGATAGACAGATAGACAAACAGATATAGATAGACGGAGAGATACAGACAGACAGATATAGATAGACAGATAGAAAGAGATTGATTGATAGATATCCCGACAGACAGCAGATATCGATATACAGATCGATCAGACACCGACAGATAGATATATATACATACAACAATAGACCAACAGACAGATAGATAGATATACAGACAGACAGATATAGATAGACAGACAGAGAGATACAGACAGACAGAGAGAGAGACAGACAAACAGAGAGACAGACAGACAGACATACAGACAGACAGATATAGATAGATAGATAGACACAGACAGATAGATAGATATACAGACAGACATATCTACTAAAGTAGACCAGACAGCTAGTATATATACGGTACAGACATATGCTAACAGACAACAGATAGATAGCAGAACCGAGGTAGACGATTAGATAGATTAACAGCCAGACCTAGATAGCGATGTAGATAGTTGATCATAGATTACCAGACAGACTGATATAGATAACAGATAACAGACACGACATATAGATATAGATAGAAACGACAGACAGATATAGATCGCAGATGATCTACACAGAAGATGATATAGATACAACAGACCGATAGAGATAGACCATCGATACAGACCAGACAATAGATATGAGATACGATATAAGATATAAATAGATTGTAGATAGATCGTCCCGACGACTACATATATAGATGACAGATAGATACCGCCACAGACAGATCGATATAGATACGACAGATCATATATAGATAGACAGATACAGACAAAACAGACGAGAGATTATCTACGACCGACAGATCTAGAGATACAACCCCGACCGTAGATAGATCTACGACAATATAGATAACAGATAGAAAGAATTGATAGATAGATAGCCACAGCAGACAAATATAGATAGAACAATATCAGACACAGACAGAATAGATAGATATACAGACAGACGATATAGGATCGATAACGATATGGGCTACGTGTGTGACACGACAGATTAGATATATACGACAGACCGATAAGATTAGACCGATAGACCCGATCAGAAGATATATATCAGTACAGACGAGATAGATGATATATAGACAGACAGATATAGATAGACAGATAGACAAAATATAAATAGATAGACAGACAGAGAGATACATTGACAGATATATAGACTATAACATTAAAATGAAGGGTTCCGTCGATTAGTTACGGGTGCTGTATGTAGGATTGACACGAGTGGTTGAACTAGGTATTGCAGTCCAAATTCAAAATATCGGAGAGGGTTTTTTTTTTTACCCGGCCCCTCCTCCTCAGACTTGACGCACACGCAGGTTGCCAGATTGACCACACAACAGGAACGAGCGCACTTGACGATGAATGAAAAGAAATACGCTCTGTTTTCCGCCAACTGGCAACCATTGTCCGCGGGAAATACTGCGAATTGGGGGGTTACGTGCAGTGGGCGGGTTCAAACAAACACAAACCAAACAGACGGACATCCGGCCCGGAACGCACATTTTCAAGGAGATAACTATCATTGTTTTTCAGATAAACAAGTATGTTAACTTAGCATGTTTCTTAAATATCTGCAAACATATCATGGTATTTTTACGCTTTAGTAGAGTAAAAAATGTACATACAGCATATTTTACGCTAGTTAGTCCATTATCTAAAATGTAAATGTTAATTGTTAGTTCTTATCTCAGGTCAATTAAATAATAAAGATATAACTTTAATAATGTATTAGTAAATATTGAAATGAACATTTACCAAGATTAATAAATGTTTAATAGGTATTTTTCAATGTTATCAAAAGTAGTGAACTAACAAATTGAACCTTAATGTAAAGCGTTATCTATTTCTCTGTCATGAAATGTTGAATTGCTCAGAATTGTTCATAGAACCACAGTTCAGCTCCCCCAAAAAAGACCAATTATTTCACTAAGTTGCTTGTCTGCCTCTCTTGCAGAGCACATTTGATCGGCACCCTTCCTCATGTGAAGATGATTGATTTCAGCGCTGTCACCAAACAGGAACGGGAGTTGACTTCAGTTTGGCAGAGGAGCAGAAACCCACACAAATCCACGAGTCACAGCAAAGTGGACTGAACCTTCTCCACCCGACATCCTGATACTCTAATAAACATAAATGTGGCGTTACAGCTACGTGAGGTGACTTTAAATGATAAACTAGGTTCCTCCAAAACTGTAAGAAAGTTATAGACCTGGAGTTACTTTAGTCAGCCAGAGTGTTTCTTCATCAGTTGATGATGAAGCCACATGAGTAAGTGCTGAAACATCTTAAGCAACAGAGAAACGGCCATTTGACTAGAAAATCAAAGTTTCTTTGAGAATTGCAGTAAGCAATTCAAGAATGGATGAACAAAGCATTCTCATTGTACACCAATGTATGTCTGCTACACATGGACTAAGACAACATTTTTAAAAAAAGCAACACTTTATAATTTTGAAAGTCTTTAATGCATAATTCCATTCAACAAAAACAGTTTTAAAAGAATATTGGGATTAATTTTTTTGGTACTAGCCTAAGAAATGTTTTCTCTGTAAATCAGGTAGTATTCCACATTTAGGTAACAAACAAACAAACAAACTTGAACACTATTAGTACACTGCAACAGAA
This sequence comes from Sinocyclocheilus anophthalmus, assembly GCA_018155175.1. Classification (NCBI taxonomy): domain Eukaryota; kingdom Metazoa; phylum Chordata; class Actinopteri; order Cypriniformes; family Cyprinidae; genus Sinocyclocheilus; species Sinocyclocheilus anophthalmus. The sequence goes on along the minus strand of JADLZN010009370.1, from coordinate 111,284 downwards.
AACTAAATATTTGCAGCGCATTTTATCCCTTTAAAAACCTCAAAGAAAGACTAAAGTGCCTTGCCATGATCTAGAGAGCTAATTGTGCCACACTGGTCTGTGAGCTTGCATAAATACATAAAATCAAAATAAATAATTACACAAACATACTGTGTGGCATTTCAGGAAAGAATGCTAGTTGTTTTAATTCACCAGTTCTTTCCTCGTTTTTCAGCACAACAGCAAAAAGTTAGATGGACTAAGTTAAAGCATTTTTTTATTATGTTAAAAGTGGAACAGGCAAGGTAAATGCTTCCCCGTTTGCTTAGCTAAAAACAAGCTATCGATCGCAAACCCTTACGACTAAGGCATAATGCAGCAAGGGGCCGCCGTAGAGCCATTTACCCTTCGTATTAATCATTCATCTCGAATCATTTTACACTCTGTACATTAAAGGCATTGACACAACTACATCATTTACAAACTACGAATTCCATTTCAAACCCGCCTCCCCATCCAAAACATTCAGAGTTGACAGCATGATTATTTGATAGACAGGCCACGCTGTTCTGGCTCGGTTTAACCGGGGTTCGCCTTTTCCGTTACGACTGCATGACCATTTGAGGGATATAGGAAAGGTGCACGGTAAGAGAAACACTTTCTCTTCCGTTAAAAGCAATAGCAAAGCCACTTCAGAGGATTCAAAATCTCGAATTAAATTTCTGATGTGACACGGCGCATCCCGTGATATTTACCATCCGCCATAAAAACTTTGCTATTGTAAAGACTGTAAAGTAAGTCTGTCCATCACAGCTTTGTTTTCATCTGCGTAAAAATTCAATATGTCATCCAGCCTGATTACGATCTATTGGCAAATAGAGGTGAACGATTAGGGAAAACCACAAATGAATGTCTAAAGTTGCAGGACATCCCATGCTTTCAGCTCTTGGGTAGTTAACATTGATAGACTCAAATCTAAACCAGTTGAAAATCTATTTAAAAGAATTTCAAGCAGATCAGCCACAGAAAGCAAATGAGTTAAATAAAGAATTAAAAATAATAAAACGATGGTTAATGCAACATTACATGCATGTTACTCTGGTTAGACAGAAGTATTATTTATGTTGCCCATATTAATCCACATCCCAATCCGAGAATGCATTAGAAATAATGAACTCTAAACCACAGTGATTGAAGAATACTACAGGAGAATTAATTACATTACTGAACCATTACCTATGTGTTAAGATGACCCAGGCAAACTAAGTAAATATACGAGTAACTTTAGTACAAGTATAAGAATAATTGAGAAGTCTGGATGTGCTACTTGGTTTAACAATCTCCAACTAATCAGGAAACTGAAAAGCCAACAGAAGAAGAATCAACAAGAACGAATAAAACTAAACAAAAGCTCACCAAAGCAATCGTAGCAGCTTGACGCCGTTGAGTTTAGCATTTCTGATGTATTTGGTGAAAAAGGGTTTGATTAATGCATGAAAAATTACCAGTAACTAATCAAATGCAACTCGTCAAAGCAAAGATAGTAGATCAGATGTTTTTACCCTCTCGGATCTGTGCCGTGGCGGGTGACGGATTTACACAAGGAGTTCTGGTTGGGGTGAATTATATTTATCTGCAGGGCATTCAGAGAACAAAGACATGGGCGTCTGCATCTCAAGAAGTTTGGAAGGAGAAGGGAGGAGTGAAAGGGCTAGAAAGAGAGACAGAAACAGAGGAACTGGGGAGGAAGGAGGTCCATCTTTTGAATCATGGTATAGCAAACTGTACCACCAGCTCTTCCTTGGCATCTACTTTGATTTGTGAGATGGCGCTGTAGGCGTACGCAGCAATCTTAGACACCTGTGGAGGAAAGAAAAGCAATAAATTAAAACTCCAAATAATATGCATAATGTCTAGTGACAGACCAATACATCGACTGATATTCATCACATCGCCAAAAGCCTGATCAATGAAAAATGCACAATTTATGTTATAATTTTTTTACACTTATGTACACTACTGCTCAAAAGTTTGCAGAAACTAAACGTTTTTGAAAAGAAATAAACACTTTTATTCAGCAAGGATGCATTTTAATGTCAAAAGTGACAGTAAAGATATGTATAGTGTTACACAAGTAAATGCTGTTCTTTTGAACTTTCTATTCATCATCATAAAAAAGAAAAAACGTTTTACAGTTTCCACAAAAATATTAAGCACAGCACAACTTCTTAATATATAAAACATTAATATAGAACACTGAAATAGAAAACCGTTACATTAAATTCTAATTTCACAATATTACTGTTTATACGGTTCTAAATGCATCCTTTGTGAACATCATCATCTTTCCAAAATATAATTGTAAAAAAATTCCTATTGAACCTCAAACTTCATAACAGTAGTGTATATATAGATTTATGCGTGTATCTTTAAATAAAAAAGTATAAAAACAGCTGTTTATAGCATATATGCATACATTTTAACTGCTACAATTAAACAGCGTTAGTTTATTTATATATTGCATATTGACTGAATTGATCTCTAGTTTTCACTGTCTGTGATCAATCACTAATAATTTCCACACCAGGCCTTCGCATGCCAAACGCAGTCTAACATACATTGCGAGGGTTATTTAATAACAGAGTCTGACCTGCTGTACATCAGCGTAGGGGACCAGGTCAGCGGCGAGCACCTGGTGAGGTTGGCTGGTCAGTGATGGAAGAGGAACGGGCTTCTTCTGAGACAGCGTTCTGCTTAACACCTCCAGCTTGGTGCTTTAACACAAACGCACACGATTCAGCTTAAACATAACCTATGTGCAAATCTTCACCAGCTCAAAAAAACGGCATCACATTAGGCCTGTCGCAATAATCAATATATCGACTTATCGCGTAATTATATGTACATGACCTCAATTATTTTTGGTGACGCAATATACCGCCCATTAGATTTACTTAAAAATGTATGTCACCGTGTTTTTTACATTCCACTTGCGCCTGTGTCTTTTGGAGCTTCTCGTACATAACATGGTGTAGTTGGTGCTAGTTCAAATTTAAAAAATGCTTCTACAAACAAAGTTTCATCTGCAGATATGGCCTTGTTTAGGGATCTGTGCCTTTGTGTATACGGACATCTGACTGCTGAGTAGTGATTGTGTTTTTCAGCAATAGTGTGCACACTTCATTTACAGAGAAAAGAAGGTCAGGGGAAAATCTGTAGATGGAAAAATCTCCATACAAGTTCTTTGTGCATTTTTCTTGGTTTTCTACTTGCTACTTTGCACTTTTTGTTAGAAAATGTTAATTTACTATTGATTCAAGTTTTTAAGGCATCAATATTTTGATGCTTAATTTCCATGATCTAAATATTCTTATAAATTAAACGTTTGTTGTCATTTGGAAGTGTGTAGGCGTAGGCCTTCTTGGATTATAATGCTGTTACATTATGATTATATATTCAGTGGCATAAAATGGTCTTTAAAATGACAATAATATCGCTTATCGCAATTATTTCTGGGGCAATATATCGCACAGCAAAAAGTTGTTATCGTGACAGGCCTAGACACATCACACTTCTAGTGATGCATGGTTATGACGTCACACCCGTGGTCACAATAACATGCATCCAGCCATGTCTACTGTTCATATCAATGACATTTCAGCAGTGTAACACACCTGTACTGTCTGGCTCGGTCCATGTATTCATGTTGCTCCATGCCTTGAGAATCAACAGCCGACACGTCAATTATGTTCCTAATCAACAAGAAAAGAAAAGTGAGTTTTAATCTACCAACAGCCCAGACTGTGTAATAAATGACAGGACTGCGGCAGTGAAAGGGAGCGTGTGTGTCGTACAGAGCTGTCCGCTGCAGGATGGTCGTGAGCAGGGCCTGTTCATCTGTGCGGTTAGACAGCAGGCTGTCTGCATTTCGCTCCGAGCCACTGGTGGGTTTTCTGTCTAAGTTTGGGTCAGGAATCAATGGCTTCACCTCTTCATTCTGCACAAAAGAGCCAAAAAGAGGCTGGTCAAAAACATGATCATCGGACCTTCTGAAAAACCAGCGGTTCACTCTTTTGAGCAGGCAATGGTGGCCTAAAACAATGACTAAGGAGCTATTTGTCTATGTCACATGCCCTAAGTGAAAATAAAGTTGTGTCAGAGTCAGCAAATTATAACATTTTAAAGGAACATGTTTCCGAGGTGAACTGAACCCGTCATAAATATACTGCAAGTCGCTCTGGTTAACAACATCTGCTAAATGTCTTCTTACATCGTATGTCCAAACATCAACTTCTTACTGAATTACATCATACAACCCAACTTGAACCTGCTCAAAAGTGAATTATACAAAGAACACATTTCCATTTTTTTGTAACCATTAGTGATTCATGTATAAGGATTTTAGTTAGAGATATATATTTGATTAAACTAATTAATTAAAATCAAGTCTATGAAATACAGCACAAGTAGAAAATAAATCAATTGTGGTCTGAGATCAATAACAATAATAAAAGTTTTAGACTGCTTATATAAAATAGATTATAAAACATAATATAGTAAGGATAACAATGTGAGAATATTTAGAAATTTGAATTTTCTTTGCATTTATTTTATTTTTTTTAAACAGACCAAAATAATAAATCACAGATTTTCAATGTGGTCTAAGACTTTTGGACAGTTATACAAAAATAGAAACCTGGATTTGAGAATCCACTGATAATTTAAAGTTTTCCATGAGAGAGGACGAGAAACCCTGTAAATATAATTTCCTCATGCATGAGCACATGTCAGATCTGGGGGTCTGACACCAGCCTATTTCCCAAAACATGCTCTCAATTGATGACATTGCCCATGTTTAATCATCCTGGCACCAGCAAAGTCATTCTGACTAGACAAAAACTTAAATGAAATGAGGCATTAATATGAGGCACATTGATTAAATCTTATCTACCTGCTCCGACGTTTCGCTATCGCTGCTGAAACAGCACCCCATGATAGCCGCCCAGCAGGTTTGACCTCTTGTCTGTGTGAGTTTTTCGTCTCAGAAGCGCTTTTTCGTTTTGTTTGTCTGTTGACTGTCAAGCGCTCCGCTGCAAACGCAGGAACATCACATGACAGAACTCCCAGTCAGGTCACGTGACTTCCGTCTCCTCGCCACACCTATTTTATTTGACTGAGCAGATGCGTTATTTTCCCTTTCGACTACGATTTGAAAATAAAATAAAGGTGCGGTAAGCGATTTCAGACGTTTATGTTTAGCTTCTGAATTAAAAACACGAAACGACAGGTAAAGGTTTCTTCTCATTGGCTAAATACTATGGAGGACGAAACCTGCAAAAACAATAAATAAATACATAAATAAACATGCAAATAAATAAATAAATGTGTGTATAAATACACAAATTCTTGTTTAAATGCATATAGGAATAATTAAACATGTGATTAAAGTAGGCAAATAAATCAAACAAATTGGTGGGCAAATGGAAAATATTTAAGGAAATGCTAAACTCGTCCTATTTATTTTCCTTTGATCACTCATTTATTTCTGAATGTAGTTCCGCATTTATTTTTCCTCTGCACAACATGCTAATGAGAGGGTGTCAACCATGGGCTTGGTCGGGTCATGTGATAGCTGGGGGCGCGGCTTTCCGCTGACAGGAGATGCATGGTGTAAATTCAGTATAGTCTAGTAAAGTCACTTTTGCCGTTCAACAGAGCAAGATAGACATAGAAAATAAAAAGTTTTACATTTTAAAATAAACGTAGTTTCTTCTCATTGGCTAAATACTCCCGTGATTCATTGTGCAGTTCACAGAAAATGATCGTCAGAGCAACTATTTTTTGACGAAAATATTGACATTGAAAGATGCAGATAAATAAACTTGTTCAAAAATGAAAAAAGAGACATTTAGCCTACATTTATTAGAAGTTTGACAACTAACATTTTGTTTTCTTTTATTAAAGCTTCTGTAGCAATCTTTGCATTTGTACTTATTATGGGGAAATTAATTTAATTTAATTAATTTGCCATCTTGTGTTGGTGAGACTTGACTTGACTAATTGCGGCAACACGAGCGAGCGATGCGTCAAAGTTGAGGTTATGCAAAGAGCGACTTTCGGGAGCGACAAGCAATAGGGAGTCAAGTCAAGTCACTTTAGGCAGGCGCTTATACAGTACTGATTGTGTCAAAGCAGCCTTACCGTGTCAAACAGGAAAATAGCTTGTCAAGAGTAGCTACATGACTAAAATTTTCCCAGCTAAAATCAGTTCATTGATGATTCAGTTGTCATCATCCAGTTCAGCTCTCTTCAATCAGTCAAGTGTGTCCCCATTTACGAAAATTAACCATGGTTTTACTACAAATAAAACCAAAAAAACTATGGTTAAACCATGGTAAATTAATCATGGTATTGCTACACTAACAGTTTAACCATGGTATTTGTAGCTAAAAAAAAACATGGTTACTACACTTTTACTATAATAAATCCATGGTTAATTTCCGTAAGGGACAAATCAGTGGAGTACATGTAACTACATTCTGTAGTGGTGTGTTGTTGAGGCATGTCCTATCATTTATGACAAGAGTTTCTCTGTGTCTGGCAACCTGAAAGGCCATGAGCGATATGGATTTATCTGCTGGTTATGTGTGATTTGTATTCATGGCTTAGTCCATTGTAGTATTATGTTCAATAAAATATTTTATTTGTGATGATCCTGTAGTACTAACTGTAGTTGCCTACAAACGTTTGTCTCAGTCTGTGTTGACACAATGAAATGTGCTTAATGTGAGGATCTCAGACATCATCCTAATGAATGAGGTGAAAACACATAGGCTTTTCAGCAGCCCATTGGATGATAGTCGTCAGGAGAGATTTTTCAAAATCATTATGTGTATGGAAAATCCTCATAAAACATGAAAACCCTACGTTACCAGGAATTTACAGCAGGTGTCAGCAATACACTAAAGCGTTTTCGAGTTTGCCATAAATATACAAAATTGCAATTGGCCTGAGGTAGATTGGTTTGTGTTAGAGGAAAAAAGGAGGGCAAAGGAAGGTATAAATCTAAAAATGGTCTTCAACAATCGGATAGCGGAAAAGTATAATGATTACATACAGGTTTATACAGATGGTGCCAAGGAACCAGAGACGGAAGTAACAGGATTGAGTGTGGAGGTTACAAGTAAAGGAATTGGAATTAATAGAAGAACATCTAATATGTTAGGGGTGTATGCAGTGGAAATCGCTGTACGATGGGTGGAAAAGACAGGGCAACATAAATTTTTGGTTTGTTCAGATTCATCATAATTTTTAGCAAGTATAAGGTCATTCTATTCAAAAAGTCGGCAAGATATACTGTTTGAAGTCCTACAGTCAGTTACAAGAATATATAACCAAGGAAGGCAGATACAATTTTTATGGGTACCAGGACACACAGGTGCATCTCAATAAATTAGAATGTCGTGGAAAAGTTCATTTATTTCAGTAATTCAACTCAAATTGTGAAACTTGTGTATTAAATAAATTTTATGTACACAGACTGAAGTAGTTTAAGGTCTTTGGTTCTTTTAATGGATGATTTTGGCTCACATTTAACAAAAACACACCAATTCACTATCTCAACCAATTAGAATATGGTGACATGCCAATCAGCTAATCAACTCAAAACACCTGCAAAGGTTTCCTGAGCCTTCAAAATGGTCTCTCAGTTTAGTTCACTAGGCTACACAATCATGGGGAAGACTGCTGATCTGACAGTTGTCCAGAAGACAATCATTGACACCCTTCACAAGGAGGGTAAGCCACAAACATTCATTGCCAAAGAAGCTGGCTGTTCACAGAGTGCTGTATCCAAGAATGTTAACAGAAAGTTGAGTGGAAGGAGAAAGTGTGGAGGAAAAAGATGCACAACCAACCGAGAGAACTGCAGCCTTATGAGGATTGTCAAGCAAAATCGATTCAAGAATTTGAGTGAACTTCACAAGGAATGGACTGAGGCTTGGTTCAAGGCATCAAGAGCCACCACACACATATGTGTCAAGGAATTTGGCTACAGTTTACAGTTGTCGTATTCCTCTTGTTAAAGCCACTCCTGAACCACAGACAACATCAGAGGCGTCTTACTTGGTCTAAGGAGAAGAAGAACTGGACTGTTAAGCGGTGGTCCAAAGTCCTCTTTTTCAGATGAGAGCAAGTTTTGTATTTCATTTGGAAACCAAGGTTCTAGAGTCTGGAGGAAGGGTGGAGAAGCTCATAGACCAAGTTGCTTGAAGTCCAGTGTAAGTTTCCACAGTCGTGATGATTTGGGGTGCAATGTCATCTGTTGGTGTTGGTCCATTGTGTTTTTTTGAAAACCAACGTCACTGCACCCGCTTACCAAGACATTTTGGGGCACTTTATTCTTCCTTCTGCTGACCAGCTTTTTTATTTCATTTTCCAGCAGGATTTGGCATCTGTCCACACTGCCAAAAGCACCAAAAAGTTGGTTAAATGACCATGGTGTGTTGGTGTGCTTGACTGGCCAGCAACTCACCAGACCTGAACCCCATAGAATCTCTATTTTGTCTTATTCTCATTTATTTGTATTGTCAAGAGGAAAATGAGAAACAAGAGACCAGAAATGCAGGTGAGCTGAAGGCCACTGTCCAAGAAACCTGGGCTTCCATACCACCTCAGCAGTGCCACAAATGATCACCTCCATGCCACGCCGAATTTAGGCAGTAATTAAAGGAGCCCCTACCAAGTATTGAGTCCATGTACAGTAAATTAACTTATTTTCCAGAAGGCCAACAATTCACAAATAAAAAATTTTTTATTGGTCTTATGAAATATTTTAATTTGTTGTGAATTGGTGGGTTTTTTTTAAATGTGAGCCAAAATCATCACAATTAAAGAACCAAAGACTTAAACTACTTCAATCTGTGTGCATTGAATTTATTTAATACACGGGTTTTCACAATTTGAGTTGAATTACTGAAATCAATTAACTTTTCCACAACATTCTAATTTATTGAGATGCACCTGTATAGGGATAAGGGGAAATTAAATGGCAGATAAATCAGCTAAAACAGCGTTAACAAAAGGAAACATAGAAATGAAAGTAAGTATCATTAAAGCAGAAGTTAAAAGTGTGATATGGAAGACAATAAATCACATGTGGCAAGAGAGGTGGGATAGAGAGGGGAAAGGAAGGCATTTATATCAAATCCAGAGGGATGTTAAATGTTCAGTGATTGGAAGTGGAAACCGCAGAGAGTAAACAGTCATATCTAGGTTAAGATTGGGACATTGTTTATTAAATAAAACACTCAAGTTGATAGGAAAACATGATACTGGATTGTGTGAGGTTTGCCTGGAAGAGGAGTCAGTGGAGCATGTGGTCTTGAGGTGCAGCAGGTATGAGGTTCAGAGAGAGTCGATGAGGAATGAGTTGAGAGAGATAGAGGTTCAGGACATGACATTAAAAGGGCTATTGAGCACACAACATAGGGCACAGACTAGAATTCTTATGGATTTCTTAAGGGACACAGGGGGTTTTAATAGAGTATGAAGAGTTATAGGAGCATTGAGGAAGGTTAATATTATTATATAGTAGAATAAGGATGAAGTGTGTGGATTTGTATGCTTGGGGAGAAGGAAGGAATTGGGTGTATTAGTTTGTGAACCTGTTGTCTGATCCACACTCCAGAGCAGATGGTGGCAGTAATGCACCAATTACGCTGGATGCCAACCGCCGTTAAACATTAAGAAGAAGAAGAAGACCAGCAGAAAAGAGAAGCGCGGGAGTCGAGTGTTGAATTTGGTTTGCCAACCGTCAATAAAACACCAAAGAAGAAGAAGAAGAGTGTTGACTTTTTTTTTGTAGAAGTGTCATATTTTCACTGGATGCCGTATATTTCCAGGTTTCATGCGACAGATGTTCCCATTTACAGAGTCTGACGTTATCCCGTTTTACATGGCTCAGCAGTTCACCAGGAAAGGTTGGGAATGTTTACATAATTCTCAGGAGAAACTCCAGGTGTAGCAGATGAAAACTGGTAAAGACAGAGTTAATTTAAGAGGAGATTGAAGACATGAGTGATCCAGAACAAAACATGAAGATACTGAGGAACAAACAGGTTGGTTTCCATTCTCGATTCTTCACTTTTGACTGTTTTGGCAGCTGTGAAATAATGATCAGTATATGGATGATAAATGATACAGAAATGCATTTAAATCAGTGCAATCTGACACACCGATTTCAGGTCTTGAAGTCTCTACTAATGAGCTGATGGTCTGAATCAGGTGTGTTTGATTAAGGAGACATGCAAACCGTGCAGTGTTGGGGTGCCTCAAGGACCAGGGTTGGGAACCACTGATTTAAATGATCATAACACCGGTGCAGCAGTAACAAGTAAATGACAGAACTATAATTTGGAACATTAAATATCTGATACCTGATCTGTTGTTTTGTGCTGTTAAATCAGGATTCACATTCAGTTTTCACATTTATCCACCTTAAAGTGATTGTTAGTATTATTATTGTATGTTTATCCAAAGATGACAAATTGAGTCTATAGAAGTCTATAATTCATTCAGTTAGGTACTTTATTGTCATGACAAATATTTGTACATTTGTATTGTCAAAGTAATTGCTGTGAGAATGGTACAAAACAATTTATCTGACAATAAGTGAAACCATAGTCTGACAGAAACAGAGCCGTAACGTTTAAATGAGCTGCTGTAAAGCCAATCGTTCCCAGTTTTCTCCTCATTCATTATGATGATGTCTGAGATCTTCTGTAAATCAGCACATTAAGCACATTTCATTGTGTGTCAGCAGACTGAGACAAACTACAGGATCATCACTTTATGTGATAATCACCTATTCTTTACCCCTCAGGTTAAACATGATATAAAGTACTGTTAAAGACTACAAAAACCATACCTGCACTCGTCATGTTGTTGACATTGAAATAGCATAAATTAACTTTTTCATTTAGACTGCATGCATGTCTGCCATTTTTGTTCAGACCAGTTATTTATGAGATCATTGAAATGCAAGGTTTATAATTTTATCAAATGTTTTAGTTTTGTCAAATGTGTTTTTGTTTTCCTGGTTAAGCACAAGCCCTGCACCACCGCTGTATTCATTGGTCAACTTAATCACTCAGTCAGCTGCCAACTAAATTTTTGGGAGGCAAATGATCAGTGAGAGCAGAACGAATGTCACATGTTTTAAACTCAATAAATAAAATGGTAAAATGCATATATCAAGTGCATGCTCTCGCAGATGAAAACGGAGAACAAAACAGCGTTGGATGAAGTGGATTAAAGCCCTGCACGGGCCTCAAATATAGGCCCTGGCCCGTCTTTTTTCCCCTTTTCCCAAAAAAGCTTATACTAGGCTACTGTTTCAGCTATTAAAATAGTTTAGTTTTGTATGTAGTAGAAAAGTGATTATATTTCATTTTGTTTTTTTTAAAGTTAATTTAGAAAAACATTTAGAGCATTTTTTGTTCGTTAAATGTAAGTTGTTTTTTTTTAAGTAACGGCCAGCGGCACACAGTGAATTGATCATAGCCTATATGATCAATTTAGCATTCTCAAATCATCAGGACTTGCCTAAAATAAAGTCTACATATAAAACAGTTCAAGCATATCACAATGTTAGTTTAAATGTTTAACCTAGATAAATGTGCGTTGTTAGACGCATATCCAATCGTTTGTGTAGAGAGTGGAAGCTGAAGCGCGCTCTGCAGCACATGGAGGCGCCAGCGCCATCACTTGCATTTTTTTCTAACAGTGGAAACAACTTAAAATACGCAGTCATTTTTGATAACATCACCTCAAAAAAGTAAGAGTAATACATCATTCTAAACTGTAAAGGGTCTAGTTTTATTTGTGTGCACTCGCAATATCAACAAAACTTTGTGCTTTTATAAAATAAAGAAAACAAACGCTTTCTGCCGTCTTGGTCTTGAACAGGAGCGCTTCACAATGATGAACCACCTCACAGAATTGTCTCACAGATATGATAAAAATATATAGAAAGCTTTAAATTACTACTTTAAAACGAAATAATTCAAATCGAAAATAGAAACTATTCCGTTATGTAATCCGTGCATTTCTCTCTAAAGGCACATCCAATGAGGAGATGGCGAGTCATTTTTTCATCACCATAATTGATGGATGTATAAAATATAAAAATTAAGGAAAAGCCTAAAACAGGCCCGATTATAATTTGAGTTTTATTTTATAATTCTGTACAATTAAAAAATAAAACAAATTATAATGGCATATATGTAAAACTTTGTCCTATAATTGTATAGCTGCTTATATTTTCTGATTTTTATGTTGCTCTGTTCTCTGAATACCTTAAAATACGGTAAAATCCTTACGGATTTGCTGCAGCGCAATTTTGTCTGATGTGAATTATTTATTAGCCTATTTTTTTATCCACTGCAGCAAATGCTTTAAAAATAGCTTTAATAAATTACTTTATTGCATTCCAGACGCTTTTAAAGTACTTTTCTCTATTAATATTACGGGTAGCTTGAATGTAAATCATTGTCATGAATTTGTTGTATTCCCATTTGTAAAATAGCCAACAAATTAATTGTTGTAGGCTAACCCGATCTCATGAAAGTGCGTACAGCACGATTTTCTGCTTCTATTTGGCATAATATTTCTATGCAGAAATTGACTTTAGCATGCAAAAGACTGAAAAATGTATAATTAATGGCATGGCTGGCTCACTGGACATACGGGACACACAGGCCTATAATAACTGCTGAAATGTTTGCGGGGCAAATCTCAGGTCAGTCTGAGCGCTCATGGTATGCACAGTGCGTACAGCCGTACATGTGCAGGCGCCACTGCTGACAATCAACTAAAAAACACAAACAAAAAGTTGCATAATATTAACAGATATTTTATGTTCCACACAGCAGTAACGTCAGTTCTGTAACACTGCGTTTTGTACTCATTTATTGACGAGTCTGCTGCGGTACGGCCACTGAATGCGCTGCTTCTCTGCCGCTCAATGCACAGAACAGGGGCGCCATGTTTGCAAGTCAGACATGTTCCTGTCAACATCTTTTGATCACATTCCTGCCCAAAAATAAGACTTAACCCAATCTCTACCCCTAAACCTAACCTTACCCATTATTTATTCCTAAAATCAGTGTGAAATGATAGCTGATTAACAAGGGTGTAGAAGCACCTAACTCTGATTGTAAGCCTAAAACTGACATTTCCTGAAAAGTTATCTCTCAATTCTGATTGGTTAATTGGAATGTTGTTCCAGGATCAAAAAGGATGTTGATCCAGGAACATGTCTTACTTGGCAAAATCACAGCGAGAGGGCGGCACTGCACCGGGAAAGTTAGACCTCGCGTTCGCGGGACAGCACTGGCGAAATTTTCCAACTGAGCCATAGCTAAGGTTTATCCAAAAAAAAAGTCGCTAGGTTTGTCAGTATGTATATTCTATGGAAAAAAGCAGCTGAAAGGGTCTGAAAGTTGCTAAATCTAGTACTAAAGTCGCGCTTGTGTGTGTGTGAGACGCAGGAGCTTATGGCAGGGGGCGGTGGATATTTGTGGTATTTTTCCAAAATTGGGTGATTATTCTTCTTCTGTGCCATCACGTTCTATTAGTTCTACAGCTTCATTTTCGGAACTTGCTATAATTCTTTATGCTATAGTTATACTATAACGTGTATTGCGGTATTTAAAAAATTAATATCATAAGAAAAATAAACACCGGTATTCGGTATGAACCGATATACCGCCCAGCACTAGCTTGTTGCATTAAATTCCAATGGTGATGCTTCAAAAATGGGGAAAAAAGCCCTTTTTGTATTTTTTTTCCTTAAGTTTGCATGCCTGTAACTCAATATTAAGGATATCTCAGTATCCTTTTATGAACTGGTTTTTAAACTTTTCTTTTTGTATCATCATTTTTAAGGCCTAATATGGTAATTTGGTTTGATAGAAAAAAGGATCCATAGTTTCAAGATTATTTGTTCTTCAGACATTCCTCTTTAAATAGGCCCAAGTAAAATGAGGATTCCAAAAGAAAACTTTTTAAGATCTAGAATCTAAAATCATATTAAGATATCTTTAATACTTCCTGAGTTACAGGTACGCAAACTTTGGAAAAATAATATTTTTGGCATTCACACAGGTATGTTTAATGCAGTTGTTTTGATAGAGGGAAACAAGATGCATATCTAGTTTCAACATTTCATCTTCTTCAGATATTCCTCTTTAAAATACAAAAAGTTATTAGCTATTAAATGTATTTCATATCTCCATATCTTCAGAATTGAACCATATATCGTCTTAAAAATAAGAATATTGAAAGAAATATGTAGTGAATTTGCTTTCGCCGACATAGGGAGGCGAAATAGTGTAGTGATGGGTACTCACTTCACCAATGACATTATGATTTTTGGATCACTTGTCACTTAAGGTGCGGTTATGATTACATCACATAAAAAAGATTGGTGGGATGTCTAACTTGTAGAAACTTTTTCTGTATCATCAACACAAGGAAGACACAAATGTAATCAAATAGATTTTATTAAGAAAAGAAGAGTAATCAACAACTAATAAATAAATACCATAAGTGAAATAAGAATAGAGTGCATAAGATGCATTAAATTCAAGTGATTATGTTGGGTGTTGCTAGTCAGAGCTACGTTACCTGGAGAGATAAACTGTTGCTACTCTGAAACAAATAAGGTGAAGAACCTTATTATGCATCAAACAAATATGTGAAAGATTATTTGTTATCAACTGCAATCAGCTATATAATAGCTAATGTAAATGAGAAAAATCATATACTGATAATGTACAACAATGCCAAGGTCTCTGGAAGAGGTTTGGATAAGTGATATTTACATTCTCTGTGGTCGAGTGAGCGGTGACTTCTTCCACTGGTTGTGCTGGTAACAATGTAGTGGGCAAAGGAGCAGGAATCCGTTTCAACAGCCTTGAACACGAAGCACTGTAGGATGCTGATCTCATGGAGCACCAAAGGGTCCTAAAATCTGGAACACAGACGTGGCCCAGGGGGCGGGGGCTGGAGTAGTGTGCAGGGTCCTTCCTGGAACACGTAAGCAAAAGTACCTTGAAGTGAAGGTTTGCTAGCCGCAGCTTAACCTTGTTGCAAATGTTTGTATGTCTTCTGCCTCTCTGGGCTAGAGACTCAGAACTTGGTCAATTCACTTTGTTTCACTAGGATGGAGACTCTGGACTGCTGCATCTGTTGTTGTCTCGCTGGACGAATACTCTAAACGTAGAATATCTCTCTCCTCACCGGCTGGAGGCTCAGAACTGGTCGTATCTGTTGCTGCCTCACAAGCTGGAGACTCGGGACTTTGTATCTGTTATTGCCTCTTCCCGCATGGCCCAGAGGCTCAGAATGTTGATGTTTCTGTCTCAGGATGGGAGACTCAGAACAAGTGTATCTGCTAGTGTCTCACCCTTGCAGGCCAGAGACTCCGCTATTGTCTCTCTGGATGGGAGACTCAGAATGGGTTGTTTCGGTTGCTGCCTTCCCTGTAACAGGCCGGAGACTCAGAACAAAGTGTCTTTTGGGAAGGTACCTTTATCTCCTTCTGATGAGGAGGAGATTGCAATTTGGCACTTCTCCATTTCCAGGCTGTGATTGGCTGTTTCCATCAGAGTGGGGGACATGGGCTTTGGCCAAATACCCACACTTGTAAGTCTTTGCACTTGACCATTGTTACTTAATTCGTATTTCCTGTATTGCCGAAGTCTTGAAGTGGGTGTGAAGACCACAAGTGTGTGTCGAACTTTTCATTACCTGATGGGACACACTTACAGTGTTGTAAAAATGCAAGTGTTTGCAGAGTTTTATTTTTATTTTCAATACTTTGCCTTTTAAAATCAACTTCTAACTTTTGTCTGTTCAGTAGTCCCTATAACATGACATAATTTTAATTTGTGGTGCTTCTAATTAAGTGATAAAAAGCAGTTGCAAATGTACAAAATAAATATCACCACAACTCATCTTTGCACCAATAAAAGTAAAAACACTGTTTTTCTACCAAATTATTTGTAATATCTAATTATTATATTAATATTTAACTTGCATTGGAAAGGTTTCCGTGACCTCTCGCGAGATCTCGGCAAAAAGTCTCATGATTTATTTCCAGAACATGATGCATGATGGGTGGCCAAGACCGCGAGTGTGGGTAACTAAAGTTTTACTAATGCAGTATTCACTTATCAAACCACAACCAAAATACCTTTGGCAATGTTACAAACACATTAAGTCCAAATATGATAGAAGATTGAACTGTCATGCATGCATTCATTCGTCCATTAACAGCTGAGTTTGTGTAAGATGTTGCACGACACGTCGCTGTCACTGAGAATGCTTATTTCTCTGAATAAGTATAAGATGTGTGT
Organism: Sinocyclocheilus anophthalmus; assembly: GCA_018155175.1. Lineage (NCBI taxonomy): Eukaryota > Metazoa > Chordata > Actinopteri > Cypriniformes > Cyprinidae > Sinocyclocheilus > Sinocyclocheilus anophthalmus. The sequence goes on along the minus strand of JADLZN010009370.1, from coordinate 94,884 downwards.
TGTAGTTTGCATCAGTTTGAGAACATATGGATTTGGATGGAACTCTGTGATCTCTTTTTTTTTTTTTTTTTTTCACCCACTGCTCTGCTGCTGGGTCAGAGGTCCTAAGGAATTTTATGGTGGTCACAGGCCAAAACCTTAGGGCAGAAACTGCATTTTGACCAATGAGAAGTCCTGTCCTTCCCGGGCTTTGTACCAAAGGTCTCCTTCTTGCCCTCTAAGAGGTGTCTGGCTGTTGTCCTTGCATCTTTATCTAATGGTGTTGGACAGTTTGCTTATGGTAGTCCACCAAGATCCAGTCAAAATGTAGCAAACCTTTGTCCACTATTGGTACCGCCATAAACTGGGCCCTGGAATGTGCTGTCCACTATAAATGTTTGTTAAGAACAATACTTAAAACTGTACTGAGATATCTTTAATACTTGTTGAGATACAGGAGGGCAAACTTAGGGGGGAAAAACTTAAAAAAGTGCTTTTTCCCATTCTCGAACAGTCACAATGCAACAAGTATTGTCAAAAGTCAACCGATTGTACTAATAGAATTAGCCATCTCTGTTTAGAAATAAAGTAATGATGCTTCCATCTTCCTAAAGTAATTTTTTCACCCTGAAATTTGGCTCCAAATTCCAGATAAAAACCGTTGTTTCGACTGTCCTCTACAAAATAATGAATTACTCAAAAATATATAAATAAATATTCATCCAATATCCATTCTTTTTTCTGTGTGTGTCTTTCATCTCTATTTATGTTTGTCTTTCTTCTAAAAAAATATGAACAAACCCAAAAATTTGAGTTGGGAAGTTTCTGAAATTTGTTTGTTTATCACTATACTAAGGTCACGGGTTTGTACTGGATTTGTTTCAGTGTTGTGTAGGCGATCAGTGTGACTGACACGACCAATGAAATCTTTAGAATCTGTGGTGGGCGGGGTTTGTGCTTTAACTGGGTTAAAAAGGTGAGGGATAGTCACATCATCCTTCATGACAGGTACGAACTCCAGGTGCAGCAGCTGAAATCTGTGACATGGTAAAGATGGAGTTTGTTAAAGAGGAGATTGAAGACATGAGGGATCCAGAACCATCCAGAATAAAACATGAAGATACTGAAGAACAAACAGGTTGGTGTCCATTCTTGATTCTTTATTGGTGACTGCTGAGAAACATTAAAGCTGTTGTTAAAAATATTTAGTGGCTGTTAAATAATGAGCATTATGATTAATAGATTATCATCTAAATTATCATATCCACATTTTAATTGTATTAACAAGGAATGACAGAACTAACTTTTAGCACATCAAAGATCTGATCCTTGATGCTCCGATAAATATGTGACCTTGTTTGATTTCTGCTATTAAATCAGTTCCACTGATTTTAACCATATCATTTGTTTATTTTAGACTGGATTGAAGTAAAACAGCACAGACATGAGGTGAATGAAGTGGAGGAACATTGTGAAATCAAAACTTCAAGAAAAAAATCCAAACAGCTTCACACCTGCTCTCAGTGTGGAAAGAGTTTCAGAGACAAAGAAAACCTTAAAGGACGACACATGAGAATCCACACTGGAGAGAAACCATACACATGCCCTCAGTGTGGAAAGAGTTTTGCTGATGCAGCAAATCTCCGTAAACATCTGCTCTTTCACTCTGAGGACAAGCCTTTTAACTGTGATCAGTGTGGTAAAAAGTTTATTTCACCATCAGGTCTAAAAAGTCACATGACCGTTCATTCAGATGAGAAGCCTCATGTTTGTTCTTTCTGTGGAAAGAGTTTTTCATGGCTGATCAGTTATAAACAGCACCAGAAAATGCATAATGAAGTGAAAGATCATGTGTGTTGTGAGTGTGGAAAGAGCTTTACTAGAGTTTGCAATCTGAAACGGCACCAAATGATTCACACTGGAGAAAAACCTTACAAGTGCTCATATTGTGACAAGAGTTTCACTCAGTCTGGAAGCCTGAAAGCACATCTGCGACTTCATACTGGAGAGAAACCGTATCACTGTATTCAGTGTGGAAAGAGTTTTACTGCAGCAGCAGGTCTCAGTTATCATCTGCACATTCCTTCTGGAGAAAAGCCGTTTAGCTGTGATCAGTGTGGTCAAAAGTTTATTTCATCATCATGTCTAAAAAGTCACCTGACAGTTCATTCAGATGAGAAGCCTCATGTGTGTTCTTACTGTGGGAAAAGTTTTTCAAGCCTGCGCAGTTGTAAAAAGCACCAGAAAGCACATGATAAAAGATCATGATGAGAGATCGTGTGTGTTGTGAGTGTGGAAAGAGCTTTTCTACAGCTGTCTATCTGAAACGGCACCAAAGGATTCACACTTAAGAAGAATCTTACAAGTGCTCACATTGTGTGACAAGTTTCATTCGGTCTGAACACCTGAAAATACATGAGCGAGTTCATTCTGGAGAGAAGCCGTATCATTGTACTCAGTGTGGAGAGAATTTCACTCAGTCAGCAAATCTAGTGACTCGTATTAAAAAGCATTGTTTTGTGTCTGAGTGAGCAAAGGTTTTTTTACAAGATTCAATATTTCAAAGAAATATTGTGAGATTCAGATATAGTAAATATGAGATTAGCTCAAATGATTCGTTTTGCTGTGAAATGCCACAAGATTTGGGATGGGTTTTTTTCTGTTTTGTTGGAGAATAGCAAAAGTTTTTAGTCACATGTATATACTGTATGTGTGTTTGTTCTTTGATTGAATGCTTCCTCATTAAGACATTGACAAAGAAACACCCAAATAAAACTGGACAAATATGTAAGAAAACTCAATGACCAGTCTTGTTATATAAAACTTTTTTTTTCAAAGATATTAATTTTTTTAAGTTTCTCTGCAGCATAAAAGTTGCACAGGGTCTGTATAATGATGCAAATAAAATTTCCATTTCACTGATATATCTGATTATTTCTTTTTTTATGTGTGAGTTTTAGATGTTAGTCCATTGTAGTATTTTAGCCAGATATTTTATTTTGTTCAGAGGCAGTAATAGATTTTATTTGTGATGATCCTGTAGTTCAATGGAATGTGTACCTTAATGTGCCAGGAAGTACAAGGGGCACAGGAAATACTCATAATACAAAGTTTCAGACATTGCTCAGATTAGTACAAGCTAGACAGAGAAAACTAAGAAAAGAGAAAGCAAAAGTTTTTTTTTTTGAGGATGCAGTCGAATGTTGATGAAAGTGATGAGTTTTCAGCTGTCGCTTGAAATTTGTCAGGGATTCAGCATTCTGGATGAGGGTGGGAAGATCATTACACCAGCCAGGAACGGTGAACAAAAATCTTCTGGAAAGTGATTTTGAGCCTCTCTGTGATGGTACCACGAAGCGTCGCTCACTACAGATCTCAGGCTTCTGGAGGGGATGTAGATTCGTAATAGTGAGTAGAAGTAGACGGGTGCTGAGCCTGTGGCTGTTCTGTACACAACTAAAGCGAGCATCATTAGGCCCTTTCGCATCTCTTTAGTTCCAGAACTAAACGTACTGTACTAAAGTGCTGGGACAATTTTGCGCGAACTATTTCCCAGTACCATTTAAAGGGTTGCATTCGCACCGAGAGTGTGTACTAAGAAGTGACGTAAGCCGGGCGACAGCGACGTCATTTGTGTGTGGCGTTCAACAACAGAAACAAAGAACAACATTAACAACAGGAGGATGGAGGACGCTGTGATCGGAGCTGTGTTTTTGTTGTGTCTCGCGGGTTTCACAGTGGACATGGAAAGTCGACGTATACGTAAAGCGATTGAAAGAACGGAAAGGAGGTCTAAGAATCTCCAACGACAACTGGCAGTGCTACGTTTGCTACAAGTCCCTGCACTTCAGTGTCCGTCCATCTATCACTGTTCTCCATACTTGCGAAATAAGTTGACATGCTTAAAGTATGTTTACACGGCGTTTTAAATCATGGCGGGTGAGGGCATTTTCATACGCGTTTGGCCAATCAATGTCTACTTACGTCACGATTAGTACCAGTTGTGCTGGTTAGACCCTGCTCCGGAGTAGGAGCTAATTTGGTTCTCGAAAAAGGCAGTCCGGTACTAAAATCGCTCCCAGTTCCGGCGGTGCGAACACGCCGAAAAGTGGGTAGTTCCACAATTAGTTCTGGTACTATGAAAAGGTTCCTGGGGTGCGAAAGGCCCTAGTGTCTTGAACTTGATGCGAGCCGCAACCGATAAGCAGTGCTGGGAGATAAAGAGAGGTGTGACGTGGATCTTTTTATGCTTGTTGAAGACCAGTCATGCTGCTGTTTTCTGAATCATTTGTAGTGGTTAGATTGTGCATGATGGAAGTCCAGCCATACAAATCCAGAAAAGCAAAAAGATGACAAGCAGGAGGGAGAAGCGCGAGAGTCGAGTGCTGATTTTTTTTTTACTTTATTCAACGTTTCATGGCTCAGCTGTTCATCAGTCAAGTTTGGGAATATTTAACAATTGACATTAAATAGATATAATTCAGGATCTATTTCAAGGTGCAGCTGATTTTCTACATAGTCTAATAGACAAAGAAAATTAAATGTTTTGAAGAGTTTCCGTGTATGTGATGTGCCATTGATCTTATTATAAAAAAGGAAGTTTTGGCAGCGATGGAAAAGTTTTACCTTGGTGGAAAATGAGGATATCAGTGACTGATACAATACTTACTGAGATTAGCTAAATCTTTGCACCATTTTCTCTCCACTGCTCACAGAGGACAACACATAACCAGGGATTGGAGGGAGTCGTGTGCTGGTCTGGAGGAAAGAGGACAGATATTGCCTAGACAGGTAGTTAGGATAGAAAATAAGTCGTATCTGTGGCACAATTCACATCTAATGATGAGACATTTGTGGGGGTGGGAAGAGATGAAGATACCACAGAGGAAAGTCGAGAAGGAGAAAGAGACCTAGTTTTCGTCTAAATGAAGCTGGCAGAGGGTTTGGTAGTGATGTAGATCAAAAGTGATAATGAAATGATCAGAGAAGTGCAAAGGTTTAAACAAGATTTAATCTGTGATACAATTGCGTGTAAAGATGAGGTCAAGCTGGTTACATGATTTATGAGTACTTGTGGTGTTGAGTTGCCGAAGGTCGAAAGAGGCGAGGAGAGAGTGGAAGCCAGCAGCAAATGGCTTCTCAAGGTGGATGTTGAAGTCCGCGAGAAGAACAAGAGGGCTGCCATCCTCCGGTAATGAGGACAGCAGCATATCCGGTTCTTCTAGAAAGTTTCCCAACTGACCTGGAGGGCGATAAATAACTACAATATGGAGTTTTATAGGGAGTGTGACTGTAACAGCAAGAAATTTAAAAGAAAATATTGTTACAATTATAGGAGCATGTGAGTTATTTCCAGCTTTTTGACATGAGGAGACCAGACCTGATGGGGGGTGTGGGAGAAAAACAAGTTGTTGAAAAGAGCAGCAGGTGCTGCTGTGTCTTTAGGTCGAATCCAGGTCTCAGCCAAGCCTAAAATATTGGAATAAAGTCAGCTTAATTGACTGCTGACTGACAATTATGTTTATTATTAATTCAATTCAGTTCTATTCAATTCAAGTTTATTTGTATATCGCTTTTCACGATACAAATTGTTGCAAAGCAACTTCACAGCAAATTAAGTTTCTACAATATTTAGTGGTAGCTTATCAGTGGTGACTGTCAGTTAATGTACATCCAGACTGAAGCTTGTGTAAATCCTAGTTAAAAACAGAGAAACAAATAGAGACATAATTAGCGTAGCTGGTGTTCCAACCAAGCAAAATTGATTTGTTTAACCCAAGCTAAAGAATAACAATGTGCATTTGATCAGATATAACTGCAGTACAAGATTATGAGATGCATTATTTGAATGCTTGGCCAAAGAGATGTGTCTTTAATCTAGATTTAAACAGAGAGAGTGTGTCTGAACCCCGAACGTTATCAGGAGGCTATTCCAGAGTTTGGGAGCCAAGTGTGAAAAAGCTCTACCTCCTTTAGTTGACTTTGATATCCTAGGTACTACCAAGAGTCCAGAGTTCTGTGACCTAAGGGATTGTGATGGATTGTATCGTGGTAGAAGACTAGTTAGGTACGCAGGATCTAAACCATTAAGGGCCTTGTAGGTAAATAATAATATTTTGTAACTGATACAACACTTAATAGGTACTAGTAACGTTATATAAGATATAATTATTATTATTGATTTATGCCTGCACATGCCTTATGTTGTTGGATGTTCCAATAAAGGTTAGGACTATTTATGGGTCTTCAGATGCCTCACAAAATTGGATGTCGTTGACAAAGCATCTGTAATTTTTGAACCACAGGTTCTACATATTGCAGTTCTTTTGTTTCTCTTGATATTATATTCTTTAAATCCAAATGCTATCACTTTAGGTATCATTTTGTCCAAACTGTTGAGCATGCAACCTTCAAATTTACTTAGTGGAAGGTGATTCGATGGTTGTTTGATTGGTTGACTGTAAAGCAATGCAGATTTAAAATTAAGTTAACTTTTCATGAGGAAATTAATGTGATTTTACACTTTAAGTTAAAAATGTTGAGCTCCCAGTTAAATTATATTTTTATTGATGTATTTTTTAAATGATTTTCATTCCTATGTCCATGACAACATATCAAGTGACACTTTGGCTGTATGATTGCTGGAAAAAAAGCAAAATATTCGATATTCAGATTCTCAAATATAGCCAATGTAAATAAGTGTTAAAGTGTTGTTGAAAGTTGTATGTTAGATATTAAGTTTATAATGTGCATAGTTGATCGCTAAATTTAGGGGCTATGTGCGCTATGCAGACTGGATTTACAACATGTGAATTAATTTGTTTATCCCGAAAGTGAAAAGGGGAGAAAAATGTATTCTATTGTATAGTTACATATACAATGCTCATTTGGTGAAAGACATATTCCATTAGGATTTATTGGTTTTAACAAGCCACCAATAGAAGGCAATCAATTACCAGTAGAGACCAACAGGGTCCATTACAGTTTCCAGTAAAACCAATGCAAGTCTCATTATAACCAGTAAATCCATTACACATTTTGTAATGGTGTCTATTGGTTCTTTATTTATTTATTTTTTTACATTATATAATTTAACAGAAGTATTCCCAAAATATATCATGAAATATCTTGATTCTCAAATATGTGTAAGTAAATGCATTTTGCACCTTTATAGATTGTTAGTTGAACTATAATGGGCGATGGGCCAAAGTAGCCTAATAGTGTAATCTATTAACTTTGCATAAAAATCAGTACCAGATATGGGTGTCATAAAATATTTTTTAATAGGACTGACTTTGTATTTAATGTAAAAAAAAAAAACATTGTAAGTTACTAATTAGCCTATAACACTTTCATTGTACAAAAAAAGAGCAAAGAACCATTACATTATCAAAGAACATTTTCACTTCAGTCCAGTTCAAGCACCCTCAAAAAGTCCCATAATAATCTTTAAAGCTGTTTACAATGTGAAATTATCTTACTTACATTCGTACATCTTCACTTTGTTGTTTCTGATGAGAGAATTAGCCAGTGCGCGCAGTGACGTGTTTCAGCGGTGACTCACCTGAACGCCTCTGATTGGTCAATGTTCATTGCATTGATAAGCTCAACAGAATCTATAAATATATATCATTGGAGTGCGGTGGTGTTTTGAAAATTATGAGGCATTTATATATAAATATATATTTATATATAAATATTACATAAAAAAGAGAACAAATATAATTCTATTTTGTATTTTATTAATATTATTTTTTATTTTATTTAATATTTTTAATACTAATTATACATTTCATATTGTTTTTATGCATTTTTATATTTATTCAGAAATATTAACTAAAGGCAGTAACAATTTGAACAATATTCAGGAAACAGTTTACAATAAGGTTTCATTACTTAACATTAGTTAACTACATTAGTTAAAATAAACTAAGAATTAACAATACTTCTACAGCATTTATTAATATTAGTTAATGTTAATCTCAACATTTACCAATACATTATTAAAATCAAAATGGTGTTGGTTAACATTAGTTTAGGCACTGTGAACTACAGAACGAACACATGCTAATTTTACACTGTAAAAGAAATTCTGTAAAATTTACGGTAAAAACCGGCAGCTGTGGTTACCGGAATTTTACCGTAAAAAATACGGTAGCAACGTTTTAGGTTTTACGTTTTAACTTAAATTTACAGTTAAATACCGTAATTTCATGAACTGATCTAATGTTTATATACCAACCTACTGAAGTACTGAAATCGGTTTTGTACCTTTATAATACACTGATAAACACCAAATGCAGGGGGTGATGAGAAAGTCACATGATGAACAAAAGCCCATCACAAGCAACTTTTAAATAGTACCGCTATATAGAAGGTGCACAGTGTCATTCACACAAACACTAAACACCATCACGGTAACACACATGAATCTGAAATAATGCAATAAACATTAATTTAAAAACATTAGGTGTAACATACATCCCTAATATACAAAACTGATAAGAAATACTAAGAAGAAACATAGTTATTTCAATTTTAAAAAACATCAAATTTTAAATGTAACGCAGAGAATTCTGGGAATGTCAATTTACTGTTATGCACTGTAAATTATACGGTATTTTTCACTTCCAAAAACGTATACTACCGTAAAATTAATGTCCAATACATTAATGTCCAATACAGTTTTTCACCGTATATAGTAGGGGAATTTACCGTTAACCATTTAACAGGTTTTTACTGTAGCATTTTTACAGTCTTTTACCGTTAAATTCACGGTCATTTTTTACAGTGTAATGTAAACAAAGATTAATAAATACTGTAATAATGTCATTTTTTGTTCATGTTTAGTACTCATTAAATGACCACCTATTGTAAATGTTACCATTTTTTTTTTTTGTGAAACTATGTTCACCGTGTTCTCTTTCATGTCACCTTATTTGTCGGTCAGTAATCTAAAGGCCCTGTAAACACTGCCACAGACAAGAAGACATATCGATTCATTCATCCACCTGAATGCTCATTAAAAACTGGGACGCAGTTCTCACGGTTTTCAGACCATTTCAATTTTTATTTTTGAACATTCCGCAAAGTAGTGGTATCTACGCGGAGAGTTGTTTACTTACTTTTATAATTATCCAATAAGCATCATTTTTCTTATTCAGGGCCGAGAGCTCGCACGAACAAGAGGTGGGATGTTTCACACGGAACCAATCAAAGCCAATCGTAACGAGTCATATCCATTGATATCGCGATGGGGGCATTGCCTCCTCTCACGTGACTTTCCCCCATTCATTTCAATGAGCCGGCAGGCTTTAGGGTCTCTGTAGAAAGCCAATGGACTGAAGGGAGGCAAGCCTCCGCTGTAACATTACCTGCGGGTGTTGCTGTTGGACAGTGTTACTTTATAAAATCGAGTGCCTTTTAGACTTTTAATGTCATATTTTGGCGCTGTTTTAATTTAATATCGCTTATTTTCTTATCCAGCTTTTGAGGAGACCCGGCCTCCTTCCTCCTTGGCGGAAACGCCCCCTGTATATGTATATATATATAGTTTACAGGACAAACTGCACAGTTCACCCAAAATTGTTTGGTGTGATATGATTCCAAATTTAGGGGGGGGGGCAAGCTTGTTGACAGGGGGGCACAATAGTCTGACAGAAACAGAGGCGTAATGTTTAAATGAGCAGCTGAAAAGCAAATAGTTCCCAGTTTTCACCTCATGCATTATGATGATGTCTGAGATCTTCTGTAAATTGGCACATTAAGCACATTTCATTGTGTGTCAACAGACTGAGACAAACTACAGGATCATCACTTTATGTGATAATCACCTATTGATGTGTGTTTTTATTCTTTTACCCCTCAAATACTATACAAGACAGACACCATACCTGCACTTATCATGTTTTTGACATTGCAATAAATAAGCATTTTCATGTCTGCCGTGTTTGTTCAAACCAGTTATATATAACAATTCAAATGCAAGGATTATAATTTTATAAAATGTTTTGATTTTGTCAAAATGTGTTTTATTTTCCCTGAACTAAGCACAAGCATTCCATTGATCAACTCAATCATTCAGTCAGCTGCCAACAACATTTTTGACTTAATGGGTTTAGTTCACAGCTCTTTCTGATGGAAGAAATAGATAAATGAAGCAGAAAGCCAAAATATTAAATGTCTTGGATGGATATTTTAGTGAGTAATCCAATTTTTTTGTAAAGGACCTAAATTACAGGGTGAAAAAAATGTCTTTAGAAAGATTGCAGTATTAATATTTTATTTGTACACAGAGATTGATTGGTCCATTAGTAAAATCCGTTGAGTTAAGCAATGATTGTTGCATTAATTGCCAATGGTGATGCTTCAAAAAAAAAAAATTTTAGTTTGCATGCCTGTAACTCAAGAAGTATTTAAGGATATCGCAGTATACTTTTATAATGCTCTTAAACTTTTCGGTATCTTAATTTTTAAGGCCCTAAATTGTTCATTTGGTTTGATAGTCAAAAACAAGATGCATTTCTAATTTCAAGATTATTTGTTCTTCAGACATTCCTCTTTAAATAAGCATCAACTGTATGAAATTGAGTACAATTCAACAATTTACTCAGAGACACGTTGCAATCCCCGTATCGCTGGGATTGAAATAGGGCTTTTAAATGAGGATTTCAAAAGAAACCTTTTTAAGAATTATAATCATATTGAGATATCTTTATTTCTTCTTCAGTCACAGGCACGCACTATTTGGGAAACTAATATTTTTTGGCATTCAGACAGGTGTTGATAGAGGAAAAACATTATATCTTCTTCAGAAATTCCTCTTTAAAATACAAAAAAAGTTAGCTGTGAAAATTTGGTTGCTTTGACACAAAATAACATATATATTTTTTTTTTTTTTTTCCCTTTTTTTAGGTTTACAGGTTTGTACTGGATTGTTTCAGGCTGTGTAGGCGATCACTGTGATTGACACGGCCAATGAAATCTTCTTAATCTGTGGTGGGCGGGGTTTGTGATTGGGTTAAAAAGGTAGGATGATGTGAATATTCCTTACATGACTGGTACAAACTCCAGGTGCAGCAGCTGAAATCTGAAACATGGAGTTTATTAAAGAGGAGATTGAAGACACGAGTGATCGAGAACCATCCAGAATAAAACATGAAGATACTGAGGAACAAACAGGTTGGTGTCCATTCTTGATTTTTCATCGTTGACGGCTGAGAAACATTAAAGCCATATCCAAATTTTTATTTTATTAACGAGAATGACAGAACTACCCTTTAGCACTTCAAAATCTGATCATTGATACTCAGATAAATATGTGCCCTCTTTTTGTTTCTTCTATTAAAATAGGTTCACTGATTTTTAACCATATCATTTGTTTATTTCAGACTGGATAGAAGTAAAACAGCAAAGACATGAGGTGAATGAAGTGGACGAACACCGTAAAATCAAAACTTCAAGAAAAAAATCCAAACAGCTTCACACCTGCTCACAGTGTGGAAAGAGTTTCAGAGACAAAGGAGTCCTTAAGAAACACATGAGAATCCACACTGGAGAGAAACCATACACATGCCCTCAGTGTGGAAAGAGTTTTATTGATGCATCAGGTCTCAGTTATCATCTGCATGTTCACTCTGGAGAAAAGCCATTTAGCTGTGATCAGTGTGGTCAAAAGTTTATTTTATCATCAGGTCTAAAAAGTCACCTGGCAGTTCATTCAGATGAGAAGGCTCATGTGTGTTCTTACTGTGGAAAGAGTTTTTCACGGCTGGCCAGTTATAAACAGCACCAGAAAACACATAATGAAGTGAAAGATAATGTGTGCTATGAATGTGGGAAGTGCTTTACTGCAGCTTGGAATCTGAAACAGCACCAAATGATTCACACTGGAGAAAAACCTTACAAATGTTCAATCTGCGACAAAAGATTCAGTCGGTCAGGAATCCTGAAAAAACATGAGCGGATCCACACTGGAGAGAAACCGTACCACTGTACTCAGTGTGGAAAGAGTTTTACTGTATCAGCAAATCTAGAGACTCATATTAAAAAGCATTGTTCTGTGTCAGAGTGAGCAAATGTTTTCTACAGATTCAATATTTCAAGTAAATATTGTGAGATTTAGATACAGAAAATATGAGATTAGCTCAAATGATTAGTTGAAATGTCACAATATTTGTGGAGATATATTGTTTTTATATACATAAAACATTTAAGATATGTATTTGTAAGTTTCTCTGCTACATAAAAGTTGCACAATGTGTGTATAATGAAGCAAATACAATTTTAAAAATGTAAAAATTTCACTGACATCTCACGATTATTTCTCTGATTATGTGTGATTTTTAGTGATGTGTTAATGTGTTTACAGAATATCTCAGATACCATAGTGAATGAGGTGAAAACAGGGAACTATTGGGTTTTAGCAGCTCAGCTGAACATGAAGATAGACTGTCAGACTCAACACTAAGTCTCATTTGGAGGATTATACAGTGTAAATTAAGTAAAAATAAATCAGTTTGAATAAGGAAAGCGATAACTTTGCCATAGTATCCTTTCAAATGTTACAGTTGCCACAGTCATTGCATTCTTTGCACGTGCTGCACTTTATTTGTACCATTTAGTTTATTTATTAGAATTTGAAAGATAATAACCATATTGATTGATAAGTGAGATCTGATTTTAGTCCTTGAAAACCAAAAAAGTCCTTGAAAGTCCTGGAATTTTATTTAGCCATATCTATACAAACCCTGTTTAAGTTACCAGTTCTTGGACCATTTTAATGTTTTTGTTGTTGTTAACTGAACTGTAGTTTTCTGTAGTAAACTGTCTTTGTATATTTCCTATTTTATATTCATTCCCTAGTATTTAATTTACCATTATATCTTTTGAACAAAGCAATTTCAGAAATGTAATGTTTTAGATTATAGGTCATCTTGTCTTGTCTTATCTTGTTATCTTGTACCATGTCAAGGACAAAGCTAACCAGCAAAACTTGATATCAAAAACATCCTAAATGTTACATGCGTTTGCACCATATTGTAATGAGGAAACTTTCTTGATATTGCTGTTTCAAATATCCCACCATAATCTGAGCCTGTCAAGAGCTAATGGCAATGGCAATGGCAGATACGTTACTAGTTAGTTTCAAGGAAAATCGTTTTCTTTTTTTGTTTTGCCAAAAAACCCTGTGTATGTGTCCGCCCCCCAACCAGCCCCAAACTCCTGGAAAAAAAAGTTCAGGATTGGATTGTTTTTTGCTTTTTAACCCTGGGTTGAACTTTCAGAGTGGTTCCTATTCACACTTATAGTTGTGACCTGTTGGAGCCCTGTGGCTTGTTTTAAATGTTTGGAACAATAAGCACATTTCATTGTGTGTCAACAGACTGAGACAAACTACAGGATCGTCACAAATATAATCTATTACTGAACATAATAAAGTATCTGACTAAAATACTATAATGAACTAACACATCAATTAATATCACACATAATCAGAGATGTCAGTGAAATGGTTTTATTTGCATCATTATGCAGAGTCTATGCAACTTTTATGTTGCGTATATAATAATATTGCATTTAAATGTGGGTGTTTCTTTGTCAATGTCTTAATGAGCAGGCATTCAATCAAAGAATAAAAAAACCTTGGGTAGGTGCACAAACCAATGGCGCTCTAGCCCGCCAAAATGGGAGGAGCTGCCGGCTATATTAGCAAAGGAAAACCAGTCTCCTCTTGGCTTATATCAAAATCCTCCTACATTCTTTTTTACAAATCCTCGTTTTGTACTTCTAATTAGTGACCGTTGTTTTGTTTTGATCTCTCCGCTGCACTTCCGCGTTCGTCACTTCTGAGCGGCGTATGCGCAAAGCCGACCTCATACGTCATTCCCCCGGAACTGCTTCTGTTTACAACAGTGAGCACAAGCTAGATTCAAGTGATTATTACGTTTTAATTATGGTTATTTTTCTTACAAAAACGCATCAATTCGCTACAGGATGAATTTGTTCACCCCCCCGGAGCTGTGCGCAGTGGCGTTTTACATGAAAGTTACACCCCTGGGGCGAGACCCTCGAGCACCCCATCACCCCAAAAAAAACACAAAATTCTGCACAAACAGTTATTTTATTATAACAACATAAGTGAAAGAGAAAATTATATTTCTCAATTGCACAAATCCTTCATTAGAACATTTGAAAAACACATTTAACTATTGCAATTACAACAGGAAACACACTTTTTAAGGTGCACAATCTCCACCTCCAACATTGCCAAAAGACAATGAACACAATTCTGCACAAAATATGACAGTATAAGTTATCAGAACTTACAGTAAATAAATATACACTATATACATAAATGTGCCAAAAATATATACAATCAGATATATAAAAAATGTAACAAGAGCAGAAAGCAACAATAATATAAAATATTAAGAATAATATACAAATAAAATATAGAATAAATATTAAAAATATAAAAATCATCAGTGATGTCATCATATGAAATCTGCTCCCCTATTGAGGGATTGATACTGATGACGGCAAGGCCAGTGAGCCGTTCCTGGGACATGGTTGACCTCAGGTACGACTTGATCAACTTTAGCTTTGAAAAGCTCCTCTCTGCTTGAATATTGATGTATAATTTATTTCCATATTCACTTGTTGTGTCTCCCAAAATGCCTGATAAACATTATTTAAGTCCTGATGTCCTCTACAGTGGACACGTATGAAATCAATGCCCTGTTCTGTAACAGAAAGTCATTTTTTGATTTGAAACCCCATAACGTTTTGACATAACGTCTGAGATGTTGGTTTATGAAATACAAATTGAAAAGTAGTCAGATTTAAATTATAATTACACAGATTTGTAAATTCCGTTGGCTAATTACAGGGCCTAACGTTAACCCAACTGATGGAAATAAATAATAACTGAACTTGTAACAGTTTTGTTGCAAAGCACAATATTATGGTGAAATTAGATCTCGTGTTTGTTGAGTTAAAACCGAATTATTGTTGTATAAGCATAGCAAGCATCATAGCAAAAAGGCTAACAAACTTAAGAGTTATACCCACCAATTAACATTAGCCCTTCATTCATGACATGGATACCGTAATAATCATACAGAGAGAACATAGTTGCATACCTTTATCTTTTGCTCGTTTCTCCTCTTCTTCTTTTCTTTTTTTTCTAAATTGGGCACCTGATGGCTTTGACCTTTTCCTGTCCATCTCTGTGTTTATTTGGCACTCGACAATCAACAGATTTACCATCCCCCCCAACACTGTCACTCACGACCAGAAGTCAAGACTAAACCAATTCACCTTGGTGACCACATAATCGTTTTGTATTACCTATTTTTATTAGTCATTTCACACAATTCAGAAAAACAAAAATGTGCAGGAACTATAGGCCTGTATTTATAATATTATGAATGAAATGTGCGTTATTTGGAAGAAAGTCGAGGTGTGACTGACTTTAGACCACTAATTCCATTAGAGGTATTGCTCTAAAAGGGGATCAAAACCCCCCCACCCCCCCCCCCCCCCCCCCCCCCCCCCCCCCCACCCCCCCCGTTCCATGTGGGAGAGACCCGAGGGGAACTGTCCCCCACGCCGCTCCCCGCTCCCCTTTCCTCTTCTCACTCAGCTTCTGTGCATGGCACCTTCTCAGCAAGCAGGGGTGCCAATTTGGCAGTTCCCCAATTCCCCACACAGTGAAATGATAGATAACAGAAAACCGCTTCGCAGCGGCGGCGCAGAGGATTTTTTTTTTTTTTTTAACTGCTCGTGCCGCCCCCCATGTATCATGAAAAAATGCCGCCCCGGGCGGCTGCCCGGTTCACCCGTGCCAAAAAACGCTACTGGCTGTGCGAGACACTTTTTATTAAGGATGGGCGCTTTTTTTAAAACTTCTTTTGGACTGATGCATGCAACACCCGCTGAGTGCCATTAAACAGTTTGAAAGATCAAAGACAATTTTTTATTATAACTCCGACTGGATTTGTCTGAAGGAAGAAAGTCATATACACCTAGGAGGACTTGAGGGTGAGTAATTTATGGGCCAAATGTTCATTTTTGGGTGAACTAACACTTTAAACCATACATCGCATCACATAACATCAATTAAACTACAAAGCTGTCGCAGAAGCATGTATAATTACAAACTAAATTTACTATGACTGTTATTTATTTCTAAAGTAACCACCACGTAGGATAAAAGTATGGGGGAAAGTCGTTTCTGCGACAACTCTAGCTATCCGAGGGCTGGGCGATATGGGCAAAAATTCATATCTCGGTATTTTTTGGCCAATTTCCGATATATGTTATATATCTCTGTGTTTTTGTATTTAAAAAAATCTGTTATTTAATATGTTGTCCAACAAAACGATACATATTAAAGGCTATGAAAACAAATAAAGTGAATGTAACCATGTAAGCCTTTATATTATGTGCAAAAAAGGGTTAAAATCACATTTCATTCAAACATTGTAACATTGCAATATAAAAACAAATATAAGGCTCTTAAAGCAGAAGTTAAATTCATTAAACAAAATGAAAACAAATGAGAACAAAAGCACAGAGTTGTGTTAGGCTATTGTGATTACCCCATTGCAGTCACTTTACAGTCAGTGCTATCATAAAAATAGACTTACTTGTAGGTTTAAAAATCTAATTGTCACATTTATTGTCCAACTACAAATATCTCAGCGAAATGTATATTTTAGTCAGAATTATTCTGCCCTTATTTAATTGAGCTCTGTCTGTTTGGTGCGCATGCGCGTGGCGGTGCTCGTTTAAGTCTGTGAAGTTTAGTGGAGAATCCCAAAGCAGAAGCTTCATGCACTTCTGAAAGAAAAATTGAAATATTTCCAGGGCTTTCTAACATTTACGGATGGAGAATATGCCTGTGAAATGTAAGTTATGCCTAGTGTCTCTAGCAGCGGCACATGCACATTTATCCACCTTAAAATGATTGTAACTACTTACTATGTTTATCCAAAGTTGCAAAAATTAGCAAAATCTGTCAAATCATCCGGTTAGGTACTTTATTAGCATGACAAATATTTGTACATTTGTATTGTCAAAGTAATTGCAGTGTTTCTGCATGAGAAAAGTGCAAAAAAACAAAACAGTGTCAACTGACAATTAGTGAAACAATAGTCTGACAGAAACAGAGGCTTAAAGTTTAAATGAGCAGCTGAAAAGCAAATAGTTCCCTGTTCTCTCCTCATGCATTATGATGATGTCTGAGATCTTCTGTAAATTGGCACATTAAGCACATTTCATTGTGTGTCAGCAGACTGAGACAAACTACAGGATCATCACTTTATGTGATAATCACCTATTGATGTGTGTTTTTAATCTTTACCCCTCAAATAATATACAAGACTACAGACACCATACCTGCACTTATCATGTTTTTGACATTGAAATAAATAAGCATTTTCATTCAGACTGTCTGCCGTTTTTGTTCAAACCAGGTATATATAACAGAATTCAAATGCAAGGATTATAATTTTAATAAAATGTTATGGTTTTGTCAAAATTTGTTTTCTTTTCCCTGAACCATGTTAAGTGCAAGCCCCGCACCACCGCTGATTTCATTGATCAACTCAATCATTCAGTCAGCTGCCAACAACATTTTTGACTTAATGGGTTTAGTTCACAGCTCTTTCTGGTGAGGGAAATACAAAAATGAAGCAGAAAGCCAAAATATTAAATGTCTTGGATGGATATTTTAGTGAGTAATCCAATATTTCGTAAAGGACCTCAATTACAGGGTGAAAAAACTGTCTTTAGAAAGATTGCAGCATTAATATTTTATTTTTACACAGAGATTGATTGGTCCATTAGTAAAATCTGTTGAGTTAAGCAATGCTTGTTGCATTAAATGCCAATGGTGATGCTTCAAATTTTTGTTTTTTCCTGAAGTTCGCACGCCTGTAACTCAAGAAGTATTTAAGGATATCTCAGTATACTTTTATAAACCGCTCTTAAACCTTTGATGAAAAATGGTTCATTTGTTTTGATAGAAAAAAACCAAGATGCATTTCTAGAATTACCAATCTCTGTGCTGGAATAAAAATAATGATTCTGCCATCTTTATAAATTAATTTTTTAACCATATAATTTGGCTCCAAGTTCCAGATGAAAATGGTTGTTTTGACCCCCCTCTACAAATTAGTGTATTACTCAGTAAATATCCATCCAATATCCAATATCCATTTCATTTTTTGTCTTTCATCACTATTTATGCTTGTCTTTCTTCTAAATAAAAAATATGAACCAAACCAACATTTTGAGTTGGGGAAGTTTTGGAAATTTGGTTGCTTTGACACAAAATAACCCTATACTAAGGTTACAGGTTTGTACTGGATTTGTTTCAGTGCTGTGTAGGCGATCACTGTGATTGACACGGCCAATGAAATCTTCTTAATCTGTGGTGGGCGGGGTTTGTGATTGGGTTAAAAAGGTAGGATGATGTGAATATTCCTTACATGACTGGTACAAACTCCAGGTGCAGCAGCTGAAATCTGAAACATGGAGTTTATTAAAGAGGAGATTGAAGACACGAGTGATCGAGAACCATCCAGAATAAAACATGAAGATACTGAGGAACAAACAGGTTGGTGTCCATTCTTTGATTTTTCATCGTTGACTGCTGAGAAACATGAAAGCCATATCCACATTTTAATTTTATTAACGAGAATGACAGAACTAACCTTTAGCACTTCAAAATCTGATAAATATGTGCCCTCTTTTTGTTTCTTCTATTAAAATAGGTTCACTGAATTTTAACCACATCATTTGTTTATTTCAGACTGGATAGAAGTAAAACAGCGAAGACATGAGGTGAATGAAGTGGAGGAGGAACATTGTGAAATCAAAACTTCAAGAAAAAAAGCCAAACAGCTTCACACCTGCTCACAGTGTGGAAAGAGTTTCAGACACAAAGGGGTCCTTAAGAAACACATGAGAATCCACACTGGAGAGAAACCATACACATGCCCTCAGTGTGGAAAGAGTTTTACTGATGCATCTGGTCTCAGTTATCATCTGCATGTTCACTCTGGAGAAAAGCCATTTAACTGTGATCAGTGTGAAAAAATATTTATTTCACCATCAGGTCTAAAAAGTCACATGAAAGTTCATTCGGATGAGAAGCCTCATGTGTGTTCTTACTGTGGAAAGAGTTTTTCACGACTGGCTCACTGTAAACGGCACCAGAAAACACATAATGAAGTGAGAGATAATGTGTGCTATGAATGTGGGAAGAGCTTTACTACAGCTGGCGATCTGAAACTGCATCAAAGAATTCATACTGGAGAGAAACCTTACAAGTGCTCATATTGTGACAAGAGTTTCACTGTGTCTGGAAACCTGAAATCACATGAGCGAGTTCATACTGGAGAGAAGCCGTTTAGCTGTGATCAGTGTGGTAAAAAGTTTATTTCACCATCAAGTCTAAACACTCACAAGAAAGTTCATTCAGATGAGAAGCCTCATGTGTGTTCTTTCTGTGGAAAGGATTTTTCAAGGCTGGACAGTTGTAAACTGCATCAGAAAACACATAATAACGTGAGAGATCATGTGTGTCGTGAGTGTGGGAAGAGCTTTACTACAGCTGCCTATCTGAAACAGCACCAAATGATTCATATTGGAGAAAAACCTTACAAGTGCTCATATTGTGACAAGAGTTTCACTCAGTCTGGAAAACTGAAAGTACATGAGCGAGTTCATACTGGAGAGAAGCCGTATCACTGTACTCAGTGTGGAGAGAGTTTTACCGCAGCAGCAAGTCTCAGTTATCATCTGCATGTTCACTCTGGAGAAAAGCCATTCAGCTGTGATCAGTGTGGTAAAAAGTTTATTTCACCATCAGGTCTAAAAAGTCACATGAAAGTTCATTCACATGAAAAGCCTTATGTGTGTTCTTACTGTGGAAAGAGTTTTTCATGGCTGGCCAGTTATAAACAGCACCAGAAAACACATAGTGAGGTGAAAGATCATGTGCTTTGAGTGTGGGAAGAGCTTTAGCTGTCTTTCTGAAACGGCACCAAAGAATTCATACTGGAGAAAAAACTTACAAGTGCTCATATTGTGACAAGAGTTTCTCTGAGTCTTTAGACCGGAAAAAGCATGAGCGAGTTCATACGGGAGAGAAGCCGTACTTCTGTACTCAGTGTGGAAAGAGTTTTACTGTATCAGCAAATCTAGAGACTCATATTAAAAAGTATTGTTCTGTGTCAGAGTGAGCAAATGTTTTCAACAGATTCAATATTTCAAGTAAATATTGTGAGATTTAGATACAGAAAATATGAGATTAGCTCAAATTATTAGTTTTGCTGTGAAATGACAAAAAAAATTGTGGAGATGTTTTTTTTTTCTGTATTGCTGGTGAACAGCAAAAGTATTTAGTCCCTTTAATCTTACATTGATAATTTTTATTCTTTAATTGAATGTCTGCTCATTAAGACATTGACAAAGAAACACTCAAATTAAACTGAACAAATATGTAACAAAACCCAACAACCAGTCATTTGTCAGTATATGAATCAATTTTTGACCTTTCTTGTTACATAAAACATTTAAGATATGTAATTGTAAATTTCTCTGCGACATCAAAGTTGCACGGGGTCTGTATAATGTTGCAAATAAAATGTCCATTTCACTGACATCTCTGATTATTTCTCTGGTTATGTGTGATTTTTTAGTGATGTGTTAATGTGCCAATTTACAAGATCTCAGATAGCATAGTGAATGAGGTGAAAAAAAAGGGTTTTAGCAGCTCAGTTGAACATTATGATAGACTGTCAGACTCTCGACACTAAGTCTCATTTTGGAGATATTATACAGTGTAAATTAAGTACAAATAATGTTAAATATGCACAGTATAAAATCATTATGTCTATGGAAAATTCTAAAACAAGAAAAACCAACATGTATGTGTGTGTTACCAGGAATTTCCAGCAGGTGGCAGCAATACACTAAAGCGTTTTCGAGTTTTCCATACATTTGTGTGACAAGGTGATGTGCAAGATTGGAACTACACTTCCCATAAATCTACGGGGTAGCATAATACTTACTATAAATAGACACATAGCAGGCTCCTGTCTCATTCCTTCATTGATTCTGCACAAAAGGGTGTGCTAATATCAGGTAATTTGTGCTCGACTGTGTTTTAATAGTGATGTTTAATGGGTTCATTTCAGTCGAGAGAGCTGTTTCTGTTTAAAGGAACACTCCACTATTTTTGAAAATAGGCTCATTTTCCAACTCCCCTAGAACCTACCATGGGTGCAGCAGGCGCAATGATATTACGCAGCGCCTGAAAATAGGCTAACTTCCGTCAACATAACCAAAGTGACCACCTGCTTGCACAGGGAGCGTGCTGGGGACTATTTTCAGGCGCTGCGTAATATCATTGGCTGGCACCCATGGGGGGGCCGGGGGGGGGGACAGCAAAGTTCCTTGATTATTACGCCGGAATGAGAGTATAGTTCCTAGCCATATCGGCCTAGAAAATAGCAACTTTTCATTTTCGGTCGGTCACAATGTAACTACAGAAGAGTCAAGTTTTAAATAGGAAAAATATAGAACCTCTTTGGTCATTTTTGAGCGAGATGCTAATGGTCTAATCAGATTCAATGATCTATGCTAAGCTACAGCTAAAAGTGCTACCGCCAGACAAGAGATTGGTTGAATGGATTAGAAAACGGTAAAACTCAAATGTTTAACTCTAGGAGAGTTGGAAAATAAGTCTATTTTCAAAAATAGTGGAGTGTTACTTTAAGCAACCGATGAGCCAAGTTGTGTTTATGCTGCTCAGTTAGAAATAATATAGACTATGCTATCATGTGGAAATATTAAAGCACTTGTTGTTACAATTCAACCCGGGTAATTTTGCCCTCCTCTCCCCTAATATGTGTC
The DNA here is from genome assembly GCA_018155175.1 of Sinocyclocheilus anophthalmus. Taxonomy (NCBI): domain Eukaryota; kingdom Metazoa; phylum Chordata; class Actinopteri; order Cypriniformes; family Cyprinidae; genus Sinocyclocheilus; species Sinocyclocheilus anophthalmus. Next base: position 72,975 of record JADLZN010009370.1, on the reverse strand, counting down.
GTTAGGCATCATCCATTTAATAAATGTGGACCTGAAGTATCTTCAGATTATGTTTGTTTTTTGTGAGGTAATGAGAATGTGTAAAAAAAAGTAGTAGACTACGTGGGGTGAATAAAGTGGTTTTATTTTGTTTGTTGTGTTTCGAACACTGTTTGTATGAAAGGCAGGGTATGATTTGGTTAAAAAAAAATTTGTTATGCTGGTGTGAAGTCTCTTCACATCACGATAGCAATCACTAAGTTAAGTGGTCTAAATGTATCTATATGTATTTATATCATCTGCGGAAGGCTTAGGACCATGAATTGTCCGAGGGATACCATAGGCTGTCCTACCTGCCTGTCAAAATATGTATTTGCATACCTCTATGCACCCTGTTTGCACAGACATGATACGTCATCAGTGTGTTCCAGCGAGAATGAAAGGCATTATTATTGTAATATTATGCGCTTTATTCGGTAATGTTTTCTCAGCGGTAAATGAGACATGAGGTAATCTGACAGCATTGCATTCAACCCTCCACCAACACCATCTCTCAAATCGTATCATGGTTAATCTCTAATCTGCCGGAGAGCCGTTAGTATGTTTTGAATTTGGCGTGGATTTGCAGAGTGATTATTCAGGGAGGGTGGGGATCTTGCCTTCAAAGCTAGCTTGCTGTCACTAGCCTTTCCGAAATCACCTACCCTACCTTTAATAGGTTTATAAAAGTTGTCAAAATGAGCAATGTCTATCAATTCATCCAATTAGGTACTTTATTTGCTTGGCAAATATTTGTACATTTATATTGTCAAAGTAATTACAGCATTTCTGCATACAATTACAATTACAAAGGCTTGGTGATTGATTAAGCTGCCACTGTCGTGTTGTCTGAACAGACCAGGATGTGGTGCCCCTTTAAGGCTGGCAGGAAGGTTTTCAGGGCCAAACAGACTGCCAACATTTTGAGGCAGTTGATATGTAGGCATTGCTCGTGGATCGACAAGGAGTCAAACGCCGGGTTGCCCTTATACAGAGCACCCTAGTCCGAGCTTCCTCCTGGAGGTCATTCCCAATTGAACGCCTGACAGAAACAGGTGAGAAGTTGTCCAGGGGGGCCACAGCTTTGATGCAGCGTGGGTTACCCTACACCAGCCCAGGCATGGGACGAAATGCGAGCTCTGAGCCAATACCGGAGGGGCCCCCACTCGTTAGAGGTTCTGGGAACATTCTGGCCTAATCCAAGCTCGCATTTGTCTATAACTGTTCCCAGAAAGGACACTCGCTATCTGGGAGTCAGAAAACTCTTGGCTGAATTGATTCCCATTTCAATGCTTCAGGTGGTTGAGCAACAATGACCTGTGAGCAATAAATTCCCATTCTGGTCCAACTAGCACCAAACAGTCATCATGGTAATTCAAAATTACGATTCCCATCTGTCTCAGAGGGACAGTCTCTTAAAAGACAGACTTCGTAAAAGTGCGAGGGTACAGGGACAGTCCGAGCAGGACTGTGTATTGATAGGCCACTCCCTCGAATGCGAATTTCAAGAATGGTCTGTGACGGGGGAGTAGCCCAGGTTGAATAGAGCTTCCAACGCTCCTTGTTTAACAGAGGGATGGAGAGCGAGCATGAGCATTCTTTGAGGGAGTTCCGGCCTTGGCGAGAACGGACCCTCTCCTGTTCCTCTCAAAGTGCTTCGCAGTGGGAGCAGCCTGCCCTGAGAGAGCAGCTTCAGCGTGAGTGTGGCCCAGACGCATTCAAATCTGATGCTGTCAGCAATAATAATTAGTGACAGCCAGGAGCGTAAATTTCGTCTAACAGTTGGAGGGGACAATAAACATACATTTTCTCAAGAGCAATTTTTGAAGGGGACACAAATAATACAGCTAAAATTGTACTTGTAAGGATATGTATACACAAAGGAAAGCCTTACTACTTTTAGTGCAGCAGGGAGACTGTGCCAAATTAGACAACGTCAAGCTGTTGTGGTCGTGCCGTGACAGCGCTCGTGTCCGTTGTAGACATTACTACGGTTTTCCCATGGAATTGGGCTACTTTATCACTGTTGCTGTGGGTTGTTTTTCATGTCCGCGGGTTGAAGCGACCCTAATAACGTGTATTTTAGCCCCCGGAATGCGATTTTTTTAATGGGGACCCCTCGAAAAGTGGATAGTTTGGGCTAGTTTTGGGCTAGCAATTGGGTGGGTTTTGTTGTGAAAACCTAGCAACCTTTCCGTCAAGCAGTTAGCGTTATTATTGCTAACATAACGGACTCGTTGGAAAATACATTGCCATCATCTGTATTAAAGAGAAAATAATCACTTCATCCGATGTTTAAGTGAATAAAATAGCCTTGACAGCCTTACTTACTGGAGTTCCACAACTATTGACTTTGTTCTCTCTCACCGGACTTGTGTATGTGTGTGTGTGTAGGTGATGTAAAAGAGGAAAGCTGGCATTTGGACCAAAGCACTGTGAGGCAAGGGAGGGGGAGACTCAAAATGTTTCTAAACTTGATTTCTGCTTTTCTGTAAGCGCCATCTAACTCAATCACTCAGTCACCTGTCAACAGAACTGTAGACTTAAAGGGGTCATATGATGCTGCTAAAAAGAACATTATTTTGTGTATTTGGTGTAATGAAATGTGTTTATGCGGTTTAAGGTAAAAAAAACCCACATTATTTTCCACATACTGTACATTATTGTTTCTCCTCTATGCCCCGCCTTTCTGAAACGCGTCGATTTTTTACAAAGCTCATTGTTCTGAAAAGCAAGGTTTGCTGTGATTGGTCAGCTATCCAGTGCGTTGTGGTTGGCCGAGCCCTCAAGCGTGTGACGGAAATGTTATGCCCCTTACCATATTGTGATGCCCTGTCCGGCTGGAGCGTAACATAAAACCATGTCTGCATTTGTGATCGGAGAAATGACAAACAACAAGCTCTACTCTACACTGCTCCTCAAAAAAAAAAACTTGCGTTTGAATCATCAGTGGAAAATCCTTTAAATATAAAAAACATACTTACAGTCTGTGAGTCAGAACAGCCGCATTGGCTGGATCTACTCTACCAGGATCAGGAAACAGCCCTCCATACACACACATCATACAATCACATCCTATACACATCTGGATATTTGTGTTGAAGTGTTCTGGAACAGTGTTGTAAATACAACTGTAAATACCACTGATTTCCAGTCGTGTCCTCTTTTGAAAGGCCAAACAAAGAAGTTTCGCTTTCACAACGAAAAAGCGTCACACACCGCGACCTTGAGTGAGCGGCGGCCGGCTTGAGTGAGCAGAGGCAGGCTGCTGACTCAGAACGGCTGCCGCCAGCGGATTGGCTAAGGGGTTGCGAGGGCTTGCGGCAACCACATGTGACGACCCCGGGCTGGACTCTGCTTCGTCCACATTGAAATCCGATCCGGCGATCCATAGCGCAAAGTTGATGTATTTCCTCAGAGACCAGCACAGATCAGCTCCCCATGACGAAGCGGATATCGTCTTCTTTTGGAAGACTAAACAAAGTAGTTACGCTTTCACAACGAAACACAGCGACTTCACAACATGGCGGCGGAGGCAACAATACTACAGCGAGAATAAAAGTTACACTGTCTTTCTTTGCGTGCACATTTGGGCGGCGTTATGCAAATCTTCCCAGATAGTGACGTAGACATGTGGGGGCGTGTTAGAACGAGCCGTTTTAGGTAGGCGTGGTTGACTCTTAACGTTTATAAAGAATATCTCTTAGGATTTGAGACTTTAGTTTTGTAAAAAAAAAAAAAAAAAAAAACTTTACAGATCTGTCTTTATGCACCAAGAGCTTGTAACACTCCAAAGAAAAGAACAATTGAATCGCATCATATGACCCTTTAATGGATTCAGTTCATAGCTCCTTCTGGTGAGAGAAATACATAAATGAAGAAAGACAAAATATAAAATGTGATGGATGACTATTTACTGAGTACTCAATCAAATCTGTAGAACAGGGTCAACATTTTTTGGGGCCAAATTACAGGGTAAAAAATTACTTTAGAAAGATTGCAGCATCATTATTTTATTTTTGCAGAGATTTGTAGGTCAATTAGTAAAATAGGTTGTGTTTAGCCTTGTTGCATTGAATGCCAGTGGTGACAGTTCAAAAAATGGGAGGGGGGGCACTTTTGGACCCCCCTTTTTTAATTTGTCCTTCATGACAATCCATACAGGAGAGAAACGTACTGTACACATGCTCACAGTGTGGAAAGAGTTTTGCTGATGCATCTGGTCTCAGTTATCATCTGCTCATTCACTCTGGAGAAAAGCCATTTAGCTGTGATCAGTGTGGAAAAGATTTTATTTCATCATCACATCTAAATAAACACCTTAAAGTTCATTCAGATGAGAAGCCTCATGTGTGTTCTTACTGTGGAAAGAGTTTTTCAAGGCTACATGATAATAAACGTCACCAGAAAACATGATGAAGTGAGAGATCATGTGTGTTGTGAGTGTGGGAAGAGCTTTACTACAGCTGCCTGTCTGAAACGGCACCAAATGATTCACACTGGAGAGAAACCTTACAAGTGCTCATATTGTGACAAGAGTTTCTCTGAGTCTGGAAACCTGAAAAAGCATGAGCGAGTTCATACTGGAGAGAAGCCGTATCACTGTACTCAGTGTGGAGAGAGTTTCACTCAGTCAACAACTGACTTATGAAAAAGCATCGTTCTGTGTCACAGTGAGCAAATGTTTTCTACAGATGTGAGATTCATATAAAGTAAATGAGATTATCCGTGCCATAAGATTTGTGTTTTTTCTGTTTTGTTGGATAACAGCAAAAGTATTTAGTCACTTTAATCTTACTTTGATGTTTGTTTTTATTCTTTGATTGATTGCCTGCTCGTTAAGACATTGACAAAGAAACACTCAAATTAAATTGGAAAAAATGTTCAAAAAGATATTTATTTAATAAAGGAACATTATTATATATATGCAATAAAAGTTGCATAGGCTCTGAATAATAATGCAAGTTCTAAATTCAGTAATAGGTTTTGTTTGTGATGATCCTGTAGTTTGTCTCAGTCTGTTGACACAATGAAATGTGCTTAATGTGCCAATTTACAGAAGATCTCAGACATCATCATAATGCATGAGGAGAGAACAGAAAACTTTTTAGCAGCTAATTTGATGATAGTCTAGTTGTCAGGAGAGATTATTCAGCGTATAGATTAAGTGAAAATAATGTGTAAAATCATTATGTGTATGGAAAATCCTGTTGAACCATGAAACCCCTGCATGTATGTGTGTTACCAGGAATTTACAGCAGGTGTCAGCAATACACTAAAGTGTTTTCGAGTTTCCATAAATATACAAAAGAGCAAAAACACGACGAGCACGGCCTGTATAGGTCCTGCTCCTCCTCTACTTCCCATCTACTAAATAATATCAAACTTTTCAGCATGACAGACAGGGAATCAGGAGATGAAAACAACAGCATGGAATGTAGAGATCAGGAAGGGGAAAGTGAATGGGAGGATGTGTTGAGGGGATCTAGAACCAAGAAATTGGCTAGACGTAAAAGAAAGAAAAATGATTCAGATAGTTTGGGTGGAACGGAGAGTGAAGGAAAAGAAGTTGAGGTAAATGATTTGAGGCCAGAATTATTCAATGTGGAAGTACAGTTTGAGGGAGAAGGGGGAGTAAAGAAAACTGACCCATTAAAACTTACTAACATCATTAAAGCACAAATAGGAGAAGTAAAATATGCAAGAGTACTGGGAGATGGAAACTTGCTTGTTGGATGTAGTTCTGAAAAACAGATAGAGAAGGCAAAGAGAATGAGCAATGTGGGAAAAGTTAAAGTAGCAAAAGTGGTGAGAGTTGGAGGGGAGAAAACAGAATTGTAAAGGAATAATGGCAGGAGTTCCTCTTATGGTGGGTATGAAGGAGCTAGTAGAGAATTTGAGGAGGCGAAATGGATCAGTTAAATCTGCTAAAAGAATGACAAGAGGAATTGAAAAAAAGGAAACAGAATCTGTTCTGATTGATTTTGACTGTAAGGACCTCCCTAAAGAGTTATACTTTGGTTATATTAAATATAACATAAGAGAATTCATAACTAAGCCTATGAGATGTTACAACTGCCAGGAATTTGGTCATGTGGCAAGGGGATGTAAGAAACAAAGAATATGTGCTAGATGTGGAGGAGACCATGATTATGGAAAATGTGGAGAGGGTGTTAAACCAAAGTGCTGCAATTGTGGAGGCAATCATAGTGTTGCCTTCTGGGGATGTGAAGTAATGAAGCGTGAGGTGAAAGTACAACAAATTAAAGTGAAGGAAAACATTTCTTATGCTGATGCCGTCAGGAGAAGTGAGGGGAAAAAGCAGGCTAAGGATGCTGAACATAGAGAATGGAGGAAGATTTGGGAAGAAAAAAATAAGTTGGTTACCTTTATAGCGGGGGTAATAAATGCAACATCTGAGATAAGATCTAAAACGGAAAGGATTCAAATCATAGTTAAAGCGGCAGTACATCATTTGGATTTAGTAGGATTAAAGTGGGAACAAGTAAGAGATGAGCTTAATGTGCAATCAAGTCAAGATCCAACATGGGTGGGTTGATAATATTAATTATGTTAATCCTTCAATGGAATGCGAGAAGTCTAATTGCAAATGGGCAAGATTTTAAGCAATTTATAGCCAGTAGAGAAGAAAAACCAGAAGTAGTATGTGTCCAAGAAACTTGGCTAAAGCCTAATTTGGATTTTGTTTTAAGTGGGTATATAGCAATTAGATGAGATATGAAAGAGGGTGGAGGTGGAGGGTGTGTTACATTTGTTAAACAGGGAATTCCTTATAGAATTATAGGCAGGGAAAGTGAGCAAGAATATGTGGGAATAGAGATTTGGGGAGAAAAATCTAAATTATCGATCATAAATTACTATAATCCATGTAAAAAGCTTGAGTTGAACAAACTTATAGAAATAGGGGGACAGGATGAGAACAGTATTGTATGGTGTGGGGATTTTAATGCACACAGCGCATTGTGGGGATGTGGAAAAACAGATAATAATGGTTTAGTGTTAGAAGTGTTATTGGAAGAAAGAGAATTAGTGTGTCTAAATGATGGAAATAAGACTCGGATTGATATTAGGACAGGAAAGGAGTCAGTACTTGATCTTACTTTAGTATCAAATAATTTGGCATCAGTTTGTAATTGGAGAGTATATAAAGATGGGACTATAGGGAGTGATCATTATCCGGTTATATGTAAAGTCAATTTCTCTGTAGTGGAAAAAGTAGATGGAAGAGGAGGAAATTGGGTGTTTGAGAAAGCTGATTGGGAATACTACTGTACTTTTCATATTGCTCCTAAATATTGTAGTAAAATATTATTTTTTTTTATTTTTTTTTGTGTA